>CM059428.1:46372967-46799893 GCA_030390025.1 Squalus acanthias | reverse complement strand
CAAGAGCACCACAATCAGCAGCTGCCTCCACATGGCTCCCACTCACACTGAACCACCTCGACGCGGTGCCCCAATCGAACGTCTGGCCGCCAAGCGCGCGCTGTGGCCCCGCCCAACAAAGAAAATGTAACAAAAAAAATAACAATTCTACAAATAGTAACTAATTTCAACTGGACACTGTCCCTTGGAGGGAACAGTGCATCTTCATCCAATAAAAACAATCGGGTGAAATTCGTGGTTATCTGTCCGGGTATTGAATCTCTCCGGGTTTCGTTTTGCATCGGCAACAGGAAGGAAATGGGAGTTTTCGAGCCGTTGTACAGCGAGTTTTGAGTTTCAGTGAGATCGGACAAGGGGCTTGCTTTTTCTCCACATGGTACTTTACACTTTGATCAAAGATAATGTTTCGCCATCCGCAACATTGGTTTCTGGTTCTCCAAAGTAAGCGTTTTATCCTGGTTCTCTATAGTAAGTGTGTTATTGTGGTTAAGAAAATGGCTTCTAAATATAGACAAAGCTACGTTTTATGCTGCTCCCTGCCTTGGTGAATTCGAAACTGACAGTACCATTGTCAATATATCGACTTTTAGTTAAGTATATTCGATATTTTTGAGAATCTACTCTATTTTTCGATGTGCAGTAGTATTTAACGTTGAGTTTATACTAGTCGTATATCTCCGTCTTTGATGTTCCTTATTTTGCAGGTCTGATGTTTGCGGGCGCGGAATCTATCGCAGAAGTTTCAGTAAAATGTGGAGAAACAGCAAGTTTGCCCTGTCCAGCTCAATTTAAATCTGGAATCCAGTACAGAGCTATCAGCTGGTACAAGGTAAAGATATGTTCTCGTGTCAAATTTTGTCCTGTGAAGCGCCTTGGAACAGGGCCTATAGCTAGTTGGAGATATACTTTAGCGTGCCCGGAAGTACATATGGTAAATTGCGGGAAGTCCCTTGGAGCTGCTTATGCTCTACTGCGGTAACGTTTACGGGGTTTTAGCCACACGAGGCGGCTGAGCGAAAACAGAAGGTTAGGAACTGAGAAGGTCAAGAGCTCGGCGGAGGGCAGCGGTGGTGGGAAGGTCAGGAGCTGGGGGGAAAGGTCAGGGGCGGGGAGAGTGGTTAGAGCACAGAGAGAACAGTGGGGCTGGGGGAAGAACCTGATCCGGGTCTAATGGGTGGGGAATGGATGAGAGTGAAAACAAGATCCAGTTGAACATAAGAACATAAGAAATAGGAGCAGGAGTAGACCAATCGGCCCCTCGAGCCTGCTCCGCCATTCAATGAGATCATGGCTGATCTGATCCAACCTCAACTCTAAAGAACACAAGAAGTAGGAGCAGGACCAGGCCACTCAGCCCCTGGGCCCGCTCCGCCACCCACAGGGCCTTGACCGATCCGAACTCAAACTCATGTCCAAATTCCAGCCCGCTCCCCGTAACCCCTAATTCCCTTTACTTCTAGGAAACGGTCTATTTCTGTTTTAAATTTATTTAATGAAGTAGCTTCCACAGCTTCCTGGGGTAGCAAATTCCACAGACCCACTACCCTCTGAGTGAAAAAGTTTTTCCTCATCTCAGTTTTGAAAGAGCAGCCCCTTATTCTAAGATTATGTCCCCTAGTTCTAGTTTCACCCATCATTGGGAACATCCTCACCGTGTCCACCCGATCAAGCCCCTTCACAATCTTATATGTTTCAATAAGATCGCCTCTCATTCTTCTGAACTCCAATGAGTAGAGTCCCAATCTACTCAACCTCTCCTCGTATGTCCACCCCCTCATCCCCGGAATTAACCGAGTGAACCTTCTTTGTACTGCCTCGAGAGCAAGTATGTCTTTTCTTAAGTATGGACACCAAAACTGTATGCAGTACTCCAGGTTGGGGAGACAGATCACGTTCTCTCCCTCCTGTTAGATGTGGATCATGTTTTTCCAACTGGATGAATTAGTGAATCCCTTCTCACACATGGAGCAGGTGAACGGCCTCTCCCCAGTGTGAACTCACTGATGTGTCAGAAGGTTGGATACACACATGGACCCCACACATGGTCCCTTCATTCATAATGAAAGAATTTTTATCACTTCCAGAAGGAAAAAAACATAAAGCTCTAAGAATTAACTAACCCACTAATTAGAGTATAAAGTATTTTATTTTACCAGCCAAGGACAACTATAATTACAATTGTAGAATACTAGATAACAGAGGATCTTCACAAAGCTAACTACACTTCCACTTTGTTGTGGGTTCAAGTCCCACTCCAGGGACTTGAGCACATAAAGCTAGGCTGACACTCCAGTGCAGTGCTGAGTGAGTGCTGCACTGTCAGAGGTGCCGACTTTCGGATGAGACGTTAAACCGAGGCCCCGTTTGCTCTCTCAGGTGGACGTAAAAGATCCCATGGCACTATTTCAAAGAAGAGTAGGGGAGTTATCCCCGGTGTCCTGGCCAATAGTTATCCCTCAACCAACATAACAAAAACAGATTATCTGGTCATTATCACATTGCTGTTTGTGGGACCTTGCTGTGCGCAAATTGACTGCCGCATTTCCTACATTACAACAGTGACTCCACTTCAAAAGTACTTCATTGACTGTAAAGCGCTTTGAGACGTTCGGTGGTCGTGAAACGCGCTATATAAGTGCAAGTCTTTCTTCCTTTCTTTCTGTAGGCTTACTGGCAAGACTGGATCAAATTATACTTTGCAGGGTTGTCTACAACAAGCAGGATCAAATTACACACTCCAAACAAACTGTTGGGTGTGTCTTGTCCTCCAAGGGGACCAATCAGAAATCTGGTGTTAAATAGATGCAGCCAACAAAGAATAGTGTAGAAAGAGCAGGAAGTCGATGGATGAAAAAAGCAAAGCAGACTAGCATGTTACTGGAATGCATGTGTGTTAATGTGAGGAATGTTACAAAAAAGATTGACGAGCTACAGGCGAAAGTTGCCATGGGGTTATGATATAGTGGCTATAACAGAGACCTTGCTTAAACATTGGCAAGAACTGAACATTCCTGGATACAATGTATTCAGGAGGGATAGGGAAGTGGAAAAGACTGGAGGAAGGAGGGTGGCCGTATTGATCAAGGATAAAATTACAGTTCAACAAAGGGAAGATATACTAGAGGGTTCAAAGATTGAATCTATTTGGTTAGAGTTGAGGAACAGAAAAGGAGCTGTTTTATTGCTGGATATTTACTATATACCCCCAAATAGTGTAAAGGAGATAGAGGAGCAAATCTGTAGGCAAATTGCAGAGAAATATAAAAATAATAGAGCAGTAATAGGGGACTTCAATTACCCTAATATAGATAGGGAAAAAAACAGAGTAAAAGGCAAGGATAGTGAAGAATTCCTAAAATGTTTACAGGAGAACTTTCTTAATCAGTATATTTCTAGCCCGACGAGGAAGGAAGCAGTGCTGATCTAGTTCTGGGGAATGAAGTAGGGCAACCGGAGTGTGTTTCAGTGGGAGAACATCTGGGTAATAGTGATCATAATATAATTAGGTATTAAGTAGTTATGGAAAAGGACAAAGAAAAATTTATGGTGAAAATTACCAATTCGATTTGAGAAGGGATCTAGCCCAGGTGGACTGGAAACAAAGATTGGCCAGGAAAACAGTAAATGAGAAATGCCAGGCCTTCAAGGCAGAGATAGTTCGGTTACAAACCAAGCATATTCCCATAAAGAGGAAAAATGGGGTAACCAAAGCTAGAGCTCCCTGGGTGACAAAGGAAATAGAGGTTAAAATAAAACATAAAAAGAAAATTTATGACAAAAGTCAGGTACAGAATATAATCGAAAACCAGGCAGAGTGCAGGGTGAAATTGAAAAAGGATACAAGAAGGGCAAAGGGAGTATGAGAAATGTTTAGTTGGTAACATATAAAGGAATCAAAAATCTTTTTGCAACATATTAAAAATGAAAAGGATAGTTAGAGGAATGGTGGGGCCGATTAAGGACAAGAAAGGAAATCTAATTCTGGAGGCAGAGGGCATGACTGAGGTACTGAATGAATACTTTGCAACTGTCTTCACAAAAGAAGAGGATGAAGTTAATGTCGCAGTAGAGGAGGGGGAGTAGAGATCTTGTATAGGATAAAAATAGATAGAAAGGAGGTGCTAAATAGGTTGACATCACTCAAAGTTAACAAGTCACCTGGTCCAGATGGGATGCATCTTACGTTGTTGAGGAAAGCTGGGGTGAGGATAACAGAAGCTCTGACCACAATCTTTTAATCCTCTTTGGATATGGGACTGGAGGATTGCAAATGTTACACCCCTGTTAAAAAAGGGGAGAGGGATAAACTTGGTAACTGCAGGCCAATCAGTCTAACATCAGTGGTGGGAAAACTACCAGACTATTGTCAAGGACAAAATTAATTCTCACTTGGAGAAGTATGGGTTATCAAGGGACACCCAGCATGGATTTGTTAAAGGAAAATCATGTCTGACTAACCTGATTGAGTTCTTTGATGAAGTAACAGAGAGGGTTGATGAAGGTAGTGCAGTAGATGTTGTGTTTATGGACTTTCAAAAGGCATTGGGTAAAGTACCAGATAACAGACTTATTCGGAAGACAGAAGCACATGGTATTAAAGGGGCGGTGGTAACTTGGGTACGTAATTGGCTAAGGGACAGGAGGGAGAGAGTAGTGGTGAACGGATGTTTTTCTGACTCAAGAGAAGTATGCATAGGAGTCGCCCGGGGATCGGCATTGGGACATTGCTTTTCTTGTTATATATAAATGACTTGGACTTGGGTATAGGGAGTACAATTTCGAAGTTTGTGGATGATACAAAACTTGGCAATGTAGTAAATAGCGAGCAGGATAGTAGCAGACTTCAAGAGGACATAGACAGACTGGTGAAATGGGTAGACATGTGGCAGATGCAATTTAATGCGGATAAGTGTGAAGTGATGCACTTTGGGAGAAAGAACATGGAGAGGCAGTATAATCTAAATGGTACTATGTTGAGGGAGATGCAAGAGCAGAGGGATCTGGGAGGGCAGATTCACAAATCTTTGAAGGTGGCAGGGCAAGTTGATAAGGTGGTTAAGAAAGTGTATGAGATACTTGGCTTTATAAATGGGGGAACTGAATACATGTCAGATGTGGTGGTGTAGTGGTGATACTAGTGGTCTGATCTGCCTGGACTAATGATCTGCAAGGCAGGAGTTCAAACCCCACCTTGGGCTGTTGTGAAGCTGAATTTTTTTACGCAGCGAGTGGTGAGGACCTGGAACTCGCTGCCGACGGAAGTGGTGGAAGCGGAGACACTCCATGTTTTCAAGGGGAGACTGGATAGGCACTTGAGGGAAATAAACTTGCAGGGCTACGGGGATAGAGCGGGGGAATGGGACTGACTGGATTGCTCTACAGAGAGCCGGCACAGACTCGATGGGCTGAATGGCCTCCTTCTGTGCCGTTATGACCTATGACTATGACAAAGTTATGCTAAACCTTTACAAATCTCTGGTTAGGTCTCAGCTGGAGTGTTGTGTACAATTCTGGGTACTGTACTTCAGGAATGATGTCAAGGCCTTGGATAGGGTACAATGGGGATTTACCAGGATGATACCAGGGATGAGGGACTTCAGTTATATGGCGAAGCTAGGCTTGTTCTCCTTAGAGCAGAGGAGGTTAAGGGGAGACCTAATAGAGGTATTCAAAATTATGAGGGGTTTTGATAAAGCAAGTAGGGAGAAACGGCTTCATCTGGCAAGTGGGACAGTAACCAGAAGTCATAGATTTAAATTAATTGGCCAAAGAACTAGAGGTAAAATGAGGAGAAATTTCTTCATACGGAGTGTTGTTAAGATCTGGAACGCACTACCTGAAAGGGTGGTGGAATCAGATTTCATAGGAACTTTCAAAAGGAATTGGACATGTACTTGAATTTGCAGGGTTATGGGGAAAATGTTGGGGTGTGGGACTAAATTGGACAGTTCTTTCAAACAGCTGGCACAGGCACGACGGGCCAAATGGCCTCCTTCTGTGGTGCAAGATTCTATGAAATGAATGCCATTTTATTCTAAAGTAACTTAAAACCTTTTGATAATTTGATAGAGGTCAAAATTAGTTTATAATGTGAAGAGCTAAGTCAGAGAGGGAATTTCAGATTTCAAGATATTCACCATGGCCGTTCAGTGTCCCTTGAGGTAGATATTAACTTTTGAGAGGCTGACGGGCGGAGCATGCCAGCCGACTGTTCCAACAGCAAAGAGGCCGGTGCCATTTTAAGGCCCTATTAAATCAGAGTGAGTATTGACACCACTGTGTCAGCCAATGAGTTTTAGGCGCAGCGGGACTTGTGGTTTTAATTTACAGTCTCTGAACCCGTGACCAAAACTACAGCAGAGTCTCCCGAGTACAGCAGGATTATTTCTTCAGCAAAATGCAATGAGTGGAAGGTAGTTACATAATAAAAATTATCAATCCCAGTTACTTATAGCAGTGCGGTCTCCAGGCATGAATGACGGGGGAATTCCCCCATCATGCAGGTACAGCAAGTAATCAAAAAGGCAAATGGAATGTTGGCCTTTATTTCAAAGGGGTTGGAGTATAAAAGCAGGTAAGTCCTGCTACAACTGTACAGGGTATTGGTGAGACCACACCTTGAGTACTGCGTACAGTTTTGGTCTCCTGATTTAAGGAAGGACATAGTTGCATTGGAGGCAGTTCAGAGACGATTCACTCGGTTAATTCCAGAGATGAGGGTGTTGACTTATGAGGAAAGGTTGAGCAGGCTGGGCCTATACTCATTGGAATTTAGAAGAATGAGAGGTGATCTTATTGAAACATATAAGATACTGAGGGGGCTCGACAAGGTAGATGCAGAGAGGATGTTTCCCCTCGTGGGGAAATCTAGAACACGGGCACAGTTTTAGAATAAAGGGTCGCCCTTTTAGAACTGAGATGAGGAGGAATTTCTTCTCTCAGAGGGTCGTAAATCTGTGGAATTCTCTGCCCCAGAGAGCTGTGGAGGCTGGGTCATTAAATACATTTAAGGTGGAGATAGACAGATTTTTGCAAGATAAGGGAGTGAAGGGTTATGGGGAGCGGGCAGGGAAGTGGCTTTGAGCCCAAGATCAGCCATGATCTTATTGAATGGCGGAGCAGGCTCGAGGGGCCAAGTGGCCTATTCCTGCTCCTATTTCTTATGTTCTTATCATCTCCATTCTGGCTGGGACTTGTGGTGTCATTATATGCAGCCCTATTAAATAGAATCTGCGAGTTACTCGCCCCAAATGGGCATTCTGATGTAGCTTGCTGGATTCAGGCCAGCACAATATTGCAGCAAGGTAAGTCTGGGACAGTTGCCATCATGAGGAGCCCGGGGCGCAGCGTCCCAGATTATTTTTATGGGACTCCTAGGAGGACTCCTGCTCCTTCTGGCCCCACAAATATAATTTAAAACTTACTTTTCGGGACTTCTTCGGCTGTATCGGCAGTAAAAAGTGTCGTAAGATGCATGGCACGTGCTCTATCTACTTCTGTCTTAAAATGGCAGTCGGGGTCCTATGTACGTCATATTAAAAGGGGCCTGCTACCTGAAACAGGCATGTGCTTTGGCCGCCCAGCGGAAGGCCCCTGAAAAAATGGTGCCCAGAAAGTTAAAGGGGGAAAAAAAGAAAGACTTGCATTTATATAGCACCTTTCACGATCTCAGGACGTCCCAAAGCGCTTTACAGCTAATGAAGTACTTTTGAAGTGTAGTTACTGTTGTGATGTAGAAAACGTGGCAACCAATTTGCAGACAGCAAGCTCCCACAAACAGCAATGTGATAAAGACCAGATCTTTTTTTTTTAGTGATTGAGGGATAAATATTGGCCAGGACACCAGGGATAACTCCCCTGCTCTTCTTCAAAATAGTGCCATGGGATCTTTTACGTCCGTCTGAGAGAGTTCTGGTTTAACGTCTAATCTGAAAGATGACCACTCCAACAGTGCAGCACTTCCTCAGTACTGCAGTGGAGTTTTGGCCTAGATTTTGTGCTCAAGTCTCTGGAATGGGACTTGAACCCACTTTGACGTTAACGGGGCGTTAAGTCTACTGATCCCATTTTGAGGCTGTTGCTGCCCCAGTAACAACAATTTTGGCAAGTTAAAATTGTTCTCCTTGAGTTTTTAGTATAAATAGTACTGCAATATAGTGACCTCAGTAAAACATGACAAATCTAGCCATGTTTGAGTCATCGTAGATTGATTGTGTGATGTGGGAGATTTCCCTTCCAGGCATTTTCAATAAATGGAATCAAAATGCTGTTTAACAGGTTTGGTGCAGGATCAATTTGCACTCTATTGATCAATTTGTCTCCCAGCAACTCTCTACTAACTGCTGAAAATGGGATTGTTTTCCCTCCAAAATTATTTTCATACATCTGTCCACTATTAACAGTTTTAATTTCTTACTGCTAACTCCATAAATATATTGCAGCTTTTAGAAACTTAATGTAATTTGAGGAAATACATATAAAAACATATGGCAATCTCCTGTAGTGTTGCGCAAGGCATGTCAAGACCAAGTGTAGCTTTCAGGTTAGGAGGGTGGTGCACATCAGATCTGTGGTATTGCTTAGTTAAGTGCAGTTCTACAAGAACAGGATTGTCATGCTATACAATGTACAATGTATTGTTATGAATGCAGTGATTTATGGTGCTTGAACTTGTGTTTTTATTAAATGGTATTCTGATTCCTAGAGTTCGTCAGCACCACAATTGCCCAACGATCTATTCCTCAACTTCAATGGAAAGTAAAATTGGGCGGAATGTAAAATGGTACTCTATCTAATCCCGTCTGATTC
Source organism: Squalus acanthias (assembly GCA_030390025.1). Classification (NCBI taxonomy): domain Eukaryota; kingdom Metazoa; phylum Chordata; class Chondrichthyes; order Squaliformes; family Squalidae; genus Squalus; species Squalus acanthias. Next base: position 46,791,085 of record CM059428.1, on the reverse strand, counting down.
TGGCTGGGTGGGTTAGGTTAAAATTACCTGCACAGGCCCCTGGATAAACCACTCGTACATCTTGCCAATCTAAGAAACTTACTCCTGCTCTCTGCTTTCTATCCTTCAACTATCCTCTATCCATGGGCTACCCTAAGAAAATAATGATAAAATAATAGAGAGAAATTTGATACAAGTATATTAAATGTAGTTCCTGGTTTCCAAAGATTCAAAAGCTGGTGTTTTTTTTTGTTAGAGTTTCCTTGGATTTGCCAATTATATTAGTTGTTTTACTTTTACAGGTAGCTGATGATGGAGTTGGTTTAATGGGCATTGTCCGTAAGGATTTAAAAGAGAACATTGCCAGGATGTATCTGGGTTTCAGCGGGTCGGTTGAGGTAGATTCTGCCAGTCCCTATCTCTTGACTATTCACAATATCTCCAGTGAAGACTTGGGAACGTACCAGTGTTCATTGTGGGCACCGCTTGGAGAACAAAACAAAGAGGCAGATGTGAGACTTCGAGAAATAGGTCAGTATATTAACGTTACTGTGTTGTTAAGTAGTCCTGTCCTGACTTGTACGTTTTCCAATTTTTGTATTTATCATCAGTTACTTAATCCTCAGGACATTTTAAAGATGTAGACAATAATATGTGATAATTTAAGATTTCAAAATAGTCCACCAAGTTGCATCTTTAGAGGTGTTCTTTAGATGTGGGCAGTGCTGGCAAGCCCACATTTATTGCCCAACCCTATCACCCTGAGAAGGTGGTGGACCTTCTCTTTGTATCGATCCCGCAAAGATGTTATCATACAATGGTTACAGCACAGAAGGAGGCCATTCGGCCCGTCGAGCCCGTGCCGGCTCTCTGCAAGAGCACTTCAGCTAGTCCCACTCCCCCACCCTTTCCCCATAGCCCTGCAAATTTTTTTCCTTCAGGTACTTATCCAATTCCCTTTTGAAAGCCACAATTGAATCTGCCTCCACTATCCTTTCAGGCAGTGCATTCCAGATCATAACCACTCGCTGCAAAGTTTTTCCTCATGTCGCCTTTGATTCTTCTGTCAATCACCTTAAATCTGTGACCTCTGGTTCTCGACCCTTCCGCCAATGGGAACAGTTTCTCTCTATTTACTCTGTCTAGACCCCCCATGATTTTGAACACCTCTATCAAATCTCCTCTCAATTTTCTCTGCTCTAAGGAGAACAACCCCAGCTTCTCCAGTCTATCCACGTAACTGAAGTCCCTCATTCCTGGAACCATTCTTGTAAATCTTTTCTGCACCCTCTCTGAAGCCTTCACATCCTTCTTAAAGTGCGGTGCCCAGAATTGGACACAATACTCCAGTTGAGGCCGAACCAGTGTTTTATAAAGGTTCATCTTAACTTCCTTGCTTTTGTACTCTATGACTCTATTTATAAAGCCCAGGATCCCGTATGCTTTTTTAACCGTTAGACACAAAGGTTTTAAAGGTAATCTGCTGATAAATAGCAACATTATCTCTTCAAATTCAGTGATGGGTATGAGGGGTGGTGAGAGATGGAAAAATGTTCCTATAACCTGCTAGTTAGAAAGAAAGTAAGAATTGCATTTATGAAGTGCCTTTCAGGACGTCCCATAGCACTTTACAGCCAATTAAGTACTTTTGAAGTGTAGTCACTGTTGTAATGTAGGAAACGCAGCAGCCAATCTGCACACAGCAAGCTCCCATGAACAGGAATGTGAAACAGCAAGCAACATGGTGACAGGCATTTTGCATTTAACTGCTCCTGATGTGTCCTCATGATGTTGCGCATCCGAGACACAGGCCAGAAATAACTGTTTACCAGCATAAGAGTTTTAAAAAATAGAAAAATAAGATTTTATCACTCACTTATAAATTAAAAACCCTGTCCAATAAGGTAAGGTTATATGTAGCCCCGTTAAAACATATTAAAAAAAATTAAATTTTTGTTTAACATATTTAATTAAATGTAGTTGTAATTAATTTTATATATGTAATGGTTTTTCTTTATTTATTTCAGTGTGTTGGTGCATTTTTGTAGTCATCCCGATTCATACTTTTGATAGTTCTGTACGTACGGAACTTTCAAAAGTATGAAGGGGGATTCCCTTCTGACATTGGTTGGGCTGGCCCACATGATCCCAGGGGTGCTTGCGAACTGCATGCACCCCTGGGATACATGGGCCTCTGCGCATTTCAAAGAGTGGCCCAGGATTGGAAGCCTCAGTATCTACGGAACCAGCAGGTAGGTTCGTAGAATTTTTTCTGATCGGAGGCATCCGCCCGCAGGAAGCCTCCGATCGGAAATTCAGGGCCAATGTGTTTGTTTAAAATAGTGGACCGAGGAATGCCATATGATTGCATTAAACATTTTTCCACTAGTATCACGAACAGTAATTTCCAGGTTAAATTGATTGGGAACCATGGATTGGGGACAGCAGTCTATAATTTACTATATATATATTTAATAAGATGCAGCCTGGGAACTGACATTTTATTTTCTCTGTTTTTAAAGAAATAGTTTGCATTTATATAGCATCTTGTTACAGCCTTCGAATATCGCAAGCACTTGCAACCAATAGATTTCTTCCTTCTTCTCCATCTCCCCTCTCTTCCACCCCACCCCCCAAGTGGCAAGGCAGGCTGGATTTCATTTCTTGTGTGTGAAATGAGGAAGGCACAAGGGTAGGGCAGGAAAGCAAGAGCTGCATGCTTACACCATGTGCACCTTGTAAATCAGAAGATATTGTGGGAGGAAGGGGAAGTGGGATGTGAGAAGGAGGATAACGTAAGAGGATACCAGCATATGGGAGTGGTGCCAGAGGACTGGAGGATTGCAAATGTTACACCCCTGTTCAGAAAAGGAGAGAGGGATAAACCCAGCAACTACAGACCAGTCAGCTTAACGTGGTGGGGAAACTTTTAGAGACATTAATCTGGAACAAAATTAATTGGCACTTGGAAAAATATAGGTTAATAAATGAAATCCAGCACGGATTTGTTAAAGGCAAATTGCGTTTGACTGCCTTGATTTGATTACTTTGATGAAGTAACGTAGAGGGTATTGATGAGGGTAGTGGTGGTTGATGTTGTGTATATGGACTTTCAAAAGGAGTTTGGATAAAGTTACCACATAATAGAATTGTTAGCAAAATTGAAGCCCATGGGATTAAAGGGGAAGCTGTGTGGAAACTGACTAAGGGACAGGAAGCAGAGAGTAGTGGTGAACGGTTGTTTTTCTGACTGGAGGGAAGTGTGCCGTGGTGTCTTCCAGGGGTTAGTGTTGGGACCACTGCTTGATAATATTAGTGACTTGGACTTTTGTATACAGGGCATCATTTCAAAGTTTGCAGATGACACGAAACTCAAATGTAGTAAACAGTGAAGAGAGGATAGTAACAGACTTCAGGAGGACATGGACAGAAACATGGCAGATAAAATTTAACTTAGAGAAGTGTGAAGTGATTCATTTTGGTAGGAAGAATGAGAAGAGTGAATATAAACTAAATGGTACAATTTTAAAGTGGGTGCAGGAACAGAGAGACCTGGGGGTGTCTGTACACAAATCTTTGAATGTGGCAGGACAAGTTGAGAAGGCTGTTAAAAAGGCATACGGGATTCTTGGTTTTATAAATAGAGGCGTAGTGTACAAAAGCAAGGACGTTATGCTTTTCCCACAACAGTGACTCCACTTCAAAAGTACTTCATTGACTGTAAAGCGCGTTGAGACGTCCGGTGGTCGTGAAAGGCGCTATATAAATGCAAGTCTTTCTTTCTTTCTAAACCTTTATAAAACACTGGTTAGGCCCCAGCTGGCGTATTGTGTCCAATAACACCACATTTTAGGAAGAATGTCAAGGCCTTAGAGAGGGTGCAGAGGAGATTTACTTGAATGGTACCAATGATGAAAGATTTCATGGAGAGACTACAGAAACTGGGGTTGTTCTCCTTAGAGCACAGGGAAGATTTAATTGGAGTGTTCAAAATCTTGAAGGGTTTTGATAAAGTAAATAAGGAGAAACTGTTTCCAGTGACAGAAGAGTTGGTAACCAGAGGACACAGATATAAGGCAATTGGCAAAAGAACCAGAAGCAACATGAGGGAAAATTATGCAGGACTATGGGGAAAGAACAGGGGAATGGGATTAATTGGATAGCTGTTTCAAAGAGCCGGTACAGGCACGACTGGCCAAATGGCCTCCGCACTTCTGACCATGTAGCACTCTCAGTACTGCACTGAAGTGTCAGCCTAGACTATATGCTAATGTCTATAGTAGAGCTTGAACCCAAGACATTCTGATTCGAGTGCTACCAACTAAGCCAAGCAGGAGTTATGGAAAATAAAATGATTATGAGGCACATGGTAGCCCTGTAAGTGTATAAGTATTTCTAAAATAATCAGTTCCTTATCATCATTTATCATAACTGAGCAGTAACCTTCAGATTGGACGCTGTCTGCCAGCCAGGGATACATGCCATTGATTTTCAGCACTGGAGGCTGGATTTTCTGATTTAACATAATGTCAACACCAGCAGTAAATCACTGATTTTAAATGATCTACCACCTTAGGATCGCACCAAGTCCCAGGAACAAGCATTGAACAGCTGTATTGAATAGACAATAAGCCCCCACAAAAATGTATTTTTTTTATTGGTTGTTGGAGAGGCAGTTCTGCGAATTGTTGTTTGGTAATTGCTTTCTATTGAACGTGTGATTGACAATGCAACTTTTTGATGCAGATCACCTTCGGCCATCAAAAGAATTTGAAGGACAGTTGACTATCTTGTGCATTTTGAGCATTCTAGGATCCACCATCTTAATTTGTGTGGTTATTGTATCCATTGTAAGTATTCAGACAATGTTGAGAGTTATAAAGCAAGTAAGGTTTCAGTTTTATTTTCACTAAAATATAGCCAGTTTTATGCTAAACTATAATGGATATAGAATTGATATATAAGTAAGTATTACTGTAAGTAACTGGCTCCATGACTGACTTGTTTTATTTTTTAAAAGCTATCTTCCAATTGTATGGTGTGTTATGATATTTTCATGTGTTGTCATAGAGAAGGTGATACAGAATTTATCAGATTTGTCTTTAGAAAACTGTAATCAGAGCTACTTTTCAATCCCTATTTGCTGTAAATCTGTTGTACTGGTGAAAATGTCATTTACAGTATAGGATCAATATTACTTTAATAATGCTTCTTGTTTTAGGGGAAGGTTGGCCAGACACATCTAGAGAGAGTTGAGAAGCACCTCATGTCATAATGGGGTTAATTTCATGAGGTTGCATTGCTGGTATGGAGTCCAACTAGTGGCAAGTGTGCGTCAAAGAATGGGGGCCATAATGTTACAGCCCTGTCTCTGATGCGGCCCTGTATTTAATGGAGCCTCATGAAATTACCAGATAATAACACAATGCTTGTTACTGTTGGAGGCAAACAATAAAGAGCCATTTTTTTTCTCCAAATTTGCACTTCCAGATGGGAGCCACGTCTGTCAGTCGCATGTATCGGGAAATTGCAGGCTACTGCAATTACGATTTTCACCATATGCGTGGCTGGTGGGTGTGGCTCCCCACCAGCAGTGTGAACTCAGAATTATTCCATAAATGACTACAAAGGAACACACTTATAATTAGGCCCCAATAATTTTTTTTTAAAAGGGAGTGACACGGCAATCCAAATGGCAGACCTCCAGTGCACTGCACCACAGAGTGCCAGGATGTAAGTTCATTCTGTGATGTCCCACACATTGGAATTTCTGATATCCGGCAAGCAGAGACACGTATGCACCCACAGGAAGGATGGGGAAGGCAGAGCATTGGTATCATCTCCTAGTAGCCAGCCATAGAGCGGCATGGATGAACTAACATCAGTCTCTATCAAAGATATTTTGCATTATACGTTACTGCCCAGATTTAGGATTTTTAGATATTCATCACAGGAGGATTTTGGTGTAATTTATATTAAAATGATGAGTCAAATTTAGCTCACAAGGAATTAAAATCCCCTTAGCAGCCAAGTGGTATGGATGTGGATTAGATCTAGATTAACCAGGTCATGAAGTGGTGCTTCCCGGATACTATTTCAGCTCAGACAATGGAAGTGCATTTAGACTCCCAGTGACCTTTCATGATCATTATGTTGGGATGGCCTAATCAATTGGGAACAGGAAGGGAATAGTTTCTAGGAGCCTTCACCTAGGGAGATAGTAGCCGGTTTAATTGGCAGCCCAATTGGCCAATCCTCGGGCATGGAGAGCTGGGTGAGGGTCAGAGGGTCAAGCTGTTCATTTCCAAAGGATAAAGAATCACATCATAAAGCTGGGGGAATCGGGAAGAGCTAGTAAGGGAGACGGACACGGGGAGTGAGAGCATCTTCTTGGGGTAGTACTGCCCAGTTTCAGAGGAATTATTGTTCAAAAAAAATTGTATTTAGCCCATTAACAGGGATAGTGTAGCATGTTTTTAAATTTTCTGTTAGGAGGATCATTATGAAATAAGCAGTAATTCATTGTAATTTTTACTTTGTTCATTTTACTTGTTGGTAAAATAAATCAGCTGGGCAATTTTTATATTTGGCCTCGTCTTACTAAAGTGCTAATCAGTCTGCCTTTCGGATTATGCTATCCAGTTCATGTAATGAGCAGGGATTTCAGTATTATGGCCTTCAGTCATGCTATCATATGCCTAGATATTGGGCAGTAAATGTAAATCCCTGATGAGGGACGTGGGATCTGCATATGGGAGAGACCAGTGACTGAACCTAAGAGAATATCTAGAGCGGATCTGAAATTTGTAACAATTACTAACATAAAATTATCGTCATGCTAACTTCTCTGTGTTTTCCCCCCCTCTAGAAGTGGGCAAGAAACCGTGAAGTGGCTGCGGATTATAAGAAATTTAACGAAGCACAAGTTACCCAACATTCTGAGGAGAACTGCTACATATAAATAAAAACAAAAAATGCTGGAAGTAGATAGGCCAGTTAATATCTGTAAAGAGGAAAAAGAACAGGTTAATGTTTCGCTTGTAGGACCTTTCAGTAGAACTGTATCCACCTGAAATATTAACCTTTTTTTTTCTTTACAGATTGACCTGATGTGTATTTCCAGAATGTTGTATTTGTATCAGATTTCCAACATTTGCAATTTTAACTATTCTTATACATTTGTTGGATAAGAACAACAAGAAGTAACTGTAATAAAAACAGAAAATGCTGGAAATACTCAGCAGATCAGGCAGCATCTGTGGAGAGAGAAACAGAGTTAACATTTCAGGTCGATGACCCTTCGTCAGAACTGGAAAAAGCTGGAGATCGAACAGGTTTTTAAGCAAGTGCAGGGGCTTTTCTCTCCCCCCCCCCGCCCCCCCCCCCTTTCCCTGCTTAAAAACCTGTTCGATCTCCAGCTTTTTCCAGTTCTGACGAAGGGTCATTGACCTGAAACGTTAACTCTTTCTCTCTCCACAGATGCTGCCTGATGTAAGGGTTTCGAACCTGTGATGATTCCGTGTGGCTCTGTGCAGCCTGGATGCTAGTGCGAGTTTAGGCCCCCTGAAATTTATCCTCGAGGGCCATCTTATATGCCGCCCTAACCCCCGTTAAGCTCTCTTCCTGGGCTTTTATTTGGGCAGCTTGGCGGGCACATCGTTCCTTTAATCTGCCCTCACTTAACTTTGCCTCAGTGACCTGGCACTCGAGGTAATCTATTTTTGCTTTGTGGTGGCTGGTGACTACCTGGCGTTCTTGATGTAATGCATTTAAATTCGTAATGAGCAACTGCCCCCCAGTGACCTTCTCGTCCATTTCCACCTCTAAATGCCTGATCCGAGCTGCTTGCGCTGTAATGACCTGGTCCGAAATTTGGACCTGTCTTTTATAGCACATTAGCCAGACCGCTTTCTCCACTGTCCTTTTGTGTTCCTTGCTATCTGTCCACTTCTCAGCTGCCTCTAGTGGACACTTATCCGCTAGCAGGTCACTTATCCATTTCTTAGTTAAATTTACCTTTCCGAACACATAATCTGCTATTTTCTCTTGCATGACATTTCGTACATTCATACCAAAGTCTAACACACTACCCTCTCGCCATTTTCTGTAAGGGTTTCGAACCTGTGATGATTCCGTGTGGCTCTGTGCAGCCTGGATGCTAGTGCGAGGTTAGGCCTTGTTGCCTGTTCTGGTCTCCAGCCAGTCTGGGAGCACTAGACACCTGTGAGTGGTTCGACCCACTCGCCCTTACGGTTCTGACACTGGACTTAGATGCGAGAGCAGTAATGGAGAGAAAACTCAGGTAGACCCGGTTGAATGGTACGAAATGGAAAATCTTTATTGCATATTATTCAAGATTACGAAGTACATGTCATAACACGGTGGCATAGTGGTTAGCACTGGTGCCTCACAGCGCCAGGGACCCGGGTTCGAATCTGACCTCGGGTGACTGTCTGTGTGGAGTTTGCACATTCTCCCCGTGTCTGCGTGGGTTTCCTCCGGGTGCTCCGGTTTCCTCCCACAGTCCAAAAATGTGCGGGTTAGGTTGATTTGGCTATGATAAATTGACCCTTAGTGTTAGGGGGGATTAAATATGTGGGGTTATGGGGATAGGATGGGATATGTTAGGGGGAATTAAATACGTGGGGTTACGGGGGTAGGGTGGGATATGTGTATTGTGGGGATTAAAGCAGGGATAGGGTACTGGATTTGGATGATCAGCCATGATCGTATTGAATGGTGGTGCAGGCTCGACGGGCCGAATGGCCTACTCCTGCTCCTAGATTCTATGTTTCTATGTTTCTATAAGCACAGATTAATGACAGTACAATCTTACACGCAGTTATGTAACTAATTTCAGGGAAACGAGGAACGAACGACACATCGTAAATGGGGGCACACATTACAGTTATCCTTAAAACTTAAACCCTCCCCTATCAATACCTGCTCTAAACTAGATTTGTAGAATCGAGACTCATGCTCACCACTCGTGATAACTCGGAGAATTCCGAAAACTCTGATCGGATGTTTTTCACCGCAGCACCTGATCACCCACGTGTTGATCAGGGGTCTCTGTACCCCACTTGTTTACTCGTTTCTGCTCCGGCTAGCAGGCTGGGCCGTCTGCTGTCATGAAGATCTGTGTTGTCCTCGGAGTTCCGACTCTACTCAAAAAAAAGAGTCTTCCTGTGCCCTCGCACTGATGCGATAAAATTCGAAGAATAGTCTTCCGATGCCAGTTGGGAAGCAGTTACCGATTTATCGAGCGCGGTCGGGGCTTACTGACCGTGACGATATGTATGGTCGTCTTCTTCTCTTCTCATCTCATCTCATCTCATCTCGGGCCTTCGGTTCCAACACCGTTTACCGACTTCTCGGGATGGCGTGCCCGTTTCAAGGCTTCACAGCCCAGTTCCACACAGATCTTCGCGGCAAGCCACGAGACAGATCCTGGCGGATCGTAAAGTTCAACAGTCTTTAAAAACTGCAAGAGGCAGAGACACGAGGCAAGCGACAAGGAGTCGAAAGGATAAGAGCATAAGAGAAAGATGGACGGTTGGAGCTTGCAGTTATAGTGCAAAACTCTTCCTTTTCCCGCCCAACCTTAATGTCTTTTCTTTTGTTAGGGTTTTGGCGCTCAAATTTCTTGTAAAGGGTGATCTCCGCTTTAATGGGTTTCGGGGATACTCGTAACTGTCTGAGTACCTGTTAATACTTTTCCCATTGTGTAACCGGCTAGTATTCTCCCTGGAGGGGTTTTGGGGCTTCCAAATGTTCTCTGTAACTACCCGCTAACGGCTCTCTCATCGTAGAGACTTGGGGATTTTGCATATTAATGTCTTTGGATGGGTTCTTGATTGCTTGGTACAATAGCCCTTTATTCGCACCTGGGAGACCGATTTCAGTATTTATGTGTATACTGCAAACCCATAATGTCTCGTGTATTATCTCAAATGTGCCGAGTCTTGATCGATCTTGCACAAATGTTTATTGGAACGCCATCTTGTCTGCTTATCGAAAAGTCTAGAATGTTCTGCCACGAGGCGTGGCGGCCATTTTACAGGCTGCTTGTGTCCACTTTGAAAACCTGACAGCATTCTGCTGAAATAAAGCTGTTTGAACGAAACTATGTGTTTTCTCCTTATTTATAAAATCGCGATATATTGCGAATTCTACAGTCCCTCCTGTTGATGCGAATAACTCCGCTTATCGTATCAAAAATATTGTGGTGAGCAATATTATCTCGATTTCTCCAGATCCAGAAAATTAATCCCCATAACATAAACTATCTAGGGTCTTTGCGTCGTCCTTATTTCCCAGGAAAATTACATTTTATAGCACCGCAGGCATTATTTGCCTTTAAACTTACACCACTTGTTTTCCTTCCAGGCGTAACCAGGCCGATGCCTCTCGTATCACCTGTATATTCACATTTTTTATTTAGGGAAAGGAAAAACAAAACAAAACCAAACGATCATATTTAACAACAACACCACCACCAAAAATAATCAAAACCAAACTCTTAAACATGTCGAGTTCCAAACGTAATTACAGTTTCTGAAAAATCGCGATCGATGACAACACTTCCGAGGCGCACGTGGCAAACGGGAGTGACGCCATTTTCCGATTACACGGTGCTTTCATCGTGCACGCGCACGTAACGTTCTCGCCACTCTCCCGTGTTTTCGTTCTTGGTGAGGCGTTTGCCTCTCTTACAATGTACGACCAATAAGTATACCACAATAAACACTTGGCATACAACTAAAATGTGGGAGGCTATTCTGATCCATGAAGGCACTTCAATGTTGGTGAACAGATTCCACCACGGTGGAATCACTATGTCCAGAATGTCTGTCCCTATCTCGACAGTTTTCTGTTCTAGTGTGTAAAAATGCTTTTGTGACACCGCGACGGCTTTTAAAAGTTTGGTGAGGTGTTCAGGGAGAGGGGGAATGAGGTATCCGAAATGCGCGTCGAATCGCTGCAGGTCGGTGAAGTTCTCTTTTACGGTGAGATGAACCGTGGATGGTTCAGGGATTGGGACAATTCGCTGTTGTGCTACTTGAACTTCCGCCCTGGGTTTGAAACAGAAACTGCTGTCACTCACCGGACACCGGCTACGGTTTCCATGCTGGTAGTGTTGCGCTGCAGTGGTAACACAATATGTTCCACCCCCGATGTATGCTACCTGCGGAGGCACATGATCTTGTGCCATTGCCTCCATGGTGCAATTCATGGACTTGGCACCAGCCGTTCTGAACCCGCACTGTGGTGTTAAAAAGGCATTCAAGTGCTGGGGACACAGTATTATGTGTGCTCCCCGGCCACGACAACCAGAGAGATCTGTACCTGTCATCGTTTGCTCCCAGCGGATGACGTAGGGTGGAACCGCTGCATAGCGAATGTGGGCTCCCCCCTGAATGACACCAATGTTCTCTACCCGATACACCGGGGCGGGCTTTGCTGTGTCGCCCAAAACCGGCATACGTAGTACTGTACCCATGACAGTATGGTTTGATCGTCCGCAGTCCACGGGGACTGGGTATGCTTCTGAAGCTAGCCTGAGCTGGCACGGGCTTAATGCGTTCTGAAAAGGGTGGAGCGCACGCAGGTGTTTGTTACTTATCCAGGATGGGACCAAACCTTGTTTTAAATCCTCCAAATTACTGCGGCCCTCGCCCAGTAACCACGCCCCGTAAAGCACGCACACCTCGTTCTGCGCAGCCTGATCGGATGCATTCCGATCTTCCCTAATCAGGGCATTTACCGTTCTCGCGTGTTTCTCTAGTTCAGCTATTATTTCTTTTAAATGGAGAGTCATGGCTTGGTCCTCGTGTAAACCCGACCCAACCACCTTATTTTCATCTGTGAGAATGTCTTTTAATTGCGTTTTTAAGCCATTAATCTGGGTCTGCAGCTCCACGCTGTCTAGAGCGTTGACCACAGATGTACCTGTGTTGAAAGCAGTGAACGCGTCGTTCACAACACCCCTTCTTTGTCTCCCCACCTGATCAAAAACTTCATGTGGTGTGGTGTACAAACTTGTTTTATCAATTTCCGCGAAATCGAATTCGTAAAATTGTCTGAACATCTTGGTCAACAGGACCTGATATAACTGTTCCGTCTTTTTGGGGCACCACTCTGGTAACCGTACCTCGGTGAGATTTAAAATCACCGAGGCCACCGCGTAATGTACCCCCTGAAATAGTATCTGGTCTGTGGGGACCAGTACCAAACCATTCCCGGGTCCCTTACTGGTTTTAGGGCACCCTTCTTCCTTAGCTAGGACCACCGGAATCGTGGGCGGGGCTTTGCGTGGGCGCGTAATGAGTTCAGTGGCATTTACTGGGATCGGGGAGAATGGGGCCCCGCACCCCCTGGTACTCGCATCCCACCTCATCCCCTGTCTGTTATCCTGCCATTGATTAATGAAAAATATGGAGATGCCTTTGGGGCAAACGTACTTTGACCCCCACATACATACATAGATTCCCTCATCCGGTTCCCACCATTTGTCCCAACAGACTCTCACTTGTCCGTTTGTCCCCGTAATTGTCCGATGGGTATTATTACCCAGTCGTTCCCACTCGACCGAAGAGTTCCTCATGTTTTTGCTCAGCTTTCGCAGCCACCACCATCGGCTCAATGGGACATTCCCACTGCAAGTCAAACAAATCCGTTTGCCGACGGTGACGCTGATCCTGGGTGCGATGATCCTTACTTTGGGGCACAGTAAAGAAGTCTCTTGGTAGGCAAACCCCGATGTGCTGGAATACTCAGTTGAGTTCGTTCCCAGCCATCCTGGCCACCTTCCCTTGTGGAAATAGGTGGTGGTCTCCTCAGCCTCCCGTCTTCCGGTCCCATCCACCGCGATGGGGGCCGTGTCCCCGGAGCATCCAAACACCACGACATCCTTGGTGCGGCCTCGATAGGCCAATCCACATCCGATTGCCGCGAGCAATACTAGAATTCGTTCCATCCTTCCTTGGTTCCTGTGATCAGATAGAATGAGGTAGCCAGCCTCGCAAGAGTCTCTGGCTTTTGTGAAGGGTGAGCGGGTCCCCTGACCTCGCCTCACGTAAACTTCAATGTTCGCTGGATAAACTTTAACTAAACCTATCTCTAAAACTCCCATCATTTTACCTCTTTTTATAAAACAAAATTAAACTATCGACTTAAACCGATTTAAAACTATGAACTTATAACCTTATACTATAAACCTAGAAACTTATCCTAAACTTATTACTGTACAGCGCCGCCCGTTCCCAGGGCGGTCCCTTTAAATTCTGAAAAGGCTGCTGCGAGCTCTTCCCGACGGTGGGAGGGCATTGACCCCTCCCTTTGATCTGCCGCAGCCTGTTGCTGCTGCGCTGGGACTGGGCTCTTCCTGGGCTGCCTTAACCTTGAATCTACGCCTTGGGACAGTCTGGGGACTTGACCATACCTTCCTGGGCTGGGGTATCCGACCTGACCTACGGAGAGTTACCGGGGGCAGGAATCCCAGGACCGACGGACCGGGTTCCGAGACTTCCACCGTGGCGACCTGTGGTCCGGTCACAGTCGCTGGCTCCGCCTCCCCTGACTCCGCCTCCCTGACCTCGGGACTTGCAGCTTGTGGCACCGCCCTACTCGGCCCAGCAGGCGGCCCTTCACTCGCAGTCCCTACCTCCCCCGAGGGCAGGACGTTCAAGGCGGGCGGCTCGGGCTCTGAGGCTTCCACCGTCACGCCCTGTGGTCCCACAGCGGCTGGCTCCGCCTCCCCTGGCTCCTCCCCCCTGTGTTCGGGACCTGCAGCTTCGGTTTCCACCCTGTGTGGATCTCTATCTGCAGCCCCTGTCCCCCCTATACCTGAATCGGGGGCGACCCTTTCGTCCTCCGATTCCAGCTCTTCCTCGTCACTACCTTCACTATCCTCATCTTCGTCGAGCTCCTCGAACTCTCCCTCATCTGACTCCCAACCCCACAAAAATGTCTTACAATTTTCCAGGATGTCCCCTTCCCTGATGCAAGCTGCTTTGCCTGCCGGTGTGCCTTGTGGTCCTACTTGGGGCTGCGAGTCCCCACTCGCAGGTTTTGCCCCTGTGGTTTTCCCTTGTGCACCTGGCTTGTACAGTTTGCACTGGTTTACGTGGAACCACTTAGTGCGCCGAGGTACTTTTACGGCGTATACCATGGGACTCGCCTTATCTACAATGTTGTAGGGTCCCATATACAGTGGTTCCAGACTCCCTACTCTGGCGTAGTTTCTGGCCATGACCTGGTCTCCTACTTCCCACTCCCGCGTTTTGCGGGGTTCCAGCAACAGGCGATTTCCCTGATGCTGCCTTCCCATGTTCCCAGCCGCCTGCTCATAAACCTGCTTCAGGCGCTCCAAGAGGGTCTGGGCGAACTTGTCCCTGCTTATCTCTTGGAGCTGACCCTCAGTGAGCACCGGCGCTAGCACATGGGTGGGGGTTCGCATGATCCTCCCAGTCATCACCTCGTGCGGGGAATACCCCGTACTTTTCGACTGACTGGCCCGGACCCCCATGAGGACTAAAGGCATAACTTCCGCCCATTTTTGGGGCGAGTTCCTAGTCTCTTTCCTCAATTTCTCCTTCAGGGTCCGGTTCATGCGTTCAACAATCCCGGATGACTGGGGATTGTGTGCTACGTGCCATTTCCCTTCAATGCCCAAAAGCATGAGGGTGTTCTGCATCACCTGGCCGGTGAAATGACTCCCTTGGTCTGACTCCACAAAACGGGGGAGTCCCCACCGCGAGAACACTTCCCTGACCAAGATTTTTGCAGTACCCAGTGCCGTAGCTGTTCGACAGGGGAAGGCTTCCACCCATTTGGAAAACACATCCACCAAGACGAGGCAGTATTTATAGCCTCCCTGGGTGGTGGGCAGGGGCCCTATATAGTCGATCTGTATCGACTTCCATGGTCCCTCTACCCTCCTGACGTGCCCCATGGGCACTTTCCTTTTCTGGGGGTCTGGGTTGTTTGCAGCGCACACGAGACAGCTTGCACAGAACTCGCGGACCTGTTCCCTGAGCCCCGGCCACCATCCCGCTTGCTCTACCCGTTGCCAGGTAACCTCGGGCCCGGGGTGCCCTGCCCCTGGTCCCTCGTGAGCCAACTGGAGGAATTCCCTCCTGTGCTGCTGCGGCACAACCCACTGCTCCTCGCGGAACAGCATGCCTTCCTTAACTGAGAGGGTTGCCGTACTGTACGGACCCTCTACCTGCTTCCCCTCAGCAAGGGTTTTGAGGACCGCTTTTAGGGCGGGATCCTCGTTCTGGACGGTCTTAAGGTCTAGGGGCAATGCTACCCTGGTGTTCCCGGGATTCCCGTCTCTGCCTTGGATCGCTGCCATGGGTCTGGGCCCATAGGGGTCCCAGAAAATGCCGTTGCGGGCACCTTCCCTGGCTAGCGCATCCGCCTGCTGGTTGCCCTCCCCACGGGGCTCTGTGGAGGAGTGAGCCTTCACCTTATGGATGAAAATCTCCCCTTCCTCCCCTACTGCTGCTAGGATCTTTTCCAGCAAGGGCTTCACCGTTAAAGGTCGCCCGTCCGCGGAGGTGTATCCACGGCGGGACCAAATGGCCAGGTATTCCGTACACGAATTGCATGTGAACATACTGTCCGAGCAAATCGTGTATGGGGTTGGGAAAATATCTGGGTGGGTAACGACGTACACCACTGCAGACAGCTCAGCCTGCTGCGCGCTCATGGTGCTAGGGAGCTTGATCGCCAGGGCAAGGTTTGCCGCGGGGTCATAAACTCCACACCCTGTGAGTCGTTCGCCAGCAGATACTGTGCTGGAACCATCAACATAAATCTCGCGCCCAGTGGGATGTATCCCGGCCCGCAAACCTATGTTGACTTCCCACACCCCTTCCACCGAACACCGGTGGGCTGTACCGGGGTATACCAAATTGGCCGCAAGCCTGGGCTCGCAAAGACCTTTAACTCTAAGATCCATCTGGGAAAGAAGAAGGGTCCAGCGTGCAATACGCGCGCTGCTTACGGTCCCATCTTTAATCCTCCCATCTAGAAGCATCTTAGTTGGTGTGTGATGGGTGAGGAGAGTGATGGGAGAGAGCCCTGTGAAGATCGCTGATCTTTTCACAGCCCAATGCGTGGCTAAAAGGTGCCTTTCGCAATTGGAAAAACTTCTCTCCACATCCGTTAACACCCTGGACGAATAGACAACCGGCCTCAGCTTGCCGTGGCGCTCTTGGAGCAGCACAGCGCTCAAGCTGTCCCCGCTGGCAGCTACCTCCAGGAAAAACTCCTTCCCCCCATCTATGGCCCCTAAGGCTGGCGCGGTTTGCAGATCCCTTTTTAACTTCTCGAAGGCTGCTTGGCAGCCCTCGTCCCAAGACCACTCCACTCCCTTATGGAGGAGTCGGAGCAGCGGCGCCGCTGTGGCCGCATAGTCTTCGATAAAATCCCTGCAGTAACCGGTCAGTCCCAAAAAAGACCTCACACCCCTTATGGTGTTGGGAATCGGTAACTCTTGCACCGACTCCCTCCTAGCCTTATCTATGGCTCTTTCCCCAGCGCGAATGGTCAGCCCCAGGAATTTTACCTCCTGCTGACCGATACGTGCTTTCTTAGGGTTCACTTTAAAACCCTTTCTCGCTTGCAGCTCCAATAACTCGGCCAGCAGTGGTCCATGCTCCTCCCTTGAATCCGTAAATAGGAGCAAATCATCCACGTACTGCACTATCTGATTGGGCTGACTAAACTCCTTTAAACTTCCTGCCATACACTGATGGAAAATACTGGGGCTGTTGTGGAAACCCTGTGGCAGACAGTTCCATGTGTACTGTTGTCCTTTGAAAGTAAAGGCAAACTTGTACTGGTCCTCTCGCCGCAGCGGGATGGACCAAAAACCGTTCGAGATATCCAGCACCGTGAACGTGGTCGCGGACGCTGGGATACTCCCTATTAGGTCAGCAACTGCTGCTACCGTGGGCGTGCAGGCGGGAATGTTACTGTTAAGGACTCTGTAGTCCACCGTGGCCCTCCACGAATTATCCGGCTTCCTAACCGGCCATAATGGGGAGTTCACGTGTGTGGCTATCGGCCTCAACACGCCCTGCTGCACCAAGGAGGACATTGCTGTCTCCATATCGGGTTCTGCTTCTTTGGGGAAGTTATACTGCTTTTGGGGCCGGGTCATGGGGTCCCCATCTACGCTGACCTCAAACCCGGTAACCCTCCCACAATCGTGCTTGTGGGTTGCAAACGCGTGCATATTATCTGACACGTACATTTGCATGTCCGTTGGGACATCCGCGACCATAAGCCCGAGGTCGTAGCCTCCGGATGGCTGCATGGTACACAGGACCTCTGTTTCTTCCTCCCCCGGAATTACCACTACCTCGCCTTCTTCACTCTTAGCCCCCCAGAGACAGTGATTTCTGAGGTCCACGAGGATCCCGTGTCCGGATAGGAGATCGGACCCGAGGATACCTCTCCCACCCCCCTCCTGCCATTCCATCAGTATGCACTTCCACTTGATGTGGAGTGCTCCTAAACGAATGGATAGCGGAAGGGAGAACGCGCCAGCCTGTTCTTTTCCCGTGAACCCCGCTAATGTGAATGGGACCTTGGTGGATAGCGGTGAGTCAAAAGGGCTATCTGTATGAATCACGGTGCAAGAAGCTCCCGTGTCCAACAAATAACTACCCTTCTGTTTCTCTACCTCCATTTCCACCAGGGGTCGCTTCCACGCATCATAGCTGAGCGGACACAGGTAGACGGGCTGCGCGGGCTCGAGTCATTGGGTACTATTAGACGGGCCTGTGGCACCTGCGGGGCCGGTAGCAACCGCCACTTTTCCATGCGCACTCATGAGGTTACGCATGGCTCCCAACACTGTTTCGATCTCGTCGGGAGGGATGGGTGCACTAGCTTCCCTACCAGAGACAGGCATCTGGGCTCGGGCTGCGGGATTTTTATCCCTGGAATCCTTCCAAGGGTTCCTGCAGTTCTTGCGCCAGTGTCCTGTCTTCCCACACCCGTAACAAGCATTACTTGCCTGCGGGGCGTGGTTACCCTCCTGATGCCACTCCTTTTGAGCCGGGGCTGCGGGTCGTACCTCATGCACCTTTCCCTTAAGGGGACGTGCTCCCATACTTCTGGTATTACGGTACCCCACCGTGAGTCGATTTAGGACCGACTCCTCTGTAGTGGCGGGGTCAGTGGGATCAAACCACGCTTTTGCCTGCTCTCTGACGGCTGGCAAACTGTTGGCTACTATACACCTGAGCCAATGAGTTAAACC
The DNA here is from genome assembly GCA_030390025.1 of Squalus acanthias. NCBI lineage: Eukaryota > Metazoa > Chordata > Chondrichthyes > Squaliformes > Squalidae > Squalus > Squalus acanthias. The sequence continues at coordinate 46,772,823 of CM059428.1, read as the reverse complement.
GATGCCTTCCACAGCGTCGCGCTCTGGCGCACCTGGGCAGCTGCGCTGGTATACTGGCCACAGCCTGTCAGCGAAAACCTTCGGGGGTTCTCCCTCCATTTGCACTGTCTGTCCCACTCTAACAAACGGACCTTCATCGTCCGTCCCCAATACTTCTAGGACCTCATTTCTTAGTGCCTCATAGGTCTTAGTTCCCCTCTTGCTCTCGTCCGAGAGACACTGAAGGATCGAACTTCCTAATGAAAATAACAGCATCTTTGCTGTTTCCCCATCGTCGCAGCCGTTAATGGCTGCGGTTTGCTCTACTTCCCTGAAATGTACGGAAGGGTCGTCTGACTCGGCCAGCTTCCGTACGTGACTGATCATAACCCTCAGCTGGTATGAGCTGTGAGGCAACACAAGCTGGTTGAGGAGATTCCCTTCTTCCCCACCTGCTCTGTTTGGGCCCCTTTTGATACCCGTGACCGGACACAACGGTCCCGGTTCCACTTCTACCTCAGTGGGCTCCTTCGTTACTTCTACCACTTCCTCCCTTACCCAGGTTTCCGAATAGCTGGGTGGCGCGGAGGGCGTAGTGGCTAATACTTCCTCTGCTTTGTTCGGTGGGAATTTCTGAAATTCCTCATCCACTAGCGGCTGGTGTGCTGACGGACTGATAAGGCACACCATGCCGTGCGCTTTGTTCACGGCCCTTTTAAGGTGCTCTATCTCCTTTTGGCAGACGCTATGATCGGCCCCCTGAAATTTATCCTCGAGGGCCATCTTATATGCCACCCTAACCCCCGTTAAGCTCTCTTCCTGGGCTTTTATTTGGGCAGCTTGGTGGGCACATCGTTCCTTTAATCTGCCCTCACTTAACTTTGCCTCAGTGACCTGGCACTCGAGGTAATCTATTTTTGCTTTGTGGTGGCTGGTGACTACCTGGCGTTCTTGATGTAACGCATTTAAATTCGTAATGAGCAACTGCCCCCCAGTGACCTTCTCGTCCATTTCCACCTCTAAATGCCTGATCCGAGCTGCTTGCGCTGTAATGACCTGGTCCGAAATTTGGACCTCTCTTTTATAGCACATTAGCCAGACCGCTTTCTCCACTGTCCTTTTGTGTTCCTTGCTATCTGTCCACTTCTCGGCTGCCTCTAGTGGACACTTATCCGCTAGCAGGTCACTTATCCATTTCTTAGTTAAATTTACCTTTCCAAACACATAATCTGCTATTTTCTCTTGCATGACATTTCGTACATTCATACCAAAGTCTAACACACTACCCTCTCGCTGCCAGTGTCCTGCCGCGGTCGCCATTTTCTGTAAGGGTTTCGAACCTGTGATGATTCCGTGTGGCTCTGTGCAGCCTGGATGCTAGTGCGAGTTTAGGCCTTGTTGCTTGTTCTGGTCTCCAGCCAGTCTGGGAGCACTAGACACCTGTGAGTGGTTCGACCCACTCGCCCTTACGGTTCTGACACTGGACTTAGATGCGAGAGCAGTAATGGAGAGAAAACTCAGGTAGACCCGGTTGAATGGTACGAAATGGAAAATCTTTATTGCATATTATTCAAGATTACGAAGTACATGTCATAAGCACAGATTAATGACAGTACAATCTTACACGCAGTTATGTAACTAATTTCAGGGAAACGAGGAACGAACGACACATCGTAAATGGGGGCACACATTACAGTTATCCTTAAAACTTAAACCCTCCCCTATCAATACCTGCTCTAAACTAGATTTGTAGGATCGAGACTCATGCTCACCACTCGTGATAACTCGGAGAATTCCGAAAACTCTGATCGGATGTTTTTCACCGCAGCACCTGATCACCCACATGTTGATCAGGGGTCTCTGTACCCCACTTGTTTACTCGTTTCTGCTCCGGCTAGCAGGCTGGACCGTCTGCTGTCATGAAGATCTGTGTTGTCCTCGGAGTTCCGACTCTACTCAAAAAAAAGAGTCTTCCTGTGCCCTCGCACTGATGCGATAAAATTCGAAGAATAGTCTTCCGATGCCAGTTGGGAAGCAGTTACCGATTTATCGAGCGCGGTCGGGGCTTACTGACCGTGACGATATGTATGGTCGTCTTCTTCTCTTCTCATCTCATCTCATCTCATCTCGGGCCTTCGGTTCCAACACCGTTTACCGACTTCTCGGGATGGCGTGCCCGTTTCAAGCCCAGTTCCACACAGATCTTCGCGGCAAGCCACGAGACAGATCCTGGCGGATCGTAAAGTTCAACAGTCTTTAAAAACTGCAAGAGGCAGAGACACGAGTGAAGCGGCAAGGAGTCGAAAGGATAAGAGCATAAGAGAAAGATGGACGGTTGGAGCTTGCAGTTATAGTGCAAAACTCTTCCTTTTCCCGCCCAACCTTAATGTCTTTTCTTTTGTTAGGGTTTTGGCGCTCAAATTTCTTGTATAGGGTGATCTCCGCTTTAATGGGTTTCGGGGATACTCGTAACTGTCTGAGAACCTGTTAATACTTTTCCCATTGTGTAACCGGCTAGTATTCTCCCTGGAGGGGTTTGGGGCTTCCAAATGTTCTCTGTAACTACCCGCTAACGGCTCTCTCATCGTAGAGTCGTGGGGATTTTGCATATTAATGTCTTTGGATGGGTTCTTGATTGCTTGGTACAATAGCCCTTTATTCGCACCTGGGAGACCGATTTCAGTATTTATGTGTATACTGCAAACCCATAATGTCTCGTGTATTATCTCAAATGTGCTGAGTCTTGATCGGTCTTGCACAAATGTTTATTGGAACGCCATCTTGTCTGCTTATCGAAAAGTCTAGAATGTTCTGCCACGAGGCGTGGCGGCCATTTTACAGGCTGCTTGTGTCCACTTTGAAAACCTGACAGCATTCTGCTGAAATAAAGCTGTTTGAACGAAACTATGTGTTTTCTCCTTATTTATAAAATCGCGATATATTGCGAATTCTGCACTGACCTGCTGAGTATTTCCAGCATTTTCTGTTTTTATTTCAGATTTCCAGCTTCCGCAGTATTTTGCTTTTGTAAGAAGTAACTGCATCACTCCAATTGGTATGACTGGTCGGGACTGAAGTCTAAGCATTTCCTGTTGAAAGTCTACTGGAGCAGTTTTAACTTCAATAACTGCCGATTGTTGCTGCCATGAGGCCTGAGCTATTTTGAGGGCTGGGCTTCTTTTACGTACTACAGGCACAAAGCAGCCACCCCACTGCAGCTTACCGGCTGTGGGAGGGCTCCCACTCTGAGCCCATTGACAGTTGGAGTGGGGTGCTCAGACGGGCTAGCAATAGAAACATAGAAACATAGACATAGAAAATAGGTGCAGGAGTAGACCATTCGGTCCTTCGAGCCTGCACCGCCATTCAATGCGTTCATGGCTGAACATGCTACCTCAGTACCCCATTCCTGCTTTCTCGCCATACCCCTTGATCCCCCTAGTTATGAGTATTATATCTAACTCCCTTTTGAATATATTTAGCGAACTGGCCTCAACAACCTTCTGTGGTAGAGAATTCCACAGATTCACCACTCTCTGGGTGAAGAAGTTCCTCCTCATCTCAGTCTTAAATGGCTTCCCCTTTATCCTTAGACTGTGACCCCTGGTTTTAGTTTCCCCTAACATTGGAAACATTCTGCCCGCATCTAATTTGTCTAAACCAGTCAGGATTTTAAACGTCTCTATAAGATCCCCCCTCATTCTTCTGAACTCCAGAGGATACAAGTTCAGTTGATTCAGTCTTTCTTGATATGTCAGTCTGGCCATCCCAGGAATCAATCTAGTGAACCTTCGTTGCACTCCCTCAATAGCAAGAATGTCCTTCCTCAAGTTAGGAGACCAAAACTGCACACAATACTCCAGGTGTGGCCTCACCAAGGCCCTGTACAACTGTAGCATCACCTCCCTACTCCTGTACTCAAATCCCCTTACTATGAAGGCCATCATGCCATTTGCTTTCTTGACTGCCTGCTGCACTTGCCTTCCCACCTGCAGTGACTGATGTACCATGACGCCCAGGTCTCGTTGCACCTCCCCTTTCCCTAATCTGCCACCATTCAGGTAATAGTCTGCCTCCCTATTTTTACCACCAAAGTGGATAACCTCACATTTATCCACATTGTACTTCATCTGCCATACATTTGCCCATTCACCCAACCTGTCCAAGTCACTCTGTAGCCTCCTAGCATCCTCCTCATTGTTCACACTGCCTCCCAATTTAGTGTCATCCGCAAATTTGGAGATATTACAATTAATCCCTTCGTCCAAATCATTAATATATAATGTAAACAGCTGGGACCCCAGCACCGAACCCTGCGGTACCCCGCTGGTCACTGCCTGCCATTCTGAAAAGTACCCATTTACTCCTACTCTTTGTTTCCTGTGTGCCAACCAGTTCTCAATCCACGTCAACACATTACCCCCAATCCCATGTGCTTTAACTTTGCACACCAATCTCTTGTGTGGGACCTTGTCGAAGGCCTTCTGAAAGTCCAAATACACCACATCTACTGGTTCCCCCCCCGTCCACCCTATTGGAAACATCCTCAAAAAATTCCAGAAGATTTGTCAAGCATGATTTCCCTATCACAAATCCATGCTGACTTGGACCTATCATGTCGCCACCTTCCAAATGGTCTGTTATGACATCTTTAATAATTGATCGCTAGACTGCGGGGTCTATGGCTCTTCTCCCAGAGCGCTCTGTTAAATAAACTGTGATCTTCTGCTTTGAGACAGACTCGAGTGAATTCATTTTTCACCAACAATTGGCGTAGTCGGCAGGATGCTCCGGAACTGAAAGACCGCCCACACCGGTGAACCCGGACGAGAAGTCAATTTTGACCGTCCAGAAATTGAGTCACCTGGAAAGGCGGAGTGACAGTGCCGTAGCATCACGAATCAAGTAAAGTCTGAGAGGTAGGAGAACACATTTATGAGAGTGTGGATCGCAAGTACTAAAGGCAACACTGTGTAGCAATAAATGTCGCGAAGGAATGAATGAGTGAGTGACGGAACGACACGGACAAGGAGGGTGCCTGTCTCAAACACCTAGCCTGAGCCTGAATTAAGAGGACGTAGACCCACGTGACGGCCAGGATCAAGTAGGCGTAGAGGCTCCAAAGCACCCTGGGATCGTGAAGTCAGCAAATATATATGTGTGTTGTGACTGATTAACTGCTTGAAGGTCTTTAAAGTATCAAGAACAAGCCTGAGTAGAGGAACTCAGCATTTGGTAAGACTGTAAGTTGGACTACAAATGGCGTCAGGGAAAGAAATAGAATGGGGACCAATGGGGTCCTTTACTAGGTTCTATGCAGACGACCGGAAGGGTGTAGTTGATAAGATGACGAAGGAGGGGTGGGACCCGCTCCAGAATCCGAAAGTACAAGGAGAGTGGTGGGAGGGTCAAAAACAGAAAAAGACAAAAAAGGCGGGGGTGATACTAGTAAACCAATTAGTCGCATTAACTAACAAGGTGCAGCGACTCCACACTAGACTTGCAAGTAAAAATAAAAGAATTCTGGAATTAGAACAAGAGTTATTATTATACAAAGGAGGCCAGATGGTCCTTGATGGGTACCGGCTGGACAAAACGGAACTATGGAACGAAAGGCGGGCACATTTGTGCGCCTCGGTAAAAGTCCAGGGCTCCGAAAATGAGGACGAGATGCCACCTCCTTACGCCCCAGAGGCATCAGCCCCTTCCATGGAAGACAGTGATGACAAAAACTTAGAGAAAGGGAAAAAGAACCCAAACGTAGTCCAGGCAGCCCCTTTAAAAAGAGGGGAACGGTACAAAATCCCACAGCCAAGTACCAAGCTTTTAGCCCCTTAGAAAAACAAACAATATTGAAAGATTTGGGAACATTGAAGCCCCGTAGCACAAATGGGGAATTTTGGAGAAATCTCGAGGAGATGTGGGATATCCACGACCTCCATCCTCGGGACATCCACCAGCTAGTACGGGCTAAATGCCCGGCTGACAAATGGAGGGAGGTGGATAACCAAAACGGCCACAAAGGATAGACATAGTGGGGTTGGGAGGGGAGCGTTTACATGCATTTAAAAGTGAGGTACAAGTATTGGAATTAGCGGGACGACTATTACCCGCACAAGTTTATGTATGCCCAAACAGTGAGGGGACTATCTTAGGAATAGATTTGTTAAAAGAATTTAATTTGTTAATAGATTCACGACAAGGAAAGTTAACCTGGGTACAGGGAGACGGGAACAAAGTAAACTGGGGAAAGCCACTTTGCCATTTGGCAACAGTAGGAAGTGTAAAACTCGTGGCCCGGGACTGGAAGGAGGAAGGAGACTATGGGATTATATGCAAGGCAATGAAGTCAGTATGGGCGACCTCAAAACAGGACGACCCGTTAAGATACGGATGGCCCACCAACCACAGCCGAGGGGCCCATGGGACTTCACCGGACCCCTCCCCACGTCAAGGGGTAAGAAGTATTGCCTGGTAATAATCGACCAATTTACTAGGTGGGTCGAGGCATTCCCAACCCGAACTGTACTGCCACCACCGTGGCACCAATAATGGCAGAGGAAATAATTCCCAGGTGGGGAATACTGATCCAAATTGACTCAGATCAGGGAACTCACTTTACGGGAGCAGTAGTAAAGAATGTATGCAAGTGGATGGGCATAAAGCAGAAATTCCACATTCCGTACCATCCCCAAAGTTCTGGAATGGTAGAACGAATGAACCGAATCTTGAAAACAGCCTTAGCCAAGGCTTTAGGGGAAAAAACATCAACAGTGGGTAGATGTGTTACCAGCAGTCTTAATGAAACTAAGAGCCACCCCAAACCGAACAACGGGCTTATCACCATATGAGCTAATGACGGGGAGGGCAATGCAACTCCCCCATGGCATAATAACTGGAGGAGAGGATGTGGGTCCTCTAAAGGATAAGCTCCGAAGGTATGTCCTCGAATTAAGCAGTCAATTAAAGGAAATGAGGCAGCAAACGCGGGACAGACAGGAAGAAAAGGATAAGGATTTAGAATTGACCGCGTTCCCATATATCCCTCCAGCCGGGACTAAGGTAATGGTTAAAGGTTTACCAGGGAAACCCGGGTTTGCCCCAAAATGGTCAGGACCATATCAGATTCTAATTAGTGGAGATACGTGTCCTTGCATTGATATGAAGGGCATGGGACGATGGAAGCACTGGACACAGCTAAAAGTCTATGACCCTTCGCCAGCTTAAAAATGGCTACACCAGAGCAAGTACCTTTTGTGGGAAGTGAAGAATACGCTAGACAATACGAAGAATGGGAATGGGCGCTAGTACGAACGTTGGTATGGACAATATGCATTGTCATAATGGGATACACCATGGGATGTATCGTGAAGCATGTATGGGAACAATCCCATCGACTCCAACCGGTCGAGCAGGAGGAGGGAATCCAAATGATTATTATCGAGGAACCAGCCTAATGACAGTATTCTATTCACCCCCACAGGAAAATAAAATCTACAAGCAACAAAGCGGTTCGGTTGACGATATAGCCTTTGGGACATTGTTAACATAAAGTGATAAGATGAATGTGTTACGCAATATCATGTGTAGTTTGCTAGTTTGTATAATCATAATATGTAGCCTCGGGAGGACTCAGGCTAGAGTACCCCCACGGGCCAAAAGAGGGTTACGGGTGAACACCTTTTTATATATGTCATACACATATGCCAAGAGAGTTGATGTTGCCAGCTGTTGGGTCTGCGCCCATGTCCCCACGCACTCGGAGGAAGGAGTCCCCCAACAACCAATCCCACTTAGTGATGATGAGACGGTCAGTTGGATGTTTGGAGTTAGAGCAAGATGCACAAGTGTGGGCTGTTATGAAGCCAAGACAGACGGCAGAACTATAGCAAAGCTCCAACGTCATGGGTACAACCCAGAATATTGTAGTGGGTGGACACGGTCAACATATAACGATTCCTATCTGCCACCGTTCCTGAGAACGAGGAGTAAGAAGGGACAAAGGGGGGGACTATGTCTCGTAAAGAGGGGACAACCGACAGATCCTATTGTGGGCTACAGTGAGGAATGACCAAAAAAATGCTCAGTGGGTGGATGGGGAGGATGAGCAGGCTGGAATGGGGGAAGGTGCTTAGTAAAAAATGATGGTGGGGTTGGGGGGGGGAAGAGAAGTATTCCAGTGATTTTAGTCCAGGATCCTGATCAGTGGTGGGTGTTCAGTGCTGAGTTGTATGTTCCTTATTCACAGACTTTAGCATCTGTACTTCGAATGCCACTGTTGGTGTTTTGAGGGAATAGTTTTGCTGTGGTCCCCTGACATATTTGACTTTTCGTGTTTTCAACCATTTACATCATTTCTCCAGGGGTTCTGTCAATCTCTGGCTGGAGTTCAGGAGCCCCCCCCCACCCCCCCCACCGCTGCAGAATTTCTGGGCCACAATGAAAGGGAACTTTGCTGCACCCTGCCTGTGACTGCTTGAACCTGGCAGCCACTGAAATGGCAATGTTCACAGGAGGGGGAAGGGGAGTGAATTACTTTGGCCCAAAATTTGCGATCGGAGGCGTCCCGCGGGCGGACGCCTCCGACCTGTAAAAAATCTACGCATTTACCTGGTGGTATGGAGGCTTGCGATCCTAGGCCTTTCTGGGTCCGCGCGGCCAGAGGCCCACTTATCCCAGGGGCGCATACGGTTCACAAGCACCCCAGGGATCACGTGGGCCGGCCCAACCAATAAAAGAAGGGACTCCCCATTCATACTTATGGGAGTTCTGTACGTATGGAACTCCCATAAGTATAAATGGGGATCACTTAAAAAATACACGAACACATGAAATAAATTTTTACAAAAATTACATATTTAAAATTAATTAAAATGCCATTTAATTAAATATTTTAAACGAAAATTTAATTTTTTGAAAAAAATGTATATGTTTTAAAGGGGCTAAAAATAAACTTACCTTATTGGACCGGGTTTTTAATGTATAAATGAGTGATACAGTTTTATTCTTATAAAAAATAGAGAGGACTCTTGACAGATTACAAGTTCCGGGTTTTAGCACATACTCGTACACACCTGTAGGGGTCGCAAAATACGGCCCATGGTTTATTCACATTAATTTGGAAAATAAAACTAAATTCCTGGTTTATTGTTGCTGTTTTAGGCATGTGGAAACTAACAGTTGTGCAACGGTGACCAATTTTAAGCTGCTTGCAGTACATAACTGGAAATTTAATAGTCAGAAAATTGTGGTGATCACGCTCATGATTTCCTGTTATGCACTCCTGGTGGGTGAAGATCCATGAATTCAGAAAATTGACCTTTGTGTCCTTGTGTTTAACCAACAAAAGTCTTTTGACATCTATTAAAAAAGGATACAAGATACTTATTACCATGACAGATTATTGCATAAGTAACCAAGGTGTTACCATTCAAAAGTTGCTATAAAGCGACTTATTTGATATGTTGATGAGGTTAGATGAAAAAGGGTGGGAAGAGGCTCATGTGGTGGATGAACACCCGAATGGACCTGTTGGGCTGTAAATACTTTGTTTCTGTGCTGTAAATATTTGATTATATTGCTTTCTAAACATGATTACCAGGTAATAGTGCAGTCAATATTGGAATAATTGATACCTGAAAGCGAATACAACATTGTGATCTAAATTAGAGTTCAAATACCATGGAACTGAATCCTGTATGGAAATTACATTCAACACTCCAACATTAAATTACAGCTTTACAATTATGGATTTTTTTTGTATAAAGAGTAATTTGACAAAATTGCATTCCCTGTGCAAAGCCTTGCTGTCTGGAAGGACATACCAGGAATTTTGGCGCATGCTCACCATCCATTCAGGAGTATGATTTTGTTACATTACCACATAATCTAATTATATGCGGAGGCTTTCTGGAGCTTTGCATCGTGTTATAGCAGCAGCAACTGCTGCTTCACTGTCATACATGCAAGATAATGGCCCAGAAATTGATCTCGCTCTGTTCCCGCGGGGGTAAGGCTTCCCCGCGATCTCTCACTCCGCTTGTGCTTTTTCAGATCCAGCTCGCACGAACTTGATGTTCCAGACATCAGCTGGGCAGTGCTTGCGTATCCCACCGGCGTAGTGAATTCGTGCGAGCTGTGGGATCACGTGACTCAGTTAGAGCCAATGGCAGCACACCATCTTCCATTCATAAGTTTCACATACGTGCTGTGAAATCTATGAATCTTACACCCCCCCAAAATAACAGCTAAACCTCAATTAAATTAAAAAAAAACATCACATTAATAAAATAAGTATAGTTAAATAAATTAACCATTTTAAATAAAAAATTAAATTTTTGAAAAAATTTAAAATCTTTTAAAAAGTTATAAAAATAAACTTACCTGTCTTTAAAGTCTCTAAAAAAGATATACCTGTTAAAAAAAATTCCAAAAAATACTTAATTCACTACTTACCTTGTTAAAAGTGGGTCTTACTCCTCCTTTTTCCATTTCTAAAATCTTCCGTACTTACCTGCGCGTCCAAAGCATGAAGTGCACAGCGTGCGCGCAGCCTGTAGCGCGCACGCGATGCACCGAGGAACTGCCCCCTTTTCAAAAGACCAAGTGCCGGTTTTCAGGGCATGCAGAAAACCGGCAATTGGAGAGAGAATACGCGAGAGTACGCACTGCGTACTCTCGCGTCGCGGGATGAATTTTTGGCCCATTGTTTCCTGCAGAATTAATACATCACCTGTGTGAAAAAATAATCTGATTGGTAACTGGGAAATTCTGTTGTAGGTATATAATAGGGGAATGAGGTGGCACAACATGAAGAAAAATTTGCATTTATATATTGACTTATTATTAACCAATGAATCACTGTTGCGCAGTAGGTAATTGTGATGGAATTTCAACACACTAACTTGGTAGAGCATGATTTGATCTACAGTTCTCTGTGATGTATTCCCAATCCCAGACCCATGCATTTTGGAGGTGAGTACAACTGGCAAAAAAAAAGTGGGTTTTCATTGGCTAAATTCTGGTTTTAACAGCTTTGAGCAAGTTTAAAACCCAGAATGTAAAGATTGACAATCATGTCATCAATATGACTAGCTCAATCTTTTGACTTGTTTTTCGATGATAACCAGACAAGTAAATTTGTTGGCAGTACTGGAAGGGTTAAAACTTGTGTGAAGCGGAAAGACAACTTATTTGCTTAATAAGGATATGATTAAATCCAAAGGATAAAAGCAATTAATTTAACATATATCAGATATTAAGGATAAATAGGGCTGTGCTGATGGCTTGGCAAATTTATCCAGAGATAAACTATATAGAGTAAGAGGATCCCTGGTCTGTGCTGAGTTAACTGACCTAAGCCAGGAAGGTTGTAAAGGCACTAAAATTGGCCTCCATATTCCTGCGTTAGAGAAGGGAGAAATCGGCCAGTATCCCTGCTCTTTATTGCCATCCAATGACTCCTCAAGGAATCAAGTGATCCGGACTCGAGTCGTCGTTGGCTTGTTCACAGATGTGATTCCCAGTAAAAAAGTAAAAATTTTCCCAGTAAAAAAGTAAAAATTTTAAAGCTTATCGTTTTACATACAGATGGCAGCTTTTGACACGTTAGACCCCCTGCGACTCCACCTCATTGTCTCAGTTGTATCTTGCTATGTCTTTGATGTGGTACCTTCCTGGCTGACCTGATTAACTTTATCACACCTCGGCAGATAGTCAGGATGATTTAATTTAGTTGTCTGCAATTGTAAGGTACACATGCATTGTTCTCTATCTATATATGCTTTGGCGATTCTGTATCTTTTTACTTCACCCGACGAAGGAGTAGTAAGCTCCGAAAGCTTGTGATTTCAAATAAAACTGTTGGACTATAACCTGGTGTTGTGCGACCTCTCAATTTTGTCCACCCCAGTCCAACACCGGCATCTCCGCATCACGTCCTCAAGGAAGTGCATGTGTCTTCTCTCTTAGGCAGTCCCTCGGAACCGAGGATGACTTGCTTCCACATTAAAAATGAATTCGCAGGTGACTGATGAGTCCAATGCGGGACCTACAGTCTCTGTCACAGGTGGGGCAGACGGTGGTTGAAGGGGCAGGTGGGTGGGGTGCTTGGGTTGACGTGCGCTCCTTGTGCTGCCTGCGCTTGGCTTCCGCTTGCTCCCGGCGAAGAGACTCGAGGTATTCGGCGCCTTCCCGGATGCTTCTCCTCCACTTTGTGCGGTCTTGGGCCAGGGATTCCCAGGTGTCGGTGGGGATGATACACTTTTTCAAGGAGGCTTTGAGGGTGTCCTTGAAGCGTTTCCTCTGCCCACCTGGGGCTCTCTTGCCATGCCGGAGCTCCGAGTAGAGCACTTGTTTTGGGAGTCTCGTATCGGGCATGCGGACAATGTGACCCGTCCATCGGAGCTGATCGAGCGTGGTCAAAGCTTCGATGCTGGGGATGTTGGCCTGAGCAAGAACACTGACGTTGGTGCGCCTATCCTGCCAATGGATTTGCAGGATCTTGCGGAGGCAGCGTTGGTGGTACCTCTCCAGTGCTTTGAGGTGCCTGCGGTTCAAGATGGCTCCTGTGCTGGCAGCTCCCTAGGGAGCTCCTTGGCCATCCGTTGCCATCCTTTGCTCTTTTTCCCCCCAGTCTCCTCTCTTCTGCTGTTTAAGATCCACTGGCTCTAACAGTGGGTGTATTTTATCCCTAACTGCAAGTTCAAGCTGCAAGGTTAAAGTTACCTGAGCCCACTGCCCATCCCCCGACCATGCCATGCATGTGTGAGCTTTAGGTGAGAATGGGTTCAGGTTTTTTTTAATATTAAGGTGATAAATTTTAAATGGGAACTAAATTGATGTAAATTGGTTCTATTGACTTTGTAACTACTTTCCCTACAGTACTGTCTGTTACCAGTTATATATAACCTCTTCAAACATTTTATGAAGGTAACATTAGCACAAGTAGTTTAAAACAACTGATTTTATAGATGTAATAGTGGAATTGGAGCAAATTCATTGAAAATATAGGGAGATTATGGGCTAGAAATTGAACGTCCGATAGTTCTACTGCAGTCAATGGAACTGAATATCAGGTGCTGCATATAACAGGCGGCCGATTCGATATCACTGGTTTTGCATCACTGCCCGAGATGAATTTCTAGGCCAAAAACTCCAAGAAAATCTGATCATTTCAAGGACAAACTGGAAAGTATGCAAAATTAAAAGTTAATGTCAAAACTTTGATTCAAGGTTGCTCTATAAAGGAGTTATTTTAATTCAGTATTTTGTTGTAGTTTTCCTATTTTGTAGTGTTTTGTTCTTGGTGTGAAGGCATGGTGTGGTATATCTGTTCTGTAGTGTTGTCGTACTGTGAAAATATGGCAGTGTGGTGTTTTTGTCCTATCAAAGTGAGGAGAGTACAGTGAGCATCCTCCTGTACAGCTTGTTGGTGTGTAACTTGTGAAAAGTTAATCCTGGAGCATGCTAGTTCATTCACTCAACACACGAGATATAAAACTTTCGGTTTGTAAGAGACACGAGCCTGCTGATGGAAATTGCCTTTTTGATGTGAGCATGAGTAAAGAATATTGGGAGAAGCCTGAGCTGTAACACCTACCCAGCAGTTTGAGTGTTGCAGCTGTGGCTTCAAATTGTTGAGCAGCCTATAAACATTGCTTCAGTGCACTAAGGTGTGAGATAGTGTCAGAAATTTTAAATATTTACTCAAAACATAATTTCCAAACATGCAGCTTTCCTATATTTATTAATTATAACTTAATTAATAAACCAGAATCTTTATGCATGAAATCTAAACAGAATTTCTGTCAAAATATATTTTATATCTTGCTGTGCCACTTGTTCATAGACAATTAATGAATCGAGGAACGTTCCAGACAACTTCCTGCTCACAAACTGCAGGTCCAACGACCTTATTATGTAATCTTCTTGCTAACACTAATGCTATAAGCTGTATTGACTCCTGATTTCAACCATAAAAAGACAATAAATTAAAATCTGTTTCACCATGAACATTTCTTGTCCGATTAGTTGGAGGTTTTTCCTACTCCATTTCTAGTTTGTTTTATCCGGAGATAAGAAAATATATTGGCAGCTTCATTAATTCATCAGATTATTAATTGTGATATTTAAGCCTCGATTTTGCAAGAGGCAAAAATGAGGTTGTGCTTAGCCATAGTACAGGCAGACCTGGGCTAGTAGCTCAGGCTGGGTCGTGCCAAATTTTGCACGGAGAGTCCCTATAGGAACAGGAGTAGAATATTTAGCTCCTTGAGCCTGTTCCACCATTTAATTAGATGCATGGCTGCGCACCCAAAAAAAATTAGAGGAAACATTGCTCACCACCACCTCTCTCAACCTCGCCACTGTCTCTAATTTAAGACACTCCTTAAAACCTATCTCTTTGACCAAGCTTTTAGTCATCAGTCCTAATATCTCCTCACGTGCCTCGGTGTTAAATTTTGTTTGATAACGCTCCTCTGAAGTGCTTTGGGATGTTTTACTACAATAAAGGTGCTGTATAAATGCAAGTTGTTGTTGTTACTGCTCATCGCCATTTAGAAAATACTCTGATCTATCTCCTTAGGTCCAAAGTGGATGACGTCACGCTTCCTCAATTTAAACTCAGCATCTGCCACAGTTTTGCCCGCTCACTTAATCTATTAATGTCCCTTTTGCAATTTTCTGTTCCCATCTACACTATTTACTATGCCACCTTAGTGTCTTCAGCAAACTTGGATATATGGCTCTCTTCCTTCATCTAAGTCACTTATAAATATAATTAAAAGCTTCCTAATTTGAATAGGCTACTGACACAAGAAAAGCTCACCCAATGAAAACACTAAAGTGAGCATACTCCCTTTCACCTTGCTTGTGATACCAGCAAACTTCCTCATTTGCTGCAAGGTACAAGGTTGATTGCATTTTCTCGGTCTGTGACCTCCCTGCATTCAGCTGACAGCTGTGCTTTTGACAGCAGCGCCTCCAACTCTGCAGCATCAAAGCGAGCAGTGCCTCCTACATGACTCCACTGTGCCAAGATGACCAAGTATTTTTTTTCTCTGCCACCACCACCATCACAAACTCACCAGTTTGTGCTTCCCACCCAAATGTCCTACAGGGCGGTGGAGGGGGGAATGGGACGATCATGGTCAAAGGCCCTATCTACCATAGTGGAGGGGAATCCTCATCTGGGGAAAAAGGAGATCATTCAACAAGCTGGTGTAGAGAGTGGCATCGTCAAAGCAGATGCACTGGAGACGGAGAAACTGGGAGCAGGGAATGGAATCATTTCGGATGCCCTGCTGTGGAAGTTGTCAAAGCGAGAGAAAAACTGGTAGCAGGACTCAAACTTGTAATCTTCTGATAACTTCACGATTATCACCAAAGTCAGATGCCTATCAATTAGGCACTAAGCTACAACATGTGTCTCTTAACTGTCTCACAACTCCAGCAGCCATCTTTCTCCACAGATGCTGCCTAAGCTGCTGAATGATTCCAGAATTTTCTGTTTTCATTTCAGATTTCCAGCATTTATAGTATTTTAATTTTTGCCATCCAGCCAATGTTTTCCTGTCCTTTAGAATAATGCAGGCATCACAGAATGCTGCACAATGAAGATATTGGGATAACAACAGAAAACGCTGGAAAAACTCAGCAGGCCAGGCAGCATCCGTGGAGAGAGAAAGAGAGTTAACGTTTCAGGTCGATGACCTTTCGTCAGAACTGTGAAGAGCCGGAAATCAAATAGATTTAAGGCCAGAGTAAAGCTGGGAAAAGGGGGAGGGGATAAAAGAACAAAGGGGGCGATGAAGAGACATTAAGAGACATTAAGAGATATGCAAGGCTAGAGGTGGTGTTAATGTGACAGATTAAGGCTGAAAGAAGTGTGAAATCCACTGGCAGAATGAAGGACAGCTGCCAGCTTCTAGGAGGAAAAAAAAGGTGGGGGGGGGCAAATAAAAGGATGGAAAAAATCGCCCCCTTTGTTCTTTTATCCCCTCCCCCTTTTCCCAGCTTTACTCTGGCCTTAAATCTATTTGATTTCCGGCTCTTCACAGTTCTGACGAAAGGTCATCGACCTGAAACGTTAACTCTCTTTCTCTCTCCACGGATGCTGCCTGGCCTGCTGAGTTTTTCCAGCGTTTTCTGTTGTTATTTCAGATTTCCAGCATCCGCAGTATTTTGCTATCGAAGATATTGGGATCTTTCTCTTTAGAGCAGAGAAGGTTATAGGGAGATTTATTAGAGATATTCAAAATTATGATGGGCTTTGATAGAATAGGTGGGGAGAAACTGTTTCCATTGGCAGGAGGATTGATAACCAGAGGAAACAGATTTAAAATAAATGGTAAAAGAATCAAGGGATAGATGAGAATTTTTTTTTACGCAGCGAGATGTTATAATCTGCAATGCATTGCCTGACAGGGTGGTGGAAGCAGATTCATAGAAATTTACGGCACTGAAGGAGGCCATTCAGCCGATCGTGTCTGCGCCAGTCGAATAAAAGCTATCCAGCCAAATCCCACTTCCCAGCTTTTGGTCTATAGCCTTGCAGGTACGGCACTTCAAATGCATATCCAAGTATTTTTTAAATGTGATGAGGGTTTCTGCCTCTACCACCCTTTCAGGCAGTGCGTTCCAGACCCTCACCGTCCTCTGGGTTAAAAAATTTCTCCTCAACTCCCCTCTAATCCTTCTACCAGTTACTTTAAATCTATACCCCCTGGTTCTTGACCTTTCTGCTAAGGGAAATAGGTGCTTCCTATTCACTCTATCTAATTTTATGCACCTCAAATTAAGTCTCCCCTCAGCCTCCTCTGTTCTGAAGAAAACAACCCCAGCCTATCCAATCTTTCCTCATTGCTAAAATTCTCTAGTCCTGGCAACATCCTCATAAATCTCCTCTGTACCCCCTCCAGTGCAATCACATCTTTCCTGTAATGTGGTGACCAGAACTGTACGCAGTACTCTAGCTGTGGCCTAACTAGTGTTTTATACAGTTCTAGCATAACACCTCTGCTCTTATATTCTATCCCTCAGCTAATAAAGTAAAGTACCCCGTATGCCTTCTTAACCACCTTATCTACCTGCCCTGCTACCTTCAGGGATCTGTGGACATGCACTCCAAGGTCCCTCTGTTCTTCTACATTTCTCAGTATCCTACCATTTATTGTGTATTCCCTTGCCTCGTTAGCCCTCCCCATAAGCATTACCTCATACTTCTCCGGATTGAATTCTATTTGCCACTTTTCTGCCCACCTAACCAGTCCATTGATACCTTCCTGCAGTCTACAGCTATCTTCCTCACTATCAACCACATGGCAAATTTTTGTATCATCTACAAACTTCTTAATCATGCCCCCTACATTGAAGTCTAAATCATTGATATATATACCACAAAAAGCAAGGGACCTAGTACTGAGTCCTGTGGAACCCCACT
The DNA here is from genome assembly GCA_030390025.1 of Squalus acanthias. Classification (NCBI taxonomy): domain Eukaryota; kingdom Metazoa; phylum Chordata; class Chondrichthyes; order Squaliformes; family Squalidae; genus Squalus; species Squalus acanthias. The sequence goes on along the minus strand of CM059428.1, from coordinate 46,755,401 downwards.
GGAAACAACATTCCAGTCACAAAAATATTCGTTGACCATTACCCTTTGGTTCCTGCCACTGAGCCAATATTGGATCCAAATTGCCACTTTCCCTTGGATCCCATGGGCTTTTACTTTTTTGACCAACCTGCCATGTGGGACCCTGTCAATAGCCTTGCTAAAATCCATGTTGACTACATCAAATGCACTATCTTCATCGACCCTCCTCATTACCACCTCAAAAACTTCAATCAAGTTAGTCAGACACGACCTTCCCTTAACAAATCCATGCTGACTGTCCTTGATTAATCCGTGACTTTCTAAATGACGATTTATACTGTCCCTCAGAATTTTTTCCAATAATTTTCCGAGCACCGAGGTTAGGCTGGCTGGCTGGCCTGTAACTACTTGGTCTATCCCTTTCTTCCTTTTTAAACAATGGCACAACGTTAACAGTCCTCAGGTCCTCTGGCACCACACCTGTAGCCAGAGAGGATTGGAAAATGATGGTCAGAGCCTCCATTATTTCTTCCCTTGCCTCTTTAACAGCCTGGGATACATTTCATCCGGGCCTGGTGATTTATCTACTTTCGATGCTAAATCTCTCTTTATACTTCCTCTCTTTCTATGTTTATTCCCTGTAATATTTCACACTCCTTTTCCTTAAATACAATGTCTGCATCGTCCCTCCCTTCTGTGAAGACAGACGCAAAGTATTCATGAAGAACCATCCCCACATCTTCCGCCTCCACACACAGGCTACCTTTTTGGTCTCTAATAGGCCATATTCTTTCCTTAGTTATCCTCTTGTTCTTTATTCAATAGTATCTTTCAAAAGGGAATTGGATATATATTTAAAACAGAAAGATTTGCAGGGCTATGGGGAAAGAACCAGACAGTGGGACAAATTGGATAGCTTTTACAAAGTGTCAACACAGGCACGATTACTGAATGGCCTACTTCTGTGCTGTAAGATTCTATATGATGGCTGATCCCTCAATAATGTGCAAAATTATGTTTCTGTGGTTAGGAACCGCCTGAACATTAATTGAGTGCCAACCCTATTTATTCATGTAGGCCATGGTGTTAATATGGAGAGCCCTACTGCACACATTGGCACCATGTGTGATACTTTGCACTCAAGGGAACCCGGTCACCTGGTGAAAACTGTGTTTCCTGTCCAGGTGATGCCTCCTCTCCAGAAGAAGTGATGAAGTTGTTGTCCCTTTCATCATAGCGCTTGTCATTTGCTTGATAAATGTGTGCAATGTAGACTGGCTGGTGTTGCAGATGTCTCCTGGGGCAGCTTGGGAGGATACCGTAGTATAAAAGCTTCCATGCTGTGGTAATCTTCAGGAAATTCTACAGGAAGAGCCATTCCTGACCCAGATCCTGCCTGCAGAACATTGTGCAGAAAATGGTACAACTCTGTGGCAGCCTGCTTTATGAAGCAGAGGCAGCAAAGACAAGTCTCCTCTGACATGTCCAGGTGGAGGGGTCTATTAATGCAAGTCCTGGAGTAGCCAAAATGCCTGAAGGGATGTTGCACATGCATTTTTAGACCCTCATAAACTCCTCTTCCTCATCTCAATTAGGCAGCATCTTTGGAACCCCCAAGGCGGCCTTCGAGACACACGACAACGCAAAATCATCGAGCAGAAACTGATAGCCAAGTTCTGCACTCATGAGGACGGCCTCAATAGGGATATCGGGTTCATGTCACGCTACAGAACGTGACTTGACATCGTTGTCTGTCTTTCCAGTTTTTAAAAAACAAACACAAAAAAACAAACACAAAAAAACAAACACAAAAAGGACGGAGAGGAAGGGATATGGAGAGGATATGCAGACAGCAGGATTTGACACGTTGGACCCCCTGGGACACATCTCATTGTCTTGGCTGTGCTCTTGGTGTGTCTTTGATGTAAGGAAAGATTGTATCTCTGCATTTTTTCTGTGTTTATATTCTGTGAACTTTTGTAGATTCACTCATAGTAACTTTACCTTAAGAAGGGGCGATCGATAGCTCCGAAAGCTTGTAATTTTAAATAAATCTGTTGGACTATAACCTGGTGTTGTGCGACTTCTCATTTTTGTGATGATATAGTTATAGGCTTCAGACAGTAGGTGGTGCTGTTTGAGTCTCTTAGCTATCACAGAACTCCAACAGCCATTTTGTTTTTGTCCCCAATTTTTGGGTGTTTTCCACAATTTATTGGGGTTCAAACCCATTTTTTGGGGGATTTATCACCCAATAAACAAGACACTAGGGCCATCTTGCCTATTTCTAGCCCGTGTCTACCTGAATCCCAGCTTTCCCTGGTGTTAATAGTTGCTGCCCAGCCCACTGTATTATGGTATTGTCCTAATTACCCTGTTTGCTTTCTTGGGTAGCTTAGTGGCTGGTCATGACCTATCACCTTGGGACTGATGCCCTGACATTACAACAGAAGCTGCTATTAAAATAACATGGAGAATAGAAAATGGAATAAAGTTGATAACTTATGTTGGGATAATTCCTTCCTTATCCTTTTAACAGATTTTGAAAAGCTAGAGACAGTAACATGTCTGAGAATTAGCTTTATTAGATTTATTCTCATTTCAAAACATTCATCTTAAAACTTCATACAGAGTATATATTTAGCCCTAAGTCTAAAACCATCTGTGCAGGGAACTTCTAGGGGGAAATCCTGAGAATGACTGATCCAAGCCCGTTCACATTACCTGATCTTGAAGGTAAGCAAAAGTTCCTCCTGAGTCTAATGTATCTCTTTTTATACCATGTTCTTTTATGGTGTAGTTCCTACTGGATGCAACACTATTGGGTGTTTTATAACCTTTAGATCTTTGAACAGATTGCTAGACAGGGATGAGGGACCTCACACCATACTGTTGCTTCCAATGTTTGTTTTTCCTGAGTCATAGACTTTATTATACAAACCTTTGATATTATGCTCTGTACTAACAGGAGCATTTTTATACTGCAGTAATTCCTTCTATCATTCCTTCCGGCTGTGATCGTAAGCCTGTATTTTAAAAGCCTATTTGTTATAACCTAACAATCCTTTTAGCTCCATATTCTCCCAACTAGTTTACTTATTTAATAATCTATATGTGCCTATCCTTACACTGCAATGCCTTCGACCTTGAAATTCATCCTCTCCAATGTTATCAGCATCATTGAAGGGAAAAGACAGGATTTGCGAGGACAGTTTAAACCAATTCTGCTATATTAGCTGTTCTGTATTAGAATAATGTAAAACATATCTATATTCTTACATTAGAACAAACGTTTTAGTTTTTTGACATCATACAATCGCAATTACCTGAAACCATGTTGTGACTCATTGACAAGGAAAGGATACTGATGAACATTTTTGGACACTAAGGGAATCAAGGGATGTAAGGATAGGGCGGGAAAGTGGAGTTGAGGTAGAAGATCAATTACGATCTTATTGAATGGCAGTGTAGGCTATTCCTGCTCCTAGTTCTTATTGCAGCACAGCTCAGTTGGCACCAGTGAATACATTAGTTGAGACTTCAGCAACCGGTGGTCTGTAATAACATAATTTAGTTTTACAAGTTTCCTTTTGTTTTATTGAATATATTTTTAAAGGGGGGGCTTTTTGTTGATGACACTGGGACAACCTAGTGTAATTCTTATGGATTTCTTAGAAAAAGGCATCTGTGGAGAAAACGAGTTGATGAATCCTGAAACATTAACTCCTGCTGAGTGTTTCCAGCATTTTCTACTTTTATTTCAGATTTTCCTCATCCGCTGTCTTTTTGATTTTGAAGAAGACTTGCATTTAAATAGCATCTTTCACGACCACCAGGCGTCCCAAAGCGCTTTACAGCCAATGAAGTACTTTTGAAGTGTAGTCATTGTTGTAATGTGGGAAACATGGCAGCCAATTTGCGCACAGCAAGCTCCCACAAACGGCAATGTGATAATGACCAGATCTGTTTTTTATGCGTTGATTGAGGGATAAATATTGACCAGGACACCTGGGATAACTCCTGCGCTTCTTCAAAATAGTGTCATGGGATCTTTTACGTCCACCTGAGAACCTTTATAAGGTTAGCGATCTACGAATCCTAAAAGTACAAGAAATGAAATAAAACTATTGGCAACGTGATGTCATCAGCCTGCGTTGTCAACAGCGAGCTCTGCTCGTTCACCCGACAAACTAGTGCGTTCCGAGCCTGCTGCTTCCCGCCACCCGCCAAGGCCTCGCTGAGCTGCGTCACCCATTCGCGCGCCGCCACGGCCTCGCTCAGGCACGTCACCCGCTGGCGCGCCGCCACGGCCTCGCTGAACTACGTCACCCATTCACGCGCCGTCACGTCACCCATTCGCGCGTCGCCACGGCCTCGCTCAGGCACGTCACCCATTCGCGCGCCGCCACGGCCTCGCTCAGGCACGTCACCCATTCGCGCGCCGCCACGGCCTCGCTCAGGCACGTCACCCATTCGCGCGCCGCCACGGCCTCGCTCGGTCACGTCACCCGCTCGCGCGCCGCCACGGCCTCGCTGAGCTACGTCACCCGCCGCCCAGTGTTGTGTTTCCGGAGCAAAGCCGCGGCCCTGAGGTAGGAGCGTGGTGCCGGCTGACTGAGCCCATCGCATGTTGTAGCCAAGTACATGGGCTGAGGTGAGCGTGGTCTATCCTGGCTGGCAGGGTCCGATTAAACGCGGCAAAGCTAGTCGCAATATTTAATACGATGCCGGGTGGGGGGAGATAGACGGATATGGAGAAAGCGACAGTTAAAGACCGATTCCGCAGAGAACGGGGATTGCACCTGCACTCGAGGCCGTGCATTCATTCTCCACCAGTTTAGTGTCAATTTGAGGCTGAAGGACTCCGACTCGGAAGGAGAGTGAATACCACTCTCACTTTGTTTCGATGTCTGGATTTCGCCTGCTTTAGAAGTGAAACTGCTTTGCACAAAATCTGCAGTTGCAGTGTGTAAATGTGCCCGTCAACACGTGGAGTAGTTCTTTAAGTACAAGTTCCTCGCTGCTGGTAAACTTCTGGTCTGAGCTCAGAGCATCAGGTTTTAAACGCCCTGGATTTGCCAGCGTCTGCTGGTGTGGGAGTGTTTTAATCGATGGCTCGCTGCTCTGTGTTTTTCAATTACACAATCCATTGACGCACTGTCTTACTGGTATTCAACCATTATTAATGCTATGCTTTTATATATTTTCACGGTAAGTCCACATGGTCAACATTAATTTTAAACATAACATCACCTGGCTCCTGAAGTGCCTATCCTGAAGTCCTACCAAGGTTTGCAGCCTTGGAAAGAAAAGAAAGACTTACACTTATATAGCACCTTTTATGACCACCGGACGTCCCAAAGCACCTGATAACCAATGAAGTATTTTTGAAGTGTAGACACTGTTGTAATGTAGGAAACGCAGCAGCCAATTAGCGCAATGCAAGCTCCCACAAACAGCAATGTGATGATGACCAGATAATCTGATTTTAGTGATTGGCCAGGGCACTGGGGATAACTTCCCTGCTCCTCTTCGAAATAGTGCCATGGGATCTTTTACATCCACCTGAGAGGACAGACAGGGCCTCGGTTTAACGTCTCAAACGAAAGACGGCACCTCCGACAGTGCAGCACTCCCTCAGTACTGCAATGGAGTGTCAGCTTAGCTTTTTGTGCTCAAGTCTCTGGAGTGGGACTTGAACCCATAACCTTCTGACTCAGGCGAGAGACGCACATCAACAGAGCCACGACTGACACACTGAAATTAAATGCAATGGTATCAGAATAAATATTGTTTAAATGAACCATTGGATATTTAATATTTATTTTATTACTTGATCAAAAAACATAACGGTTGCTACAGACTTGGAGATTGTGTGACTCTTGAGGTGTTGGGTCATATAATACGCAACCAGTGACTGACCAATGTAGCATACTGTCATATCCCAAAGCAATTTTCATTTTTCTTTGCGAACAGCATCACAAGTTAATTTAATAATGTTTCTCTTACACTGTGAACTAGCAAAGTGTCATGAGATGAACTTTTACTTTTGTTTTCAAAATGTAGGTTGCACAGCACCATACTTTTTATCCTAAACTGAGGGAAAAGTTGTTTCAAATTTCACACTTTGGAGTAGTCATTTTTGGCACATTGCACTACACAATCTTGTAATGATCTGAAGAGATACAAAAATAACCATTTAATATAGCTGGAATATGCGTAACAACCATGTTCTGTTTTCCAATAAAGGCTTCTACTGAAAGCACTTGTACTGAATCTGTAAACACCACCTCTATATAATTAACAAATCTTGTGTCTAGTATGTTTCTGTAGTCTCACACTCGTCACACACCCAGTGGGCAAAAAATGGTTGCGGGCTCAAGTAACCATGGTCAGTCAAGGAATAGATTGGAGGATTTATTAAGGTGGGAAAGGTATTGCTCAACAAACCTCACCTTTTTTGTATTATATTTAAAATAGTGGAAATTATATACTATGGCAATATATGTCCAAGTCAGGATGGTGTGTAACCTGCAGGGGAACTTGGAGGTGATGTCACTCCCACAACATTGCTGCCCCCCCCCTTCTTAATGGGAGAAGCATAGAAGATAGGAGTAGGCCATTCGGCCCCTCGAGCCTGCTCCGCCATTTAATGAGATCATGGCTGATCATCCAAATTCAGTACCCTGTCCCTGCTTTCTCCCCATATCCCTTGATCCCTTTAGCCTTAAGAAATATATCTATTTCCTTCTTGAATATATTTAATGAATTGGCCTCAACTGCCTTCTGTGGTAGAGAATTCCACAGGTTCACCACTCTCTGGGTGAAGAAATTCCTCCTCATCTCAGTCCTAAATGGCTTACCCCTTATCCTTAGACTGTGACCTCTGGTTCTGGACTCCCCCGCCATCAGGAACATCCTTCCTGCATCTAGTCTGTCTAGCCCTGTTAGAGATCCCCTCTCATTCTTCGAAACTCTAGCGTATATGAGCCTAATCGACCCAATCTCTCTTCATACGTCATTCCTGCCATCCCAGGTATCAGTCTGGTGAATCTTCGCTGCACTCCCTCCATGGCAAGAACATCCTTCCTCAGATAAGGCGACCAAAACTGCACACAATACTCAAGGTGTGGTCTCACCAAGGCCTTGTACAACTGCAGCAAGACATCCTTGCTCCTGTACTCGAATCCTCTCGCTATGAAGGCCAACATACCATTTGCCTTCTTAACCGCCTGCTGCACCTGCATGCTTACCTTCAGTGACTGGTGCACAAGGACTCCCAGATCTCGTTGCACTTCCCCTTTTCCCAATCTATTGCTGTTCAGATAATAATCTGTCTTCCTGTTTTTGCCACCAAAGTGGATAACCTCGCATTTATCCACATTATACTGCATCTGCCCAATCACCCAACCTGTCCAAATCATACTGGAGTTTCTCTGCATCCTCCTCACAGCACACACGCCCACCCAGCTTTGTGTCATCTGCAAACTTAGAGATATTACATCTAGTTCCCTCGTCTAGATCATTAATATATATTGTGAATAGCTGGGGTCCTCGCACCAATCCCTGTGGTACCCCACTAGTCACTGCCTGCCACTCGGAAAAAGACCCGTTTATTCCAACTCTTTGCTTCCTGTCTGCCAACCAGTTCTCTATCCAAATCAGTACCTCACCCCAATCCCATGTGCTTTAACTTTGCACGCTAATCTCTTATGCGGGACCTTATCGAAAGCCTTCTGAAAGTCCAAATACACCACATCCACTGTTTCTCCCTTATCTATTCTACCAGTTACATCCTCAAAAAATTCCAGTAGATTAGTCAAGCATGATTTCCCTTTTGTAAATCCATGTTGACTTTGTCCGATCCTGTCACTGTTTTCCAAGTGCTCTGCTATTACATCTTTTATAATGGACTCTAGCATTTTGCCCACTACCGATGTCAGGCTTACCGGTCTATAATTCCCCATTTTTTCTCTACCACCTTTTTTAAATAGTGGGGTTACATTAACTACCCTCCAATCCATGGGAACTGTTCCAGAGACTATAGAATTTTGATAGATGACCAGCAATGCATCTACTATTTCTAAGGCCACTTCCTTAAGTACCCTTGGATGTAGATTATCAGGCCCTGGGGATAATCCCGTCAATTTCCCTAACACCATTTCCCTACAAATAGTGATTTAATTCAATTCCTCCCTCTCATTAGACCCTATGTTCCCCAACATCTCTGGGAGTTTATTTGTGTCCTCCTTTGTGAAGACAGAATCAAAGTATGTATTTAATTGGTCTGCCATTTCTTTGTTTCCCATTATAAATTCCCCTGATTCTGACTGCAAGGGACTTACGCTTGACTTCACCAATCTTTTTCTCTTCACATATCTATAGAAGCTTTTACAGTCAGTTTTTATGTTCCCTGCAAGCTTACTCTCATATTCTATTTTCCCCCTCTTAATTAATCCCTTTGTCCTCCTTTGCTGAATCCTAAACTGCTCCCAATCCTCAGGTTTGCTGCTTTTTCTGGCCAATTTATATGTCCTCTCCTTGGATCTTATGCTATCCCTAATTTCCCTTGTTAGCCACGGTTGAGTCACCTTTTTTGTTTTATTTTTATGCCAAACAGGGATGAACAAATTCTGTAGTTCATCCATGCGATCTTTAAATGTTTGCCATTGCCTATCCACCATCAACTCTTTAAGTAACATTCCCCAATCCATCCTAGCCAACTCGCGCCTCACCATCGTAGTTTCTTTATTTAAATTCAGGACCCTAGTCTCTGAGTCAACTACTTCACTCTCCATCTTAATGAAGAATTCGATCATATTATGATCGCTCTGCCCCAAGGGGCCTCACACAACAAGATTGCTAATTAATCCTTTCTCATTACATAATACCCAGTCTAAGATGGCCTGATCTCTAGTTGGTTCCTCGACATATTGGTCCAGGAAACCATCCTGTATACACTCTAGGAATTCCTCCTCCACAGTATTGTTACTAATTTGGTTAGCCCAATCTATATGTAGATTAAAGTCACCCATGATAACTGCTGTGCCCTTATTGCACACGTCTCTAATTTCCCGTTTAATGCTATCCCCAACCTCAGCATTACTGTTTGGGGGTCTGTATACAACTCCCACTAACGTTTTCTGCCCCTTGGTATTTCTCAGCTCTACCCATACAGATTCCACATCATCAGAGCTAATATCCTTCCTTACTATTGTGTTAATCTCCTCTTTAACCAGCAATGCTACCCCACCTCCTCTTCCTTTTTGTCTGTCCTTCCTGAATATTGAATACCCCTGGATGTTGAATTCCCAGCCTTGGTCACCCTGGAGCCATGTCTCCGTAATCCCAATTATATCATATCCGTTTACATCTATTTGCGCAGCTAATTCATCCACCTTATTACAAATGCTCCTCGCATTAAGACACAAAGCCTCCAGGCTTGTTTTTTTACCACTCTTAGTCCTTTTAGAATTATTATTTACTGTAGCCCTGTTTCATTTACTCCCTTGATTTCTCTGCCTTCCACTTTTGCTTTTCTCCTTCCTGTCTTTTGCTTCTATCCTTGCTTCCCTTTCCTCTGTTTCCCTGCACAGGTTCCAAACCCTCTGCCATTTTAGTTTAAACCCTCCCCAACGGCACTAGTAAACACTCCCCCTAGGACATCGGTCCCGGTCCTGCCCAGGTGCAAACCGTCCAGTTTGTACTGGTCCCACCTCCCCCAGAACCAGTTCCAATGTAGAGGTTGTCGGGGAGAGAGGTGCTGTTGAAGTAACAGTGAGATACTGCAGTTTATCTTGTAGGTTGTACATACTGCAGCCATAGTGCAGCAGTTACGGAGCGGTGGATAATAAGTTCACTGGCAGGGGCACCAAGCAAGCCAACTGTTTATCCTGGATGGTGTCATGCTTCTTGAATGTTTTTGTGGCTGCACCCGTCCAGACAGGTGGTGAGCAATGTTCCCATTAAGCTGCGCGGCTCGCTGGCTTTCCAATGCAAAAAACCGTGCATGCGCGGTATTTTGAATGGTCCGCGCAGCCCTATAAGGGGCCATGCACCCAAAAAAAATAAGAGGGAACATTGGTGGTGAGTATTCCATCACACTCCTGACTTGAGCCTTCCAGATGGTGGAGAAACTTTGAAGAGTCAGGAAGTGAGCCCCATATCACAGAATACTCTGCCTATGCCCTGCTCTTGTATCTAGAGTATAGATATGGCTGGTCCTGTTGAGTTTCTAGTTAATGGTGATTCCCGAGATGTTGATAGTGGGAGACTTGGTGTTTATAGTGCCATTGAAGGTTAATGGGAGATTACTTTGCTTTCGCTTATTTGACATTGTCATTACCTGGCATGTTTATGACATGAATGTTACCTGCCACTTGTTCGCCCAATTTGGGATGTTATCCAGCTGCTGCTGTCAGCTGGCATGAGCTGCTTCATAATAAGAGTTGCAAAAGGGGTTGAACACCGGAATCGTCAGCAAATAGCCCCATACCTGACCACCTGGCAGGGGGAAGGTCATTAATGAAGCAGCTGAAACTGGTTCGACTTCTGCAGTGATGCCCTGGGCTGTGATGACTGACCTCTGACAGCCACAACCATCTACCTTTGCAACAGGTATGACTCCAGTCACTGGATGATTTTCTCTTTGACACCCCCTCCCATGACTCCTTGTACTTAGTCAAATGCTGCCCATATTTTCAGGGCAGCTGCTCTCACCTCGCTGGTATTCATCTCTTGCATCCAAGTCTGGATCAATGCTTTGATGAGATCTGGAGCCAAGTGGTTCCGGGAGAACCAGAACTGAGCATCGTTGAGCAGGTTATTGGAGAGTAGGTGTCGCTGATGATTGGGAGAATGTAGATAGGGCAGTAATTGGAGGTTAGATTTTTCCTTTTTTATATGGATAGATCATACCTGGACAGTCTTTCACATGGTCGGGTAGATGCCAGTGTCGTAACTATACTGGAACAGCTTGGGGAGCAGCAAGTTCTGGTACACAGGTCTTCAGCGCTGTAGCTGGAATGTTGTCGGCATGCTGAAGACACTTGCAAACGCTGTACCCTTGTCTCTTGCAATGGTGGTGATGTTTAAAGTCAAGGGGAGATGGCTGGACTTTCTCTTGTACGAGAATGTCTTTACCTGGCACTTTTGAGGCATGAATGTTGCCTGCCACTTGTCATAAGAACATAAGAAATAGGAGCAGGAGTAGACCAATCGGCCCCTCGAGCCTGCTCCGCCATTCAATGAGATCATGGCTGATCTGATCCAACCTCAACTCTAAAGAACACAAGAAGTAGGAGCAGGACCAGGCCACTCGGCCCCTGGGCCCGCTCCGCCACCCACAGGGCCTTGACCGATCCGAACTCAAACTCATGTCCAATTTCCAGCCCGCTCCCCGTAACCCCTGATTCCCTTTACTTCTAGGAAACGGTCTATTTCTGTTTTAAATTTATTTAATGAAGTAGCTTCCACAGCTTCCTGGGGTAGCAAATTCCACAGACCCACTACCTCTGAGTGAAAAAGTTTCTCCTCATCTCAGTTTTGAAAGAGGAGCCCCTTATTCTAAGATTATGTCCCCTAGTTCTAGTTTCACCCATCATTTGGGAACATCCTCACCGCGTTCACCCGATCAAGCCCCTTCACAATCTTATATGTTTCAATAAGATCGCCTCTCATTCTTCTGAACTCCAATGAGTAGAGTCCCAATCTACTCAACCTCTCCTCGTATGTCCACCCCCTCATCCCCGGAATTAACCGAGTGAACCTTCTTTGTACTGCCTCGAGAGCAAGTATGTCTTTTCTTAAGTATGGACACCAAAACTGTATGCAGTACTCCAGGTGCGGTCTCACCAATACCTTATACAACTGCAGCAATACCTCCCTGTTTTTATATTCTATCCCCCTAGCAATAAAAGCCAACATTCCATTGGCTTTCTTGATCACCTGCTGCACCTGCATACTAACTTTTTGATTTTCTTGCACCAAGACCCCCAGATCCCTTTGAACTGCAGTACTTTCCAGTTTCTCGCCATTAAGATAATAACTTGCTCTCTGATTTTTCCTGCCAAAGTGCATAACCTCACATTTTCCAATATTGTATTGCATCTGCCAAATCTCTGCCCACTCACCCAGCCTGTCTATATCCCCTTGTAGGTTTTTTATGTCCTCCTCACTCTCTACTTTCCCTCCCATCTTTGTATCATCTGCAAACTTTGATATGTTACACTCGGTCCCCTCCTCCAAATCGTTAATATAGATTGTAAAGAGTTGGGGACCCAGCACCGACCCCTGCGGAACACCACTGGCTACTGGTTGCCAGTCCGAGAATGAACCATTTATCCCAACTCTCTGCTTCCTGTTAGATAACCAATCCTCCACCCATGCCAGAATATTACCCCCAATCCAGTGATTTTTTATCTTGAGTAATAATCTTTTATGTGGCACCTTGTCGAATGCCTTCTGGAAGTCTAAATACACTACATCCACTGGTTCCCCTTTATCCACCCTGTATGTTATGTCCTCAAAGAACTCGAGCAAATTTGTCAGACATGACTTCCCCTTCATAAAGCCATGCTGACTTTGTCCTATTAAATTATGTTTATCTAAATGTTCCGTTACTGTCTCCTTAATAATTGACTCCAAAATTTTACCCACCACAGATGTTAGGCTAACTGGTCTATAATTTCCAGCCTTCTGCCTACTACCCTTTTTAAATAAGGGTGTTACATTAGCAGTTTTCCAATCTGCCGGGACCTTTGCTGAGTTCAGGGAGTTTTGGAAAATTATTACCAAAGCATCCACAATTCCTACTGCTACTTCTCTCAAGACCCTAGGATGTAAGCCATCAGGTCCAGGGGATTTATCCGCCTTGAGTCCCATTATTTTACTGAATACCAATTCCTTAGTAATTTTAATCGTATTTAGCTCCTCCCCCACTAGAGCCCCCTGTTTGTCCAGTGTTGGGATATTCTTAGTGTCCTCTACCGTAAAGACTGAAACAAAATATTTGTTCAGCATTTTTGCCATCTCCATGTTTCTCACCATTAATTTCCCGGTCTCATCCTCTAAGGGACCTACATTTGCCTTAACCACCCTTTTTCTTTTTATATAACTATAGAAACTCTTGCTATCTGTTTTTATATTTTTTGCTAATTTATTTTCATAGTCTATTTTCCCTTTCTTAATCAATCCTTTAGTTACTTTTTGTTGTCTTTTGAAGACTTCCCAATCTTCTATCCTCCCACTAACTTTGGCTACCTTATATGTCCTTGTTTTTAGTTGGATACTTTCTTTAATTTCTTTACTTAGCCATGGATGGCTGTCATTTCTTTTACACCCTTTTTTCCTCAGTGGAATATATTTATTTTGAAAGTTGTAAAATAATTCCTTGAATGAACACCACCGTCTTACCCTTTAATCTATTTTCCCAGTCCACTTTAATCAAGTCTGCTCTCATGCCATCATAGTCTCCTTTATTCAAGCTCAGTATGCTTGTTTGAGAACCAACCTTCTCACCCTCTAATTGGATATGGAATTCAACCATGTTATAGATACATAGATACATAGAAGATAGGAGCAGGAGTAGGCCATCCGGCCCTTCGAGCCTGCTCCGCCATTTAATGAGATCATGGCTGATCCTTCAATTCAGTATCCCGTCCCCGCCTTCTCTCCGTAACCCTTAACCCCTTTTGCCTGTAGAAATATATCTAATTCCCTCTTAAATATATTTAATGAGCTGGCGTACACTGCCCTCTGTGGCAATGAGTTCCACAGGTTCACCACTCTCTGAGTGAAGAAATTCCCCCTCATTTCTGTCCTAAATGGTTTAGCCCTTATCCTTAAATTATGTCCTCTAGTTCTGTTCTCACCCGCCAAGGGAAACATTCCTTCTGCATCTAATCTGTCTAGACCTGTCAGAATTTTATACACTTCTATGAGGTCCCCTCTCAATCTTCTAAACTCCAGTGTGTACATCCCTAAACTACATAGTCTCTCCTCATAGGTCAATCCCGCCATTCCTGGTATCAGCCTGGTGAATCGCCGCTGCACCCCCTCCATGGCAAGAACATCTTTCCTCAGATGAGGCGACCAAAACTGTACACAGTACTCGAGGTGTGGTCTCACCAGTGCCCTGTACAGCTGCAGCAAGGTATCCCTGTTCCTGTATTCCAACCCTTTTGCTATGAAGGCCAGCATACCGTTTGCCTTCTTGACCGCCTGTTGCACCTGCATGCTCGCCTTCAGTGACTGGTGTACAAGAACACCCAGGTCTCTCTGTACTTCCCCCTCTCCCAATTTATTGCCATTTAAATAATAATTTGCCCTCCCGTTCCTGCACCCAAGGTGGATAACTTCGCACTTGTCCACATTATAGTGCATCTGCCATTTATCCGCCCAATCACCCAGTCTGTCCAAATCGCTCTGGAGCTTCCTGGTCTCCTCCTCTGAGCCCACCCCCCCTCCTAGTTTAGTGTCGTCTGCAAATTTGGAAATGCTGCATTCGACTCCCTGATCCAGGTCATTAATATAAATTGTGAACAGCTGGGGACCCAGGACAGATCCCTGTGGTACCCCACTTGTTACTGCCTGCCATTCAGAAAATGAGCCGTTTATTCCAACTCTCTGTTTTCTATCTGACAGCCAGTTCTCTATCCACGTCAATACTTTCCCCTTTATCCCATGAGCTTCAATTTTCCATGCTAATCTTTTATGTGGGACCTTATCGAAGGCCTTTTGGAAGTCCAGGTACACCACATCTACTGGCTCTCCCCCATCTATTTTACCAGTTACTCCCTCAAAAAATTCCAATAGATTAGTCAAGCACGATTTACCCTTTGTAAATCCATGTTGACTCTGTCCTATCCTGTCCCCATTTGCTAAGTGCTCGGCTATTTCATCCTTAATGATGGACTCCAGCATTTTGCCCACAACTGATGTAAGGCTTACAGGTCTGTAATTACCTGCTTTTTCCCTACCCCCCTTTTTGAATAGTGGGGTAACGTTAGCTACCCTCCAATCCATGGGCACTGTTCCCGAGTCTAATGAATTCTGAAAAATCATGCTTAGTGCATCCGCTATCTCTAGGGCCACCTCCTTCAGTACCCTAGGATGCATGTTATCAGGCCCTGGGGATTTGTCCGCCTTCAATCCCTTTAGCTTCCTTAACACCATATCCTTAGAGATATTGATTTGCGTCAGTTCCTCCTTTGCCAATGTCCCTATTTTTCCCGATATCCCAGGGAGGTTTTTTGTGTCTTCCTTCGTAAAGACTGACCCAAAGTATGCATTTAGTTGGTCTGCCATTTCCTTATTTCCCATTATATATTCCCCCGTATCTGACTGCAATGGACCAACTTTGGTTTTCACCAGTCTTTTCCTCTTGATATACTTATAAAAGCTTTTGGAGTTAGTTTTTATATTTTCCGCCAGCTTGCTTTCGTAAGCTATTTTGCCCTTCTTGATTAAGCCCTTTGCCCTCCTTTGCTCTATCTTAAACTGTTCCCAATCTTCCGCTCTGGCGCGTTTTTTGGCTATTTTATACGCCCTATCTTTGGATTTTATGCTGTCTCTAATTTCCCCTGTTATCCACGGTTGAGTCACCTTTTTAGATTATGGTCACTCATTCCAAGGGGATCCTTAACTAGGACTTTATTAATTAATCCAGACTCATTACACAGTACCAGGTCCAAGGTTGCTTGCCCCCTTGTAGGATCAGTTACATACTGCTCAAGAAATCCATCCCTAAGACACTCAATAAACTCTTCCTCAAGGCTGCCCTGCCCAATTTGATTTGTCCAGTTAATATGATAGTTAAAATCCCCCATAATTATAGCTGTTCCCTTATTACATGCCCCAACTATTTCCTGATTAATACTTCTTCCAACAGAGTTGCAACTATTAGGAGGCCTATATACTACACCCACCAGTGTTTTTTTCCCCTTATTATTCCTAATCTCTACCCAGCTTGTCAGCTTGAGCCTGGATGTTGTAAACTGGCACAGCCTGTTATAGTTTATTTGGACTTCCAGAAGTTTTGACAAACTCCCACATAAAATTATTGAAACTAAAATCCACAAGATTCCAGGTAGAATGTGGGACTGAATATGAAATTAAAATAGAAATATAGAATGCTTGTGAGAAGCATAGTGTTGGACTGCAATGAGGTGCTGAGTGGAATATGACGGGGATCATTGCTTAGACTCTTATTTATGGAGATAACAAGTAATGTAGATGCAGCTGACTCTAAAATAGAGTGTGCAATGGGGTTAGAGGCTGGTTATGGTTTTGTAGAAGGATTTTGATTTACTATGCAACTAGTTGGTCTCCCTAGGCGTGCACGTGGTTAGTTGAGACAAATCTAAATCTTTCACATCAAGCCGGGTTAGAGAGTGGTGGATAGGGGAGGGAGGAAGAGAGAAAAGCTAAGTAGGGAGGTAGAACCGGAAAGGAGGAGAGGCAAGAGGGGAAGGGAAGTGAGGCGACAGAAGACTGGGAGAGAAGAGGGTTAGTGCTGGAGAAGGGGAATTAGGATTACCTAGGATAGGGAGACTGAGGAATTGGACAACCAGCCACTGAGGCAAGAGAAATACAACTGGATGGGAAGATTTGAAAAATGCAGTCAGATGGGCAGTTATTATGAAAAGAAAAGTGAAGTGGGGTGGTGTTGCCTGTGAGTGGGGAACTGCAACTAATGAGGGTTTTTTGGTGGTGGTGGGGGCAGGTATTGCCAGGTAGCGGATGGTTTGGAAGGGGAGATGAAACCAGCAGTGAATGAATGGGAATTTGAGCCGTGTTGGGGGGGGGGGGGGGGGGGGCAGGTTGCAGGAATTTCTAGTTTTTCAAACTACACTGTTGGCTAGGAGTCTGTGACTCAGTAAAAACACATACAGCAATTGATTCAACAGCAACAGTAGATTGTCCTGCTGTGTGTATTTGTGTCACCTACCAAGTGAAGTACCTCGCTCTACACCTGATTAGCGCGGCTCCTGTCGAATGATGTTCCTGTGGCTCCAATCTCCTCTTGCTGGGCTCATGCAAAAGTTTTCTGCCCTCCTGCTCATAATGGTCTGGTGGTGTGTGCCATTCCTGGAGCTCTTCAGTTTGCGCTGCCGCTAGAGATTGGTCTGGTGAAGTCATTGGGTAACGTTCAGGGAGGGATGGTGTGAAGACTTGCTGTCTCTCGCTGGTAGTGTTGCTTTCTTAGGCCACATATCTTTCCTATCAGAGAAGAAGAATCTGTTAGTTTGTATGAGTTACTTCTCCGTTACTTGTCTTTATGAAATGTTTGCTGTGTTCTAGTAAACATTGGTGCATTACTGCCTAGTGGCAAGTTTAAGATGAGTTCAGATAAACAACTCAACAGCAGTTGATAGTCACGTAACCGTAGGTGCTCTCCCACTGTAATCAACAAGTTATGTAACATAACACTCGCAGCACCTTCTACAAGTGCTGTACCTTTGGAATCCTGAGACCACTCACTGTTAATGATTTCAATGTATAAATATTGGGCAGACATTTGTTGAACAACATCTCCCTTAACACCGTTCTCTCTAGACTGTAAAGCTTAAGCTACTCTAATCTTCAAGGCTCATCCACTTCACATTTGGCATCAGTCTTATTGCTCTTCTCTGCAAAGCCCTGAACAGAATTGCGTAATCCAAATCTGGTCTGGCCAGAGCATTACAAAGGCTCAGCATAACTTCTGATATGGAGAGAGTTGGAGAATGTAAAAGATACAGGCATGGTGGAAACTATTTAATTTTGTTTGTAAGCCATGGGAGGTCAGCTATATGTATTGTATACATTGTGCATGATATGATATGCTTCTGTCATTATAAAACTACATATTCCCCAATTCAGCATAAGCAATGGCATGGGAGTGCAACTGTATTATGTACATTGTGTTACAAGAAAAAGTAGAGATTACAATTCCATGCTCAAAGGGAACATGGGGTCGAGAGATTGCTGGAGGACTGTAGCACCAAACTGTGCTCCTTTCAGCATGGTTCCCATGAATTTACCCAAGCTATTAAGTGCCTATACCAGAATACATTAGAAGCTCGAATTAAAGAGGTGTATATAACAGCAAGAAATTGATGTGCGATGTTATTACAGAAATGTGGTTCATCCAGAAGATGGGGATGATTTACATGTGTTCAGAAAAATTTGGATCCCAGGAGATTGCATAAAATGAGATAATCTGCCTTAAATTAACAAGCACGTGGAGGGGAGGATTAACAACTGACATTTGCTATAGACTCCCTGGGTGGCAACAATTATACAATGAAATAAGAGTGCACCAAAACAATAATTTTGTATTGATGGGTGGCTTCAATCTCAAGTTTGAAGACAAAAATAATAAGGCACATTATATGCAAAATTCAGTTCACAATGTTTATTTTGTTGGCATTATGATATTGTACAATAATTAAACATGATTTGGCAAAGCTTCGGGGGAAATGATTCAGCAAACAGGAACAACTTGCATTTATATAGTGCCTTTAACGTAGGAAAATGTCCAAAGGCGCTTAATAGGAGCGTAATCAAATATTGACAACTAGCCAAAGAAGGAGCTAATAGGAGGGGTGACAAAAAGCTTGGTCAAATCACCATACATATGACATTTTAAAGAAAAATATTCTCCAATGAAGGTATTAAAATGAACAGTACTTCTGAACTGCAGCTTCAGAAGTGATACTTGGAATTTGAAAATGCAGTAATGTACAAAAATGACCCAAAAGAGGTTACTCGTGTTGAGTGAAAAACCACTACAGTTAACAGCAGTCCATTTCAGTGTGAAGGGCAAACAGAGCACTATTACTGAAACAAGGAGAGTTCAATAAAGGACAGTATAACACTTTTAATTAACTAAGGACTGAGCTAAGTCTGTATTCTTAATTGAATGGGATTTCTAATGATTGCAGTTAGCAACTTTGAGAAATTAAAGCTGGGTATGTGAAATTAGTCAATGACGCAATCAACACTCGACCACCTGAGCTGCTGATTAATTGGGATCACATGGGAATCATATTGTCCCATTTTCAAATGAGATATTGTGTGGACATTGTTGGCCTAGATAATAAAAGACAAATCACTGCAGTGGGTGCTGGTATGAGCTGACTCTTTTGTAACAGAAGTAATTTAAAACTGCTTTTATGTGGTGCGAGACCCACTGACCTAAGCAAATCCCAGCACATTTACTCACGGGTTGCTACTAGCTGCACGTTGAGAGCTCCAGCACCACTAGCATGGGTCTTAGTGCAATATAAAATCAATAATAGGGACTACTGTTAAAAGCATTTCAATTCAGTTGGGATGTCACCCATTCAGATAGTCTTGCCTACGAATGAAGTTGCAGGTAGAGTCTCCGCCCCTGAACTAGAGGCCTAGCCATTTGGGCTGACTACCAGACCTGGTTCAGATACAGCATGGGAGGCCAAGTACTGCAACAGAGCTCCACGGCCAAAGATGATTCCAATGTAGGGCTGTGGTCATTGTTCCAGTCCAGATGTTTAGATTGAGGTCAGTTGTACTGGATAGGAGGCTTTGTATTTTTGTAAAAAAATATTTTGGGATGTGAACCATTTATTGCCCATTCCTAGTTTAGAAGGTGGTGGCATACCTTCTTGAACCACTATAGTCCTTGTGGTGGTGCTTCAACAGTGGTATAAGGTGGGAACTTCTAGGTTATTGGCCCAGTGATGATAAAGGAATTGTGATTATATATAACCAAGTCAAGATTGTGTGTGATTTGGAGGGTAACTTGGAGGTGATGGTGTTCACAACATTGCTGCTCTTGTCCTCTGTGATAAAGGCCACATGGTAGGGAGGTGCTGTTGAAATAACATGGTGAGTTACTATAGTACATCCTGTACTGCAGTCAGGATGTGGGTCGGTGATGGAGGGGTAGATATTGAGTCCAGCAGCAGGAACAACAATCATACAAACTGCTCTGTCCTGGAGGGAAATGTTTCTGCGGCTGCACCCATCCTTGGGAGTGCTGCTGTAGCTGTACCCATCCAGGAAAGTGGTGAGTATCCCTCGCACTTCTAACTGAGCCTTGTGGCGAGGTTTTGGCAGATAGGAACGGGTAGGCCATTTAGCTTCTCGAGCCTGTTCTGCCATTCATTGAGATCATGGCTGATCTGTGACCTAACTCCATATACCTGCCTTTGGCCCATATCCCTTAATGCCTTTGGTTAACAAAAAGCTATCAATCTCAGATTTAAAGTTAACAATTGATCTAGCATCTAGTTTGCGGAAGAGAGTTCCAAACTTCTACCACCCTTTGTGTGTAGAAGTGTTTCCTAATTTCACTCCTGAAAGGTCTGGCTCTAATTTTTAGACTATGCCCCCAGTCCTAGAATCTCCAACCAGCAGAAATAGTTTCTCCCTATCTACCCTATCTGTTCCTCTTAATATCTTAAAAACTTCGATCAAATCACTCCTTAACCTTCTAAATTCTAGGGAATACAACCCTAATTTGTATAATCTCTCCTCGTAACAACCCGTGAAGTCCAGGTATCATTCTGGTAAACCTACGCTGCATTCCCTCCAAGGCCAATATATCCTTCCTGAGGTGTAGTGCCCAGAACTGCTCACAGTACTCCAGGTGTGGTCTAACCAGAGCTTTGTATAGCTGCAGCATAACTTCTACCCCCTTGTATTCTAGTCCTCTAGATTTAAAGGCCGACATTCCATTAGTCTTTTTAATTATTTTCTGTACCTGTTCATGACATTTTAATGATCGATGTACCTGGACCCCCAAGTCTCTTTGGACATCCACTGTTTTTAGCTTTTCACCATTTAGAAAGTACCCTGTTCTCTCCTTTTAAGGTGATTGGCAGAAGGTCCAAAGGCGACATGAGGGAAAACTTTTTTACGCAGCGAATGGTTATGATCTGGAGTGCACTGCCTGAAAGGGTGGTGGAGGCAGATTCAATCGTGGCTTTCAAAAGAGAATTGGATAAGTACCTGAAAGAAAAAAATTTGCAGGGCTAAAGAGAATTGGGACCAGCTGAAGTGCTCTTGTAGAGAGCTGGCACAGGCTCAACAGGCCGAATGGCCTCCTACTGCGCTGTAACGATTCTATGATTATAAAGTGGATGACCTCACATTTGCCTAGATTGATATCCATTTGCCACAATTTTGCTTATTCACTTAATCTATCAATATCCCTTTCTAATTTTATGCTTTCATCTACACTGCCTCCAATGCTGCCTGTCTTTGTGTCATGCCTTTCTATGCCATCATTTAAGTCGTTAATAAATACTGTGGATAGTTGAGGCCCCAACACAGATCCCTGCGGGACACCACTAGTCACATCCTGCCAATTGAGAGGAGCTGCCCATTATCCCCACTCTGTGTCTCCTGCCGCTCAGCCAATTTCCTAACCAGGTCAACAATTTGCCTTCAATTCCATGGGCTTCAACCTTAGCTAAGAGTCTCTTTTGAGGGACTTTATCAAATCCATTGTGGAAGTCCATAAATAACATCCATAGACATTCCCCTGTCCACTAAAGTTAGGTCCTCCAAAAATGTAATCCGGTTTGTCAGGCAGGACCTACCTTTCACAAATCAATGCTGGCTCTCTGATCAGCCGAAAATTTTCAAGGTGTTCAGTCACCCTATCCGTAATTGTAGACTCTAGCAATTTCCCGACAACAGATGTTAGGCTAACTGGTCTGTAATTCCCTGGTTTCCCTCTCTCGCCATTCTTAAATAGCGGAGCAATTTTCTAACCTAAAAGAACGGTTCCTGAATCGAGAGAACTTTGAAAGATTATAGTTTTTTTTAATTTGTTTATGGGATCTGGGCGTCGCTGGCAAGGCCAGCATTTATTGCCCATCCCTAATTGCTCTTGAGAAGGTGGTGGTGAGCCGCCGCCTTCAACCGCTGCACTGCGTGTGGTGAAGGTACTCCCACAGTGCTGTTAGGTAGGGAGTTCCAGGATTTTGACCCATCGGCGATATACTTCTAAGTCAGGATGGTGTGCGACTTGGAGGGGAACTTGGAGGTGGTGGTGTTCCCATGCACCTGCTGCCCTTGTCCTTCTAGGTGGAAGAGATCGCGGGTTTGGGAGGTGCTGCCGAAGAAGCCTTGGCGAGTTGCTGCAGTGCATCTTGTAGATGGTACACACTGCAGCCACGGTACGCCGGTGGTGGAGGGAGTGAATGTTTAAGGTGGTGGATGGGGTGCCAATCAAGCGGGCTGCTTTGTCCTGGATGGTGTCGAGCTTCTTGAGTGTTGTTGAAGCTCCACTCATCCTGGCAAGTGGAGAGTATTCCATCACACTCCTTACTGTGCCTTCTAGATGGTGGAAAGGCTTTGGGGAGTCAGGAGGTGAGACACTTGCCGCAGAATACCTAGCCTCTGACCTGCTCTTGTTGCCACAGTATTTATGTGGCTGGTCCAGTTAAGTTTCTGGTCAATGGTGACCCCCAGGATGTTGATGGTGGGGAATTCGGCGATGGTAATGCCGTTAAATGTCAAGGGGCGGTGGTTAGACTTTCGCTTGTTGGAGACAGTCACTGCCTGGTACTTCTGTGGCGCGAATGTTACCTGCCACTTATCAGCCCAAGCCTGAACGTCATCCAGGTCTTGTTGCATGCGGGCATGGAGTGCTTTATTATCTGAGGAGTTGTGAATGGCACTGAACACTGCAGTCATCGGCGAACATCCCCATTTCTGACCTTATGTTGGAGGGAACGTCATTCATGAAGCAGCTGAAGATGGTTGGGCCTCGGACACTGCCCTGAGGAACTCCTGCAGCGATGTCCTGGGGCTGTGATGATTGACCTTCAACCACCACAACCATCTTCCTTTGTGCTAGGTATGACTCCAGCCAGTGGAGAGTTTTCCCTCCGATTCCCATTGACTTCAGTTTTACTAGGGCTCCTTGATGCCACACTCGGTCAAATGCTGCCTTGATGTCAAGGGCAGTCATTCTCACCTCACCTCAGGAATTCAGCTCTTTTGTTCATGTTTGGACCAAGGCTGTAATGAGGTTGGGAGCCGAGTGGTCTTGGCGGAACCCAAACTGGGCATCAGTGAACGGGTTATTGGTGAGTAAGTGCCGCTTGATAGCACTGTCGATGACACCTTCCATCACTTTGTTGATGATTGAGAGTAGACTGATGAGGCGGTAATTGGCCGGATTGGATTTGTCCTGCTTTTTGTGGATAGGACATACCTGGGCTGTTTTCTACATTGTCGGATAGATGCCAGTGTTGTAGCTGTACTGGAACAGCTTGGCTTGAAGCGCGGCTAGTTCTGGAGCACAAGTCTTCAGCACAATAGCCAGGATGTTGTCGGGGCCTATAGCCTTTGCTGCATCCAGTGAGCTCAGCTGTTTCTTGATATCACGTGAAGTGAATCAAATTGGCTGAAGACTGGCTTCTGTGATGGTGTGGAGGAGTAGGCCGATATGGATCATCCACTCGGAACTTCTGCCTGAAGATGGTTGCAAACGCTTCAGCCTTGTCTTTTGCACTCACGTGCTGGACTCTACCATCATTGAGAATGAGGATATTCATGGAGCCGCCTCCTCCCGTTAGTTGTTTAATGGTTCACCACCACTCACGACTGGATGTGGCAGGACTGCAGAGCTTTGATCTGATCCGTTGATTGTGGGATCGCTTAGCCCTGTCTATAGCATGCTGCTTCCGCTTTCTAGCATGCATGTAGTGCTGTGTTGCAGCTTCCCCAGGTTGGCACCTCATTTTTAGGTACGCCTGGTGTCATAAATCGCAAGTAACAACTCAGGAAGTACTACTGGGCGGCCAGCTGGGGCGCCGTCCAGGGAGTATAAATACTCAGGCACGGGCCCACCTTGGGCAGAGACAATCTGGAAACAGGAAGCTAGTGACTGCTAAACTAGACCTCCATGTTTTGTTACAAGTTGATTAAAGCCTTGCTTTATGTTCAAGTGCGTAGTGAGTCTTTATTACGTCAATTTAATCAACTTGGTATCGTCTCCACGCCTTGGGTGATTCGGAACAACCAGCTGCAACTCGAACCATAGAAGGGAACTAGGGCAAGAAACTGATCCATCATGGAAAAACTCCTTAGACCCGCTCGTCTCGACCTGGACCCGAATGCACCTGCGGCAGCGAAGGTATGGAAGCATTGGTTTCGTACCTTTAGCAACTTTCTTGAAGAATGTGGGGCGGATGTCCCTAATAAGTTACGAATGCTTATCAACTACGTGTCTCCTCATGTGTATGATTATATTGAGGACTGTATAGTCTATGACGCTGCTATCGAAATCTTACAGCAGCTATATGTCAAGTCCCCAAATGAAATCTTTGCTCGACACCTACTGGCCACAACTCGGCAGCAGCCTGGGGAATCACTCGATGAATTTCTCCAGAAACTTCGCAGGCTCAGCAAGGATTGTAACCTTAAAGCAGTTACAGCTGAACAGTATCAAGAGGAGCTAATCCGCGATTCCTTTATCAATGGGATTGCGTCCCCTTTTATACGTCAGCGCCTGCTGGAAAATAAAACCCTCAATTTACGGGCTGCTTATGACCAGGCGTGTTCCTTGGACTTGGCCAAGAAAAATGCAGACACTTATCTCCCACCACGTGCACGGGCGGCGGCTATCTCCTTTAATGAGTCTTTCGGTAGGTCTCGGGCGGATGCCCCCACTGATGTTGACTCTACTCTAACGGACGACGACCCTACCCTAGAGGCCTTCGCTGACGACGACCCCGCCCTAGCAGCATCCTGGCAATCAGGAAGAAAGAGTTTCTTTTGTGGAGGGGCGTGCCATCACAGAAAATTTTGCCCGGCTCGTAATGTGACCTGCAATCATTGCAGCAAGAAAGGACACTTTTCCAAGGTATGCCAGTCACGGGCCTTTGCTAACAAGAAAGGCCGCTCCTCTAAAGTATACCGGTCGAGAGCTCCTGTTAGCTTCACAGCTGCTATCTATGGAGCTGCTCCTCCCCCAAGAACTACTGTTAAGGCTACAGTTGCCGAAGGGAAAATTGCCCCTCCTCCCATCACGGCTGTTTTTCCCCAAAGTTTGTCCCATGCAGCCACGAAGGTTTCAGTAAATGGGCACACTCTAAGCGCGCTAATCGACTCCTGCAGCTCTGACAGCTTCATTAGTAAGCGGGCTGTCAACAGGTTAAAACTGCACATTTATCCCTCGGACAGGGAGATTGCAATGGCTCTGACGACTCTGACCACCAATTCTTCTGGCTTCTGTCTGGTCAACCTCATCCTCAACGGCCGCACGTATCTCTCCACCCGGCTCGGAGTACTCGCAAACTTATGCAGCGATGTGCTTCTGGGACAGGACTTCCAGAAGCAGCACAAGAAGATCACTTTTGAGTTTGGAGGGTCAAGGCCGGAGCTTACCATTTCTAAGGTGCCGTTTTGTGCACTCTCGGCGGCCTTACTCGGTGAACCCTCCCTGTTTGCCAATCTTCCCCCCCGCTGTAAACCCATAGCCACCAAATCGCGGCGCTTTAGCCAAGACGATCGAGCGTTTATTGAGGCGGAAATCTCTCGCCTTTTAGTCGACGGTATTATCGAGCCATGTTCATCTCCCTGGCGGGCTCAGGTCGTCATCGTGAGGAATCCCTTAAAACAACATTAAAAACGTCTGTGTATCGATTATTCGCAGACTATTAATCAATATACCGATCTGGATGCCTACCTGCTGCCACGCATAGATGACATGGTCAACAACCTTGCCAAATACAAGGTATTCTCGACCTTCGATTTAAAAAGCGCGTACCATCAGGTGCCACTGCAAGACTCCGACAAGAAGTATACGGCCTTTGAGGCCAATGGTCGGCTTTTCCAGTTTCGCCGCCTTCCATTCGGGGTCACCAATGGGGTGGCCGTCTTCCAACGGGCCATGGATGGCCTAGTCCGGCAAGAGAACTTGACGGATACCTTTCCGTATTTAGACAATATCACTATTGCCGGCCATGATCAAAAGGAGCATGACGCCAATCTTCAGAGATTTTTTGACGTACTCCGCCGTCGCCACTTAACGTTAAACGAATCCAAATCGGTGAAGTCGGTGCCATCGGTGAACATTCTTGGCTACTGGGTGGGCAACGGTGTTATTAAACCGGACCCAGAGCGACTTCGTCCACTTCAGGAGCTCCCTCCCCCGACGAACCTCGGCTCTCTTCGTCGGGCACTTGGCATGTTTGCTTATTACGCAAAATGGATACCACACTTCTCCGATAAAATACAGCCCCTGCTCCATGCGAAGTCTTTTCCATTGGAAGCTACGGCTATTTCTGCCTTCAACCTCAAACGACAGCTGGAGAAAGCCACGCTTCGCTCCATTGACGAAAATCTTCCTTTTGTGGTCGAATGCGATGCATCGGAGGTGGCGATCTCCGCTACCTTGAATCAAGGTGGCCGACCCGTGGCATTCCTATCCAGAACCTTGCAGGGTAGCGAGCTCCATTACCCCCCCGTCGAGAAGGAGGCTACGGCCATCATCGAGGCTGTACGCCAATGGGGTCATTTTCTTGCTCGGCGTCATTTTACGCTTATAACTGACCAGCGCTCTGTGGCCTTCATGTTGGATAACCGGAGGCGCACGAAAATCAAAAATAATAAAATTCAACTCTGGAGGATGGAGCTGGCTGCCTTTGGATATACTATCTGTTACCGACCCGGCAAACAGAACGTGGCCCCAGATACCTTCACACGGGCATTTTGCTCCTCAATGTCAACGTCGACTCTGGCGGATTTGCATATGGACTTATGCCATCCTGGTGTGACCCGCATGTTGCACTTTGTGCGCTCCAAAAATCTACCATTTTCAACCGAGGACGTAAAGAAAACATGCTCCTCCTGTAGGATTTGTGCAGAATTGAAACCACAATTCTTTCGCCCATCAGATGGCTTACTCATACATGCAATGCAGCCTATGCAGAGGCTCAGCATAGACTTTAAAGGGCCATTGCCTTCGTCGACAAGGAACACCTACCTACTTACGATGGTGGACGAGTATTCACGCTTTCCCTTCGCCTTCCCCTGCCCTAATATGCTTACCTCTACGGTAATTAAATGCCTCGATCAGGTCTTTTCCCTTTGCGGGACGGCCAATTTTATCCACACTGATCGGGGTCCCTCCTTTATGTCGAGTGAACTTAAAAGTTATCTCTCCCAACGGGGAATCGCCTCAAGTAGGACGACACCATATCACCCAATCGGTAACGGACAGGTTGAACGATACAATGCCATCATCTGGAACGCTGTCCGTCTGGCACTAAGATCACGCAACCTACCGGACCAGCAGTGGGAAACGGTGCTCCCCGACGTGTTACACTCTATCAGGTCTCTTCTCTCCACATCTACTAATGTCACGCCTCATGAGCGATTCTTCAAATTCCGGCGTCGCTCTACACATGGGATGTCTCTACCGTCCTGGTTGGTGGCTCCAGGCCCGGTGCTACTCCGGAGGTTCGTCCGGTCTGCCAAAAACGACCCTCTCGTTGACGAGGTGGAGTTAACGGAGGTAAACCCCACGTATGCGCACGTACGGTACCCTGATGGCCGGGAGACCACCGTCTCGCTCCGAGATCTGGCTCCCTGCCCAACCGGTCTCACGGGCCCGAATGATGAAGGATCCCCCGACAATGATATCAACACTCCGCACCCCTATGAAAATGACGCCCCGCTTGGGACATCGGGGGATCTGCCGGCAACGCTACCGGATCAACTCAGGGAGCTGGATGCTCCCCGTAGGATGGCCACCCGAAATCAGGACGCCGGACAATCTCCAGCCACGATCCGGGATGAGGCCAGCTCAGCACCTGTAGGGACCCGCACCCGGAGTCATGATATTCCCAGTCCTCCACAGGATGATCAAGATGACGCGGACTCTACTGACTTACCGGTACGGGCCAAGCGACCCAGGGACCAGGACACGGTCCGGGGAGACGTGCCTTCCGGTCACAAGCAGAGAGCTAAACGTCTACGGCTATTTCTGGTCCGCCTAGTCCGTTAAAGGAAGACTGGACTTCCAAACCTTTTAGGGAGGAAGAATGTCATAAATCGCAAGTAACAACTCAGGAAGTACTACTGGGCGGCCAGCTGTGGCGCCGTCCAGGGAGTATAAATACTCAGGCATGGGCCCACCTTGGGCAGAGACAATCTGGAAACAGGAAGCTAGTGACTGCTAAACTAGACCTCCATGTTTTGTTACAAGTTGATTAAAGCCTTGCTTTATGTTCAAGTGCGTAGTGAGTCTTTATTACGTCACCTGGTGCTGCTCCTGGCATGCTCTTCTACACTTATTGAACCAGGGTTGGTCCCCTGGCTTGATGGTAATGGTAGAGTGAGGGATATGTTGGGCCATGAGGTTATAGATTGTGGTAGAATACAATTCTGCAGCTGCTGATGGCCCACAGCGCCTCATGGATGCCCAGTTTTGAGCTGCTAGATCTGTTCTGAATCTATCCCATTTAGCACAGTGGTAGTGCCACACAACACGATGGAGGGTGTCCTCAGTGTGAAGGTGGGACTTCGTCTCCACAAGGAATCTGTGGTGGTCACTGCTACCAATACTGTCATGGACAGATGCATCTGCGACAGCTAGATTGGTGAGGATGAGGTCAAGTAGGTTTTTCCCTCGTGTTGGTGTTCTCACCACCTGTTGCAGGCCCAGATTGGCAGCTATATCCTTCAGGACTCGGCCAGCTTGGTCAGTAGTGGTGCTATCGAGCCACTCTTGGTGATGGACATTGAAGTCCCCCACCCAGAGTACATTTTGCTACTCTCAGTGCTTCTTCCAAGTGGTGTTCAACATTGCGGAGTACTGATTCATCAGCTGAGGGAGGGCGGTAGGTGGTAATCAGCAAGAGGTTTCCTTGCCCATGTTTGACCTGAAGCCATGAGACTTCATGGGGTCCGGAGTCAATGCTGAGGACTCCCAGGGCCATTCCTTCCCGACTGTATACCACTGTGCCGCCACCCCTGGTGGATCTGTCCTGCCAGTGGGACAGGACATACCCAGGGATGGTGATGGAGGAGTTTGGGACATTGGCTGAAAGGTATGATTCTGTGAGTATGACTGTCATGCTGTTGCTTGACTAGTCTGTGGGACAGCTCTCCCAATCTTGGCACAAGTCCCCAGATGTTGGTGAGGAGGACTTTACAGGGTCGACTGGGCTGGGTTTGCCGGTGCTGAGGTCGATGCCGGGTGGTCCCACTGGTTTCATTATTGTGTTTCATAGCAGTTTGTTACAACTGAATGGCTTGCTAGACCATTTCAGAGGGCAGTTAAGAGTCAACTACATTGCTGTGGGTCTGGAGTCACATATAGGCCAGACCAGGTAAGGATGGCAGATTTCCTTCCCTAAAGGACATTAGTGAACCAGATGGGTTTTTACGACAATCCGATAGTTTCATGGTTACCATTACTGATACTAGCTTTTTATTCCAGATTTATTTAATTAACTGAACTTAAATTCCCCTGCTGCCGTGGTGGGATTTGAACTCACGTCTCTGGATCATAAGTCCAGGCTTCTGGATTACTAGCCCAGTGACATTACCACTATGCTTCCGTTCCCGAGAGAACTTTGGAACATTTTCGGATCAGGAGGTGAGCCAGTCATTGCAAGGTACCTAGCCTTTGCCCCTCTTTTGTAGCCACATTGTTGATATGGCTGGTCCAGTTTAGCGTCTGATCAGTGATGACCCCAAGATGTTGATATTCGGGGACTCGGCAACAGTGGTAAAGTGGAGATGGATGAACTTTCTCTTGTTTGAGATGGGCATTGCCTGGCACTTGTGTGGTGCAAATCTTACCTGCCACTTGTCTTGGCTGCTGCTTTGTGAAATCATCAGAGAACAGTCCCACTCCTGACCTTACGATGGAGGGAAGGTCATTGATGAAGCAGCTGAAGATGCGTGGGCCAAAGTCATTTCCCCCAAGGAACTCCTGCAGCGATGTTCTGGTGCTGCGATGGTTGGTCCTGTGATAACCACAGCCATCTTTCTTTGTGTCAAGTATGACTCCAGCCACCATAGGATTTTCCTTTTGAACCCAATTGAACTCGAGTGTTGCTAGGGCCTCTTGGTGCCATACTTAGTTGAATGTTGCCTTGAAGTAATACAGTTTTGAGTAGTTTAACATTTGGGTTGTGAGACGTGAGTGAGCCAGTTGGTGAAAAGTGGGTCAGTGACATTTTGCCAATGGGGACATGATGGAGGCGGGACTGCTGCTTGTCGGGTTTTAGTCCCGCCTCCATTGGTGTCAGGCCAACCTACGCTATTTTCCCTTGATTGACCTTGTTAAGCCTGCCCAGCGGGCTTAGCCAACCAATTAAAGGAAAGCCGGTGACAGAGAATGTCAGTGTATGACGTTTCATCTGTCAAAAATCTTTGACAGATGAATTGTCACCGTTTGACAGCTTTGAGAAGTTGTCAAACACTGACATTCTCTGTCGTTTGGTGAGTCCTTGTATTCAAGACTCACCAAACCTATTTTCTGAGCAGAAAGCAGATGGCTGTTGCATCGGAGAATGCAGCAGCCATTCTGTCATCTCTGCCATGGAGATACCGGAGCCTCCAGTTCCCCAACGATTGAAGCCTGCAGAAAGAAACAAAGGTAAGTAAACTTTTTCTAGCACTTTTCACTTACCTCTCCACACTTGCACCCATCACTCACCTCCACAGCACACTTTTCGACCCCTCTCACCCCCGCAGACCCACTGCTCGCCTCGCTGACCCTGGCGGGGTTTCCCGACGTCTGGAAGCCCGCACTTAAGTTGGAAAAATGGGGATAATCCTCTTAACTGCCTGTTAACTACCTGTTAACAGGCAGTTAAGTGGCTGTAATCCCCTTCCCGCCTCGAGACAGGACCCGGCGCGGGTCAGGGACCCGCCTCCTGGGAAGATGGCACGGAGGTGGGTTGGGGGTGGGTTCGGTACCCGCTCCCAGTTTCTGCCATTTTCCCGGCAGTCCCGCCTCCCCAGGGCTGGCAAAATCTCCCCCATAGCATCAAATAAAGATCCCAATTGTTTAGATGGCAAATTCTGTCTCCACCTATTATTATTGGAATTAGCAAGATATCGGTAATGACTTCCTTATTGGTCCTTTTACAATCACCAGCAACTGCACTGAGACCTATCTGAATAGGTGTTTTTACACACGGCCTTCAGAGGCTGCAATGCCACAGGAAGAGGAGGACATATTTTTTCTGGGCACAGGTGGGCTGCCACCAATGCAATTTTCCCATTGTTGCCTTGTGTGGACTTCCTTCAGCCAAACAATATTTGATAAATAAATCAGAACATTACGGACCTGAAATTGCGGTCGGAGGCTTCCCACGGGCGAATGCCTCCGAACCGCAAGTAAAATCCGTACTTACCTGATGGCCCTGGACCATTGAAGACTCGCGCTCCTGGGCCTGCAGGCGTACGCCTGCGTAAAGGCCCACGTATCCCAGGGGCGCATGCGGTTCGCAAGCATCCCTGGGATCACATGGGTCGGCCCAACCAATCAAAAAGGTGGATTACCGTTATGCTTATGGGGATTCCACTTATGTACGGAATCCCCATAAGCATAATCGGTATCACATAAAAAATACATTTTCCCACAACCTAAATTAAAAATAAATCATCACATGTTTAAAATTAATTAAAATACAATTTAATTAAACATTTAAAGCAAAAATTTAATTTTTTGAAAAATAAATTTAAACATTTTTAAAGGGGCCAAAAATAACCTAAACTAATTTTAAAGGTTTTAAAATATTTAAATGATTTTTAAAAATGTATTTTAATATTTATTTAAACCCTTACATTGGTAAAAGAACTGGCGGGGCACTTAAGAAAATTTACACTTCCAACAATCCGGGCCATCTCTATAGTTTAGCTAGAATAGACACTTGGTATATATTTTAATATTAAATACAAAAATTATATAACTTCTGACTTTGTATACACTTTTCATTATAGAACTGCTGAGGGCACATTTTCGCACAACTTTAGATACCTCATTTTGAATAGGACATTGGTGTATTGCAGAGGATTCATAGTGTGACAGGAGCTCGGGCTGTACAGTATGAGGAGAGGCTCAGAATCAAGCTTGCTTTCGTTGGTGAAAAGAAATTTGGAGGACAGAGAGACTTGCATAATGTGATCTATGTAGGTTATCTGGCTGACGAGGAATGCAGAACTAGGGTGCACAGTGCAAAAGTAACCAGCCCAAAACTAGACTAGAGATCAGAAAATTGGCTCCCTTTCCTCTCACAGTGTAATGGAAAAGTGAATCACACATTCAGTTCAATTAATTATGTCATTGTTGATTATTGCCTTAAGAAAAACCGAGCTGGAAATGGGATTAAAGATTAAAAGGAAAAATATAGATCAGATCCTCCTCGAGGCAGTCTGATTCATGCAGGGTTGGTTTGGGTCAGGGAAGGCTGCTTGGAGAAGGGAAGGAACGTCTAGATACTTTGGATTTTCAGGATTACTTTGAGGCCTGGTGATTATGTGTTCAGAATTTTTCACTTGGGATATTAGGGATACAGTTCAAAATAGAGTTAAGTGTACATTGATCATGAAAGGAATGGGCTGTGGGGGTGGCTGGAATGGATGGAAATAATGGACAAAAGTATATAACTTTGTATATACAGAGCTGCCCACGTAGGTTAACATATAACGGCAAAGGGCTGGAATCTGCCCATATTCAGGCAGTCCTGGAAGCACTGTTCCAAGAAAATGAAGCAAGGAGACCAATATCGCTGTCTCTTGTGTGGGGCAGCTGTGTTAGTGATTGGAGAACGATCCCTCGTGCTGCGTTACATTATTACAGTGCATGTTCCTATATGTATGACTCCAAGGGTTAACCCAAGCTTCTTTTGCTGTCTGGTAGCTGTGGTTCTGCTGCTTGACTCCATGGCTGCACGGTGTCCCCTGGCATTATTCAGGGAGTGAGTGATATGCTGCACTCTGGAAGTGACATGGCTGTTTTCAGTGGGAGAAGCTGAGGTGTGTGGGACTGCTAGCTCCTCAGTGAGTGGCTCAGCTTCAATGTTATTTCCTGCTACTGAGCAGGGATCATTGGAAGTGCATAGTGCAGAAGGTCGTCTGGGTGAGGTTTCAGTTCTGCGAGATACTGTATTGTATTTAACTATGTGGATAAGCTGGGGAAGTATTTGTGCTCATTCAAATTACCCCATATGCACATTTTTTTCCATCATGACGCCGTTGAGCGGCCTGCGAGGACCTGTAGATCGCCACGCAGCTTAACAGGAACATTGGTCTCATACCATTTCAGTTTGACAATGCATGCAGTGTAAATCCAATGCAGTGTCAAACCTGTTTTACTAAGTTGAATCCCTGGGGCACTTTGTAAACCTATCTGATTTTAATTTAGATGTTTAGAAAGGAATATAGGAGCAGGAGTAGGCCATTCAACCCTTCGAGCCTGTTCTGCCATTCAGTTAGATCATGGCTGATCTGTATCCTAACTGCGTTTACCCGGCTTGGTTCTCTAACTCTTAATACTCTTGCCGAACCAAAATCTATCAATCTCAGTTTTGACATTTTCAATTGACGTTGCTTCAGCACCTTTTTGGGGGAGAATGTTCCAGATTTTCACTACCCTTTGTGTGAATAATGTTGTCTGACATCACCCCTGAACGGCCCAGCTCTAATTTTACGGTTATGCCCCCTTGTTCTGGACTCCCCACCAGAGAAAATAGTTTCTCTATCAACTCCTTTGATCATCTTTAACAACTCAATTAGTTCACCGTTTAATCTATATACAAGAGAATTCAACCTAGTTTATGCAACCTGTCCTCATAATTTAACCCTTTTAGCCCCGGTATTCTGGTGAATCTGCGCTGCACCCCCTCCAAGGCCAGTATATGCTTCCTGAGGTGTGGGGCCCAGAACTGAATGCAGTACTCCAGTAGGGTCTAACCAGAGCTCTCGACAGCTGTAACATAATTTCCATCTCTCTTTATTCCAGCCTTATTGAGATAGAGGCCAGCATTCCATTAACTTTTTAAATTATTTTTTGTACCTGTCCACTAGCTTTGTGATTTCTGTGCTTTGACCCTAAATCTCTCTGCTTCTCCACAGTTCCTAGCTTCTCACCATTTAGATAATACTCTGATCTATCTTTTCTAGTTCCAAAGTGGATGATCTCACATTTTCCCACATTGATCTCCATCTGCCACAGTTTTGCCCACTCGCTTAATCTATCAATGTCCCTTTGCAACTTTCTGCTCCCATCTACTCTATTTACTGTGCCACCTAATTTAGTGTCGTCAGCAAACTTGGATATACAGCTCTCTATTCCTTCATTAAGTCATTTATAAATATAGTGAAAATCTGTGGTCCAGTATAGATCCTTGGGGGTACCACTAGTCACATCTCCCAGTTTGAGTACATACCCATTATCCCTACTGTCTCCTATCTCCTAACCAATTCCCTATTCAAGCCAATAGGTTGCCTCCAATTCCACGCGCTCTCATTTTTGTTAACTGTCTTTTTTGAGGAACCTTGTTGAATGTCTTCTGGAAGTCCCTATAGATGACATCCATAGACACTACCTTATCTACCATGTTAGTTACCTCCTTAAAAATTCAACTAGGTTCATTAGACATGACTTACCCGTTACAAATCCATGCTGGCGCTCTCTGATCAACTCATTTATCCAAAAGCAGGAATTCCCTCCCCTCGCCCTTGGTTCTCTAAATATTTAAATTTCTAGGGTTTGGAGCCAACTATTCCCAGGCATGTAGAACTCTCTGTTAAACAGGACAGTTAAAGTTCCAGCCAGACAGGAGCCAAGCAAGGAAAACAGGGTTTTCCCTGACTGGACCTAAACTGCAACTACTGGTCCCAGGCTAATAGCTGCAGTGTTTGTACTTTAACAAGTACAGATTGAATCTTTGGAAGCCACTAATGTTGTACTGGGAAGAGCATCGTCAGTTGGGAGGCTGCAGCCATCTAGCCAACATTAATCACTGATATTCCTGGTGCTCCGTAGTTAATCTGTCGGGAGCTTTGAGAAAGGGCAGTTTTGCTTCCTCGGATGGAGTAGGGAAACTGGTGTAACTTGGCATATAAGTCCAGTGTCCATGCAGACTAGGATTTGAACTGTGGACTCCTCATTGAAAGTTCAACACTCCAGCATTATTGTCACTAGGCATACTTTTTCTTGTTCACACGGCATTCTTTGTATGTAAATAACTTATTTATAATTAATATTTGGTACTCATAACGCACTTTTTAATTTCTCTAGCTCTTTATTTCCTACTGATGCTGCAACATGGCCGATGTTGCCAAAAGACTGCAATTTCTCAAGAATTCAGCTTTTCAGCTGAAGGAGGTGTGTCCAGCAGAAGCACGCTACCTCTTGTAAGTAACATATGATTGGATGATTTTAACCAACTTCTTTTACTGCTGCTGTTACCATGATACTGATCAATTGAACTTCTGGAGTGTAATGTGGAGAATATGTCCTGACAAATTTGAGAATTTAGATAGATCCACCATCCACCAGACACTTACATTATGATAAATATATCCATTTGTTATCATATGGGTGGTCATGACATACTCTATTCATAATACTTGTTTTTAAACTGCTAAAAAGATTAATTGAGTACCCTAGATTATGAATTTAAACTAATTTGGCATTCTGTGATTGTGACATTATAATTGTTTCTACCATCATTTCCCCATTTAATCCTTTATTTGCATTATTGGGACTTTTAGTAGCCACGTGCTTTTGAGAGAGAGGGAGTTCATGGCACAAGGGGAACATGTAAGCAACCTCTACTCTTGTAATAATCCCCATTTAAAACTAAAGGACGAAGTGGTTTCAAACAAAATCTTGACCACACTCGTACAAGAACAGCAGCAGAAACCCAATTTGCTCCATTTGTGAGGAAGGCCTTCATAATTCACTCACGAGTACATCATTATTCCCCACTGTGACCTCTATTAATGCTCTTAGCTGCAATGTATTTTAAAATGCTATTTCATTTTATGGGGATGTTAGAGGCTGTGTACAAAGAGAATTTTTTTTTGTTAATCTGACATGAAGAGGACAGTGTTTTAAATCAAACTCATCGCTGTACCAGTAGTATTGTTTTCAATAGGCAGAAATGTTATAAATCATGATGATTTAAAAATAAAAGTACAGGTTAGTGTGTTGCTGTGCTTAATCCATGTTGCGATACTTCAGCTGTTTGTACACTACTATTCAAAAAAAATTCCCAAATAACCGTCAAGGCATAAGGGAGAGATTAGGTCAGTATAACATCGTTTAAATATTACAACGGAATATGAGCCAGTTCCTATTGTGCCAAATTTGCCCCATTTTATACTGTGGGTGGATTTAGTAATATCAGAACAGCTGTTCAAAGGTTGCACAAAAGTCACTGGCCCGTATTTTCCGATGCCTACGGGTGTGTACGCGCATGTGAAGCGCATGAGCTGAAAACCGGCATTTCCGATCTGTCAAGAATCCTCTTGACAGATCGGACGACTGCCCTGGAGAAGGGCCTCTGCGGGTGGAGAGGTCCGCTTTCTGCGGAACCTCCGCCCGCTGAAAACCATTCAAAATCTTATGCCTGGTAAAAGCAGCCGTAAGGCCTGCTTTTACCAGCATAAGTTTAAAAAAGTAAAAAAAAATTTTTCACTCATTTAGAATTTTTAAATACTTTTTAAAAAGGTAAGTTTATTTTTAGCCCCCTAAAAAAGCTTACATTATTTTTTCAAAAAATTAAATTTTTGTTTAAAATATTTCATTTAATGTAAAAACATGATGGTTTTTTAAACATTTATTTAATGTTTTGATGTTTTTGGGGTGATCTCCATTCATACTTTTGACAGGTCTATCTGTCAAAAGTATGAAGGGGGATTCCCTTCTTTCATTGGCTCGCCTGGCCCACGTGATCCCAGGGACGCTTGCGAACTGCCTGCACCCCTGGGATACGTGGGCCCTGCGCATTTCGACTGTGGAGAGGCCCAGGAGCGGAAGTGTCCGGACCTCGGGAGCCCTCAAGTAAGAGCGTAGATTTTTTTCCAATAGGAGGCATCTGCACGCAGGAAGCTTCCTATCGGAAATTACGGGCCACTGACTTGCAATTCTGGATATGGACCTTCCCCATGTGTCATGGGATGATTACAGGGTTGCAATACAGAAGTTGCATTGCTGGGGTTAATGGGCCAACTTAAAACTCAGCCTACCAACATCTTGAATTTAATGGTACCACAGTGCCACTACCAGTACTTTGTTTCCAGGGTCAGGGAATCAATCCGTTCTTGAGATGATGTTCCTCTGGAGGCAGCGTTATAATATAAATGGAGCATTACCATAATCAAAAGAAAGTTAATATAGATTATTCAGATTTTGGAATTTTAGTGATCTATTATGTAGTTGCATCTTTTAAGCTTTTCTGTGATTTATTTTGTGAAATTATATTGACATTCTATATAGGAAATACTCTTAATATAAGTGTGTTGGTTTAAATAATTTTTGATTCTAAAATGTTTGATTTTTAATTTTTTTTTCTCCTTTTCAGATGGACGTATCATTCTGTAACAGGTCAGTATAAAACACTATGCTGCTTCATTGCTTGGATCAATGTGCAGTCTTTGGACCAGATTTTTTAACAATGCTTTTTTCTTGCAGGTATGAAAGTTAAACCAGAAGGAGTATGTAGCCACTGCTTCCAGTACTTTCTTCCTGGGAACCACAGAGTGCGACTGAAATCCAAAAGGAAGATGACAGTGCAGATAAAAAAGCTACTGCAACATGAAGCAGCCAATTGGAAACTTAATCTCAAACAAGTACGACAACTGCAGAAATACAGAAACTCTAGAAGCACATTGGTAAGGTTTGAGACAATCCTGTCAATGTGTAGGAAGAGCTGCTCTATTGTCTACCCTTATTTTTCTCTCCCTTTTCATTGTATGTTCTGAGCTTCAACATCCTAGAGCAGGGTTGTTCAAACTGTGGCCCCCCAAGCCCTGACAATCTGGTTGACGAAGTCCAGGCAATTCAGACTTATTTGTGCTTATACAGTGAAACCTGTAAATTAGGGACACCTAAGGGACTTGCATCAGGTGTCCTTATTTTCAAAATGGTCATTGTATGTACAGTAAACCGGATGAGCCAGATATCCTGGGATTGGCTATATCTCCTGCAGCGCTGCTTTTTTTTTTGCTGTCACCTGGGATTGTGCCTAATTCTGGAGCCCTGCCAACAGGATGTAATTTCAGTTCATTTTCTGTTCATTGGGTTTCCTAGTTCATTGCTATCCCAGGGCCCTTTTCCATAGAGGGAGGGATGTCCTGTTCCTGCGATCTGCTATGTTGGCAGCCTGCAGAGGGCAAGGTGGCTGCTGTAGGGCCGGCGTGCCTGGGAGATCCCAGCCAAATTGGGGAGGGGATTAATGTCCTTCAGGCCGCTGTCTGGGACCCCTCCCTCCGTGTGCTGCAGCTGCTAATGTTTGAAGTGCTGGGGGTGGATAAGGGCCGTTAGCAGCTCATCCGTACCTGATGTACTGGTGGAGTAGGGCTGCCAACTCTGAATGGAGGCATTCCTGGAGGTTTGATCACGTGATGTTCTGACCGCATGACATCTGACCATGCGGCGTCAGATCACATAACATGATCACGATATCTGATCACATGACTTCTACAAATGTTGTTGGATTTACTATATAATGGTTGGGTCCCCTATAATTGTGAATCTTTTTTGTGGTTTCATGCCAGCAGCTGGTGTGAGAAGTAACAAGAACGAGGAGGAGTAACCGAGGGCAGGGAGAAGGGGAAACCATTCTTTCCATCTCTTCTCCGCTCTCTTCCTCTCCAGCCCCCATTCCCCAGTCTCCGGACCGCCCCTCCCCCCTGCGATTTCAGGACCCTCGACCAGCAGTTTGCTGCTTTTGTGGAATGGGCGTTCTTTACCCAGTATCTATAGCAGCAGAGAAACTGCTCTATCCCTGAGATAGAGCCATGCAAGCATTCAATTCCAAAGGTAGAATGGTTTCTTTGCCTTTTTGGATGCTGGGTAATGAGATCTCCATTCCACAAAAGCCATTTTTTTCACCTGATGCCGCTTACCTGCATGTCCCGCGTTTTAAGTTGCAAACGGACTTGGTGCGTTGAAGGCTGTTTGTAATTTGCGAGTGTCTGTGGTTTCAAGGTGCAGTTTGTATCTATTACAATGTAAGTTATTTGGGACTGTCAAGTATCTGTTTTTTGGGGGTGTCCATTTGCCCAGGTTTCACTTTATTTCTTATTGGCTGTTTTCTCCTGTTTTGAATTTTTTTGGCCTGGAAGTTTGGAAAGGGCTGTTCTTTGTCTTGTTGCTTCATTGATGGATGTTCTGAATTAGGATTTATCCAAGATCTGTTAGTACCAGTGTGAGATAGATGCAAATTAATGGAAGTGCGGATTTAAACTTTATATGTGGCCCTCAAGGCTCCATGGTCCGCGCATATGCAACCCATGAAGACAAAAAGCTTGATGCATAGAGAGGTAATAAGTTTTAGGATCTTCATGTGGAGAATACCAGACAACATGTGTACATATGACGTAAGAGCACTCTTATATTACCTTTTGTTTTTTGTTGTGATCTACGTGTTGTCCTTTCCCATTTATACTGTTGATTTGTTCGAGTTGTCACATAGACCTGCCTGACACTGAATCAGGAGAACGTCTGAAAACACAACCTTATATACTCTAGAAAGCCATGCACCTTTTGCAAATACTGCAGAATTCAGTGATTGCAGCTAACCTTAGTTTGCAGGTATGTGGATAAGTGCGTCCAGACCGCAGTTAGTCTTGTGGAAGGGATTTTCATTCTGAAGCAGCAAAGACTTTTCACTGTTTCTATGTGTGAGACACTGCAGGTCACAGTGGTGTCCTACCATAGCAGGGACTTTAAACAAACTTATTTGTGGAGCTATATTTGTGTAATATAATTTCACAAAAGGCATCACAGAAATTTAAAAAGATGCAAATATGTAATAATGGAAGATCAATAAAAGTTCCGGAATCTCAATGAGAGTGCAGTGATGGAGACCAGCTCCCTTTGTTTACTTTGCCGCAACAGGGCTGTCTTAGTCCACTTCCGGATTTGTAGCTCCACATTTTCATGGATCTACACTACATCTTTCATGGATTTTGAATATTGGGTTGTTTACACTGAGGAATCCCGATGGCTGTAGGCGAGTGCATGCCTGCTGTCGACTGTTCCCTATTCTTTGCCCATATAACAATCGTGACTGCACTGTTAAAGTAATTAATTGGATATGTAGTGCTTTGTGATACGGTGCTATATAAATGAAAGTTCTTTCTTTATCTTATCACAAGTATAACAGATGGCATCAGACCAGTTATCAGTATTTTTCTGTTGTGAAAATACTATAAAGTGTATATATAAAGTAATTTTCAACTTCACGTTTGGCATGAAGCGCATATCAGATATTCAGGCGCATGATTTTCCCAACCATTATCTTAAATGGTCAGAAAAGTGTCCCTTGTATATCATGTTATAATGGGGTACAACAGTATATACATTTTTGCTTGAATTCTCAGAGCTCTTGTTGCTGCAATAATGGAGGGGGGGGGGGGGATGAATTGTCAGCCTCCACTATTTCCAGGAGGTATGATCTATAAAATCTTCCTATATATAAATCTTCCAATTTTCTGATGTTTACTGTGTCCAGGCAATCTTGGGAATACTCTCCTACTATCTGAACGTCCAGCTCTACAGATTCTTGGGTCCATGAGATCAGGGGTGATCAATCTTTATCCTTTTTCTTTTCCTGGCAGGGTATGCACTGCTTTTCTGGATCCTCTCATTGCCTGGCCTGGTCCATCCCATGTCTGCTCCCTGCTGCTCTTTTGGTGCCCTCTCTCCCACCACCACTGTCACCACCTCCTGTTGACTCTCACTGTCCAACACTTAGTTGTCATGTTTCAATCTTTTTAAACTTTCCGAGCCTGGAATCACTGATGAGGCCATTTCTTACAACTTTCTTGTACCATCACCACCCGCATCCCCCTACGGCCTTCCAACCCCACTTTCCTGGAGAAAACTCTTCCCCCCAAGTCACTTACAGCTGCACTATTAAGCTTATTATTGCCTATTATTTGGCCCTCTGTCATGATACTTATGCTGTTGTTGATTTTCTCAACCACTTGCTTACCACTTCGATGCCCTTGTCCCCAGCAAAACTTTCAGCGTCTCCCATCCCAGTTATTCCCCTTGGTGCAGCCCCATCTTCATTCACTCAAGACCAAGAGGGGCAGACTTGAGCATAGCTGGTCTGAACCACGTCAAACCCTACTGGGCCTCAACTGCACACAACTCTAGAGAACAAAGATAAACCCTGGCTTCTTTTCTGCACTACCAACCACCTCCTTTAAACCCCTCTCCCCTATACCTCTAACAATGAGTGCAAAGAGCTCATGGATTTTGTTGTCACCAAGATAGACACCATCCATTCAGCTTCCTCTACTGCTTCCCCCTTCCCCTTGCCCATCAAGCCTCTCCATATTGATATGGTAATTACAATTTCAGCAGCAGCATCATGAGTCCTAATTTCGTTCTTGGGCGTTCTGACACAACTACAGATGCTGCATGTTAATCTCTGCTGTGAACATTGATACCATTACTCGTCAAGATTTACAGAGGCCAAGGAATTATGATTAACAAGGATATATGTACATTAAAAAACTAGTAGTGAGCCCTTAAGTTTCCTTTTGAAAAGAAAATTTATGCCCTCATTCATAATCTTTGTTCTCTTTTCCTCCCCCTTTTGGCCCCCTCTCTCCTGAGGGCACTGACTTTCACTGGGTACAGTTTTCCTCAGGTACCGGTTGCTCTCCAGTACTTCAACCGAGAGGCTATTCTTCACCTGTGAGTCTAGACAGCGAGTGTCAGCGGGCTATATGACTGGAGGGTATCACATCTTAGCCTCAGCTTAACCTCATCTGACATTCATACACATGCACTTTCCAGCAGAGGTCACTGGTTAGTGATCAGAAGTGAAAACCTGATCTGTGTTTTTCCCATCTTCCTCTCCCTCCCCCTTCCTAGCCTAGGGACACTGAGGCCATTGGGCCAGTTATGGTGCTCACGCTGCTGCCCTGGCTGAGATCAGCTAACTCAGTACAAACCATACACTGAACATGGGATTTGCCTCTTCTGTATGGCTCAGTATCATACCATGTGGTGCTTTTACCTAACAAGTCACTCTTCGGTTGGGGGGTGCAGAATTTTAATAGCTGCACATTTATAACACAAATTTCCAACAGAGCTTGCTGAATGGTTGAAGTCTTAATGAATTCCGTCATTAGTGTTTGGAGAGCTGCAGATCTTGTTTGAAATACTGCTGTGGAAAGGCTGTGAAGACCACTCTGATATAAGGACTGTATTTTTAATTTTAAAGACGGCTAATATTAGCTATAACTTTCTTGTTGCCTTTCCATCAACAGGCAGAATTTTAAATTAGTTGGCCAATTAGTCTATAAATTTATATAATCATAGTACTGTTAATTTGTTCGCAGCCAGAAATATAAATCCTGATATTCACACTTTTGTAATATATATTGATCGGAGAGCCACAAGCAATCAATAATTGCTTCCAAACTCATTGTTTTTTCATGTTTTTATTCTCGCTTCATAATCCTCAAATACCTTGCAGTCTTTATATATTTTACAATCCTTACAAGTGTGCACTGTAGGTCAGGATGTCAACACTGTGCTCCATGGGCCACATGCCATCCACAAGCTCTGGCAATCCAATCATAGTAACTCAGTCCTATTGTGCTTGTCTATTTTTTACTTTCTGCTTTGTCCTGTTTGAATTTCACAGGCTCAGAGGTTTGAAAAGGGTTGTTCTTACCATTAGTTGCCTCATAAATCCTAAATTAGAACACCGAGATCTGTTGGAATCAGCAACTTGAGATATTTGCAAATTAATGGGTTTAAACTTTATATGTGGTTCTCGAGGCTGTTACACACCTAAGTCGCCTCAAAAACAAAAAGCTTGGACACCCCTACTGCGGGTAACCTTTTTAAAGGA
Source organism: Squalus acanthias (assembly GCA_030390025.1). Classification (NCBI taxonomy): domain Eukaryota; kingdom Metazoa; phylum Chordata; class Chondrichthyes; order Squaliformes; family Squalidae; genus Squalus; species Squalus acanthias. The sequence continues at coordinate 46,712,361 of CM059428.1, read as the reverse complement.
ATATATTCCAAGATGAGGCCCCATGGTTATGATGATTTTACCTTTTGAGTGCTTGTGGAGAAGATTCCACACACCCCATATCTATTTTAAAATGTCACGTAGTGGCTGATGTCCCATTTGATGAGCACTTTCATGGCACAGAAATGTGATGGTTAATTATTTAGCCTCAGAATCTAGTCACCCCCCCCCCCATAAATAATTGACTAATCAAGAGATCAATTTAATTTTGATGTTGGTGATGCCATTAGACTGTAAAGTGTTATTCCAAATTAATATGTCTGGACAGATTGATTTATAAGCAAGTAAAACCTAATGCACAATCTGTTGTTTTATTTATCTTCTCTTCTTGCAACATTTTACATATTTAACTATCCTACAGACTCCGCAGGTTCTCTGTAAAATATAGTATTTCCAATTGAGATGGTGAGCAACTGACTTGTTTCTCGACTCCTCTCATTGCCACTTTAAACTGGCTCTTGGGCACACAGAGAAATGTAGGTTGATGCTCTTTTAAATTTGTTTCCCCTTTTCTCTTAACAGAATGCTTTACCATAACCCAACACTTCTTCCTGTTGCACTGGCCAAAATCAGGAACTCCCTATAATTATTAGGAACAAATTTACTGCTTAAGTTAGACGGGATCAGACTTGCCAATCATATATCTCACTGTATGTTTGCATCACTGGAATAGTTGCAAGATTTCTAATTTGAATGTTAATTTCAATGAGAGATTTTAATGAATTATACAAGGTATGAGATCCATTTGGTAAGTTAATAGTTTTTACCCCTGGTTAGTGTGTACATTGCTTCCCCTAAATATAGCCAAAATTATCTTTGAGCTCCTATCAAATATAATGCAAATTTCAGCAACTATGAGAGAAAAAAGGTAATTAGTGCAGTGCATTCACTGCCATCCATGGTTCATGTGTGAGGCTCAATAGGAATGTCAGATTTCATTTCTGCCTCTGCAATTGATGACCTTCACACTTCATAAAGCACATTCATTTGTTCAAATTGATTTTTAAACTACAAAAATAGTGTTTATTTGGATGTCCTGATTTTCCCTGTTGTTTCTCGTCCTGTGCTCTTAAAGTCATAGGAAAACTCTTTCAACCAGGTCTTCCGAGGGCACGATTGGGGTCAGTTCACCTGCCTTTCGAGGTTGAATAGCCTACTGACACTCACTTTAGAGGCACACACATGAATAATAGCCATTTGGGTCAGATACTGCAGGGAGCTGTGGCACTGTACCCCATTAAGGAGTCAACAGTTGGGGAAAAGAGAAAATTGACAAGTTTTTTTTTGTGTTGCTTAGTGTTTTTAAAGTCTGGACTCAAAATGAGATGTAATAAAAGAGAAAAAAGAATTTGGATTGATATAGTACCGTACCACATCCTTGGGATGTCTCAAAGCACTTTACAACCAATGGTACTTTTGAAACGTAGTCACTTGTTATATAGGCAGACATGGCAGCCAATTTGTGCATGACAGGGTCCCACAAACATTGAGATAAAGAAAAAGAAAAAGAAAGACTTGCATTTATATAGCGCCTTTCACGACCACCGGACGTTTCAAAGCGCTTTACAGCCAAGACTTTTGAAGTGGAGTCACTGTTGTAATGTGGGAAACGTGGCAGCAAATTTGCGCACAGCAAGGTCCCACAAACAGCAATGTGATAATGACCAGATAATCTGTTTTTGTTATGTTGGGATAACTCCTCTACTCTTCTTTGAAATAGTGCCATGGGATCTTTTACGTCCACCTGAGAGAGCAGATGGGGCCTTGGTTTAACATCTCATCCGAAAGACGGCACCTCCGACAGGGCAGCACAATACGTAGATAAATGGCCAGCTAATCTATTTGTGGTGGTGTAGGTTGAGGAAGAATATTGGTGAGGACAGCAGGAGAGCTTCTTGCTCTTTGAATATTACCCTGGGAGCTTTTACATCTATCTGTGCAGGAAGACGGAGTCTTTATTTAATGTGTCACCTGAAAGATAGCACTTCCAACACTGCAGCAGTTCCTCAGTACTACAGTGCTGAAGTGTCTTTCTAGAATAGGTGTTCAAGTCCATTGTGGAACTTGAATCTACAACCTTCTGACTCGAAAGCAAGACCACTACCAACTGATTCAAGTTCACACATTGGAAATGTTTGGCAATTATTACTGTCCCTAATCTTTTTCTTTTGCAATTTGCTTTTTTTGGTAAATTATCATCTTGCTCTTATTTTTTTCTTTCCTGCTCTCAGGATGTCTTGCGGTGGTACAGTTTCATGGATGCAAGGGAGCATCACATCCAAGCCCAATTTTGTTTCCCCCCCGTATGATTTAATGGTGAAATTCTAGGAACAGTGGAGGTCCAAAGACATTTATTTAGGGGTCCATGTACACATCACTAAAATGTAGTAGTCAGGTACAAAAAATAATCAAAAAGGTAATGGAATGTTAGCCTATATAACTAGAGAGCTAGAATATAAAGGGGAGTAAGTTTTGCTACAGCTGTGCAAAGCCTTGGTTAGACCACATCTGGAGTACTGTGTATAGGAGTGGAGGGCAGATTCACCAGAATGTTACCAGGGCTCCAAGGGTTAGATTATGAGGAGAGATTACATAATCTAGGCTTGTATTCCCTGGAATATATAAGATTATAGGGTAATTTAATTGAAGTTTTTAGGATTTTGAAAGCAATTGATGCTATAAGATTTGGACCACAGGGATCACAGATGTCCATCATTTTTCATCCACCTCATGACTTTTATTACCAGGGCAAAGGTACTTCCTGACCATCTTATTTCCTAAACTGGAATTCAGTTATTTCTTTTGTGTTAAATGTTTTATTACGGTTAAGAATGTTTTGCTTATTTGGCTGGCTGGTTCCCTGCTGTCTCCCTTATCAGTCTTGCTATGTCTGTTTGGGAGGCCTGCTTGTACTTGTTTTGACCTAAGGCATCTCTCTGTTCTTATCTGATGTGAGAAGTCGCACAACACCAGGTTATAGTCCAACAGTTTTATTTGAAATCACAAGCTTTTCGGAGCGGCTGCTCCTTCGTGCTTATCTGATGTGATTGGAATTCGTCCTGGGTAATCAGTCAGCCTCACGAGCTGGGTTAGCAAAGCTATTTCCTATGGAATCATTAAACACCTTATAACTTGCAACTTTCTTTAGGATTGAATGTTTCTTACAATACGGTAGATAGAGAAACTTTTTCTGCTGGAGGAGGGAGTCTAAGACAAGGGGACATAACCTTAAAATCAAAGCCAAGCCATTCAGGAGAGAAGTTAAACACCTCTTCACGCAAAAGGTGGTAGAAGTGTGGAACACTCTCCTACAATTATTTTTATTATTCACTAGCTTTCATAATTCACTGATTTATTAAAAAAATCTAATTGGTGAAAGCAAAACATTAGCCTTTCATATGCTCTGCTACAAAAATCTAGAAAGCCCAGTCTGATTTTTCAAAAACAGCATTTTATATTTAAATCCATTAATCTGACTCATAAGAACATAAGAAATAGGAGCAGGAGTAGGCCAATCGGCCCTTCGAGCCTGCTCCGCCATTCAATAAGATCATGGCTGATCTGATCCTCACCTCAAATCTAAAGAACACAAGAAGTAGGAGCATCTATATCCCCTTGTAGGTTTTTTTTTTATGTCCTCCTCACTTTCTACTTTCCCTCCCATCTTTGTATCATCTGCAAACTTTGATATGTTACACTCTGTCCCCTCCTCCAAATCGTTAATATAGATTGTAAAGAGTTGGGGACCCAGCACCGACCCCTGCGGAACACCACTGGCTACTGGTTGCCAGTCCGAGAATGAACCATTTATCCCAACTCTCTGCTTCCTGTTAGATAACCAATCCTCCACCCATGCCAGAATATTCCCCCCAATCCAGTGATTTTTTATCTTGAGCAATAATCTTTTATGTGGCACCTTGTCGAATGCCTTCTGGAAGTCTAAATACACTACGTCCATTGGTTCCCCTTTATCCACCCTGTACGTTATGTCCTCAAAGAACTCAAGCAAATTTGTCAGACATGACTTCCCCTTCATAAAGCCATGCTGACTATGTCCTATTGAATTATGTTTATCTAAATGTTCCGTTACTGTCTCCTTAATAATAGACTCCAAAATTTTACCCACCACAGATGTTAGACTAACTGGTCTATAATTTCCAGCCTTCTGCCTACTACCCTTTTTAAATAAGGGTGTTACATTAGCAGTTTTCCAATCTGCCGGGACCTTTGCTGAGTCCAGGGAATTTTGGAAAATTATTACCAAAGCATCCACAATCCCTACTGCCACTTCCCTCAAGACCCTAGGATGTAAGCCATCAGGTCCAGGGGATTTATCCGCCTTGAGTCCCATTATTTTACTGAGTACCAATTCCTTAGTGATTTTAATCGTATTTAGCTCCTCCCCCACTAGATCCCCCTGTTTGTCCAGTGTTGGGATATTCTTAGTGTCCTCTACTGTAAAGACTGAAACAAAATATTTGTTCAGCATTTTTGCCATCTCCATGTTTCCCACCATTAATTTCCCGGTCTCATCCTCTAAGGGACCTACGTTTGCCTTAGCCACCCTTTTTCTTTTTATATAACTATAGAAACTCTTGCTATCTGTTTTTATATTTTTTGCTAATTTATTTTCATAATCTATCTTCCCTTTCTTAATCAATCATGCCTTGGGTGTTCAAAATTCTTCATTACCTTAATGTACATGACAACTAATCTAAGCAATGTTGTATCCATTCATTTCACACACATTTTGTGGGTAATTGACAGTGAGTCTTGTAATGAAAGAGATAAACAGGACACTTTTTGTTTTAAAATAAAAAATAGTAAGGTTTTTTCCAGTCACTTTAAAGATTTGAAAACAAAGCTGGATAAAGGTTCATTTTTAATTGTGAATTTAGCCTAGCAGCCAAACAAAGTGAACACGTAGCTTCCTGAGCTCAGCCTGCCTCAGGGCTCTTCCATGCAACTATAAAGCCTGTTAAAGGGTCACTCTTTGTGAAAAGTATTGACAAACCTTTTTCCATTGCAGTGACGCAAATCACAGAATGCATTGTTGTGTCACTGCCGCTTGACACCATCATGACAAAAATGGTGTCTGGTTCTGCTGGCCTTCTGTCTACAAACAATGAAAAGCTTTCAAAACATTTTCTTTAGCACAGTACACCTTTAAGATTGTGAATTTAATTCCATTGAAGATGTTATAATAGAAGTGCTACAGCATTGTATTAGTCAGTGCTATGTAATGAGCTGACAACAGTTCGTGTAAGTGAACCATGTGCTTTATGATCAGAAAACTGTCGTTTTACTTTTGTGGCACTAATAATTATCCTTTGTCACTGGTAATGAATTAAACATATTCACATTATATAAACATCTTTGCTCCCTTAAGTCCAAGGGATGCAGACTTGAACGGATATGGTGGACAACTGGTTTAGCCATTCACCACCAGATCTTGCTGGGCCACAAAGCACTATCAGGTCCTACTCTTGTCTACCAAAACTGCTCACTATTCCAGAATCATTCTGGAGTGCAAAGATAACCCCCGGCTTCTATTCTTTACTGCTAACCATCTTCTTAAACCACTCTCCCCTGTCTCCTCCACCCTCACCTCCAACAAGTACGAGGAGCTCATGGACTTCTTTGTCTCTAAGATTGAGACCATCCGATCAGCTGCCTCTGCCACTTCCGTTTCTTCCCCCAGCCCACCTGGTCAAACTTCCTCTAAGGTTCCCCCCTGCCCTAGCCTTGAGCTCACATCATTCTCCAGTTTCTCTCCGATCTCCCCATATGACCTCTCTGCACTCGTCTTGTCCGTGAGACCCATTTTCTGCTCCCTCAACCCTATTCCTATTAAACTGCTGACCACTTAACTTCCTTTTCTGGCTCCCATGTTAGCTGACATTATTAACAGTTCTCTCTCCTCAGGTACTGTCCCCCTCTCCTTCAAATCTGCCGTCATCACCCCTCTCCTCAAAAAACCAACCCTTGACCCCTCCGTCCTTGCAAACTACCGCCCAATCCCCAACCTCCCTTTCCTCTCAAGTCCTTGAACGTGTTGTCGCCTCCCAAATCCGTGCCCATCTTTCCCAGAACTCCATGTTTGAATCCCTCCAATCCGGTTTCTGCCCCTGCCACAGTACCGAAACGGCTCATCAAAGTCACAAATGACATCCTTTGTGACTGTGACAAAGGTAAACAATCCCTCCTCGTCCTTCTCGACCTGTCTGCAGCCTTTGACACGGTTGACCACTCCATCCTTCTCCAATGCCTCTCCACCGTCCTCCAGCTGGGTGGGACTGCACTCGCCTGGTTCCATTCTTAGCTATCCAGTCGTAGCCAGAGAATCACCTGCAATAGCTTCTCTTCCCGCTCCTGCATCGTTACCTCTGGTGTCCCCCAAGGATCTATCCTTGGCCCCCCCTCCTATTTCTCATCTACATGGTGCCGCTTGGCGACATCATCCGAAAACACAGCGTCAGTTTCCACATGTATGCTGACGACACCCAGCTCTACCTCACCACCTCTTCTCTTGACCCCGCCACAGTCTCTAAATTGTCAGACTGCTTGTACAACATCCAGTACTGGATGAGCAGAAATTTTCTCCAATTAAATATTGGGAAGACCAAAGCCATTGTCTTCGATCCCCACCACAAACTCCATTCCCTGGCCACCGACTCCATCCCTCTCCCTAGCATCTGCCTGAGGCTGAACCAAACTGTTTGCAACCTTGGTGTCATATTTGACCCTGAAATGAGCTTCCGACCACATATCCGCGGCATAACTAAGGCCACTTATTTCCACCTCCGTAACATTGCCTGTCTCCGCCTCTGCCTCAGTTCATCTGCTGCTGAAACCCTCATCCATGCCTTTGTTACCTCTAGACTTGACTATTCCAACGCACTGCTGGCTGACCTCCCACGTTCTACCCTACGTAAACTTAAGGTCATCCAAAACTCAGCTGCCCGTGTCCTAACTCGCACCAAGTCCCGTTCACCCATCATCCCTGTGCTCGCTGACCTACATTGGCTCCCAGTTAAGCAAAGCCTCGATCTTAAAATTCTCAACCTTGTTTTCAAATCCCTCCATGGCCTCACCCCTTCCTATCTCTGTAATCTCCTTCAGCCCCACAACCCCCCGAGATATCTGCACTCCTCTAATTCTGCCCTCTTGAGCATCCCTGATTATAATCGCTCATGATGCGGAGATGCCGGTGTTGGACTGGGGTGGACAAAATTGAGAGGTCGCACAACACCAGGTTATAGTCCAACAGTTTTATTTGAAATCACAAGCTTTCGGAGCTATCGATTTGCTCCTTCCTCAGGTGATATATCGCTCAACCATTGGCAGCCGTGCCTTCAGCTGCCTAGGCCCTAAGCTCTGGAACTCCCTCCCTAAAATGTCAATGTCTCCGCCTCTTGACCTCTCTTTCCTCCTTTAAGATGCTCCTTTAAACCTATCTCTTAGACCAAGCTTTTGGTCATCTGCCCTAATTTCTCCTTATGTGGCTCGGTGTCAAACTTTTGTTTTATAACACTCCTGTGAAGCGCCTTGGAATGTTTTACTACATCATCATTGTTGTTCACATGCTGAGTTTCATGAAATAAACAGTCCTGTTGTAAAAGGCAGTAACACGACAAGCAGACCCTATTGTTTGCAACTAATAAAGTTTATTTCTAGATTGGGTAGAGTTACAAAGCACAGCAAATCAAGCTAATACTCAAGTACGAGGCAAATATTTACATACATACAGTACAAAAAAATCTGAGGGTAAATGCCCTCAAAGCAATTTTCCAGTAGATAGAATGTGAAGTAGTACTGACATAGTGTAAACAAACCATTAATTCCACTTGTCCTACTTTCAGTGGCAGATTATCGACTTCTTCAGTATTCCTCGGGTAGGGATCATCATGTAAAATATATTAGTCCCTATAAGCCCTTTCACCTGATCAGATTTTCAGCAAAGAAATGAAGAACTGCAGTGGCAATCTTTTTTATTTTAACCTACTTATTTTCTTCAAAATGGAATAACAGGTTTTTAATCATAATCAACTTTCAAGGATACAATGGAGCAACGCTTGTGGATTTGGAACAGTTCACCAGCTCCATTTTGCAAATGCCTACCAGGTATCTTTAGCTTGTAACAGTAGCAAAACCACAGTGGAGTCTTTCCTCATGCAATGGTGAAATTCAAGTAAACAGTCCCCAACGTCTAAATTGGATGGAACACTGAATTGCCAATTGCAGAATATAGGACCTGATACTTGCATTGAAAGCTGCCATTGGCACTTTCATTTCACAAGAACAAGGCTAACTAACCACCAAAATCATCTTTTTAACCCTGTTTTTATTTTCCATATAATAAATGTTTTGTGTCTGCAGTCTCTACTTTATCGCTATTCATTGGTTAATAAAGTTTAATAAATCCTTGCGTATTTTCTGATTGGTTGTCATTTATCTATCTTATTAATCGCTTTCCACAAAAGATCCTTTCTAATTAATGAGATAGGGAGCAATGATAACCAATCACATTTCCTTCTCAAGATTCAGGTGCTATCACAGTTCCCCACCTAGCTATGACCCTAATATTAAAATTAATCACATAATAAATACATCCTGTCAGCGCATGATAGGATATATACTTCACCAGACCTTATCATTCTTAAACCTAGGTGCACCTTCACTTAGAACGGGCAGCACCATACTTGCCTACATGCCTGTAATCAACAACCTGACCAAACAGGCGCAACATGAAGAACACACAGGCTGGAATTTTCTGTACCTGGTCAGGTGCGGGCGGTTGACGTGGCGGGTTGTGACCCTGTTGTTGCTTCCATCCCGCTGCAGAAAACGACTTTGCGATAATGGGGCCTATTAAGCCCGCCCTACGGGTTACCTGACCCAATTAAATGCTGCGGGTCTGATGGTGTCATCCATGACGCCTTTTCAGCCGGTATATTTAAAGGAGCCATGGCCACATTGCATTTGAAGGTTCATGTAGGAGTGTGCAGACAGCACACAGGAGGTTTTTATTGCTCCAAACGGTTGGCGAGATTACCGCATAGAGGCAGAGGGCTGCACCCAGGTTCTCTGATGACGCCCTCCATATCCTTGTGGAAGGAGTCAGAGCACGCAGGGAGGTCTTCTTCCCTGCCAATGGGCGGAAGAGACCTCCCCAGGAGACAAGAAGAGCCTGGCTCCAAATTGCAGAGGAGGTCAACAGCAGGGATGTGGGATGACCTGGCTGCAGTGCTGGAAACGTTTCAATGATCTCATTAGATCAGGAGAGTTGAGTACAAAGCCACACTCAACTTCATCCTGCTCTGCCTCTCATCACATCCCCATCACTCTGCCTTCCCAACCCTACTCCTGCACATCATTACTCACACCAACATACCTTGCACGCCCACCCATCCCTCTCTCTATCTACATTATCACATCCCCATCTTACTAGCATCCCCATCTTACTAGCCTCCCCTCACACTCAGCCTCATCCTAATGCAATCATACCAACTAACAACACGCAAGGAGGCCACTTGGCATTGCCACCCCAATCCATCATAGTCTCCCTCTAAAGATGTAATCCATCCATTCCTTACACTCATTCCATCACTCTAACTCAGCCATCTCTTATTTCCCTCCTTGCAGGAGAAGAGAGCAGAGAGGGAGAGAACTGGAGGTGGGCCTCCATCATTTGCCACCCTCGGAACAGCAGAGGAGGCTGCATTGGAAGTCTCTGGAGTGGCCGAGCAGCTGGAGGTGGGAGACGGAGAGAGGGGGACATCTCAACAACCTGGTGACAGGATTACATATAATACACATAGCTACATGCCATACATCAGTCACTCATGGGGACTGATGTTATCAGCCACTAAATGGTCATCATGTGCATAATGATAGGTGCACCCATTCTTCATATGGCATATCTAACTCATCTCTTTACTCTCCCACAGGACCATCAAGAGCCCCCCCCCCCCCACCCCCACTGTCCAGGAGGAAGAGCAAGATGACGACTCAGAGGAACCTGCAGCCTCTGAGGGCGCAGTGTCACCAGACATGAGTGTACCCAGCATCAGCACAGAGACGCACACTTCATTGGGTCCAAAATGAGATAGAGTAGTGTTGTCACCTCGTCCATCACAAGTCAAAAATGAGCAAGAGGAGATGGTGGAGACAGGGACAGCAGTGGAGACTCTTCGCCGGAGGGTGCAGGACGCTCCCAGCTCTGCTCAACTGCATGCAGATGCTGAGCCTCGGGCCATCCAGAAAGAGGGTGATACTGGAGTGCAGCAAGAAGTGCAGGAGGCTCTGACAGGTTTTGTGAGCTCGATGTCTGCAAATGTTAAGAGAATGGAGGAGGCCATCTCCAACATGAGCACCACCGTGTCGCAGGTGATGGTGACTGTAGGCTCTTCTGTGGATAGGATGGCTACCTGCATGGAGCAGCTAATATGCCATTTACAGGAGCACATGGTCTCTATGGAGAATAGATGGCCATCTATGGAGCATAGATGGCCATCTATGGAGCATAGATGGCAGAGGCTCAGATCTCCTGTCTCGGAGGGATATCAGTGTAGATGTGGGTCCTCATGGCCCCACTGATGTGCAGCAAGCTGCTCTCCAGCTCCTTGCTAGCAGAGAAGTGTGGGTGGCCCATGAGAGGGATGATAGTGAGAGGGAAGTGTGGGCTCCTGTCAAAGCGCTTACACTTCTACCCTGTTGCCACCCACTCAGTCAGAGCCCCAGATGGCTCCTCGAATTGCGATGGCCGAGGCTGCCCCTGCACAGTCGCAGGAGGAGCAGACTTTGGGGCCATCACAGGCTCCAAAATCCAGAGGAGGTCTGCCAAAAGTGTCTTAAGCAGTCGCAGCAGGGAAGTGAGCAGGCTGCCTCTACCTCTGCTGAAGCCACAGGGGTAGCACCTCGTAGAAGCACGTGGAAGAGAAAGATGACGCACAAGTAGATTCACAAGGGTAGCCACTTGGGTGTTTTAGTCAATGTCAATGGCAAGTTTCTGTTAATGTATTGTCAACCATTAAAATCTTTATTTTCACCACTTTCCCATCTTGGACACATTTGTGTGCACCTTTGGAAGTGGCTTAGTGAGTTGCAGTGACTGGTGAGACATAACGGAACCTCCAGCAATGGTGGTCAGTGTGAAAGGAATGGCTTGGGCATTGCAGGGATCTTTTATGGTGTTGCTGTGGGGTGGTGCCAACCTGGCGCAGCATGTGGCAGTCATATGGGTGCACAGTGTAAAGTTAAGTAAATCTGGACATGATGAGGCCATCCCTAGTCTCCCGGGCAACAATGTGCTCGGGTGCTGATGCCCTCTGTCCTGTGCAGCGTCAGGTGGTTGCGGAGAAGGTTGGTGGTGGTGTTGGTGCGGCTGGTGTTGGGGCTCATCGTGGTCAGATTCTGAGGACCAAGGTGAGACAGTATAAACGCCACCCATGCTGATGGAATAGATGGCAGGTCAAATAGCATTGACAGAAGCAATCTGTCAATGGTGAGAGAGGTTCTTCCAATGAGGTGACACTGGATGGAGACTTTGCTGGAAACAGTTGCAGCTTGCAGAAAGTTAAATCTGTGCTGACAATGTAGTCAGCAACAGCTTCCGCCTGAGGAAGTGATCAGCTGTGAGGTCGGATCTTTTATAGTACATTTGATACAATCAGGTAATCAGCTGGAGCAATGGCTGCTCAACTCCCACCTCAGGTTGACAGACGTGGTTTCCGAGCTGCGTGAATCCTGTGGCCATGCAGGGAAATTTGAAATGTAGGGCGCCAAAGGCTCTTAAGTGCCTGATAACAAGCTTATAATGATTTCAGTTAGGACACCCGCCTCTGCCGGTTGGGTCGCTGCCGCACCGGCAAACGCGCCCGAGGGAAAGGTGCGTGGGGGCGGGATGATAATGGGTTCCCGACCCGCTCCGATTTTTTTCAAATTTCCCACCCAACCCGCCTCCAATCGCTCCCACACGGACCCCAGAAAATTCCGGTCATAATCTGTATACTGCTATCTATCACACTGTCAATGGGATGTAAACACAAATATATTTTGGGGATCTCAGTATAAACTTCAGCTCTACCTCCTGCAGCAGGGAGAGGTAAAGGCTCCATGCATATATCTGACAAAAAATGAAGCATTTTTTTGTTGTATGATGTAACTGCTATCGGCTTCTTCCTTTTTGTCATGGTTTAAAAATCAGGATCACTCACACAAACTGACCCAGTGTTTTTGATGCACTAGAAACAGAATATAAATGTTCTCTCTTCAAGAACTTGAGAGAGGAGGAAGCTATTCAATACACACATCTTGTGGGTTTTGCTTGAATATATGTTTGATTGGTAGCTGATTGAATTTTAGGAATACTTTTAAATTTCCTTTGTCCCAGTCATTTTTTCAGCCTATCTTTTTCAAATTGAGCAGTCCATCTGAGAGCACCAGAAAGAGGAGAGGCCAGAGAGTCTGTGGATGGTCAACAAAAAACTGCCACGTGAAGATTAATATTCAAGGATCTTATGTCTGCTCCAGGTTACATTGCAGTTTAGTGCAGCAAATGGAACTTATTTTCTGTCCCCTGAACTGGGATAGTTAAGCCTGTAACTACTGTAAATTTACAGTGTGTTATTGCTATTCACTTATTCATTTACTGTTTGAAAAAGCACTTGGAAGTTTATAGCCAAAGCTACAGTCTAATGAGGCATTTATTTTGCCACCTGCCAAAGTCGAGGAACAGCACATGATATAACCAGCCAAGTCCAACTGACTCGGGATTTCTGTTTGACCACTCAGCTTGCTAGCTATTGGGCAGGTAAAAGCACACTCTGGTCATAGGAAGTGCTGGCTCACCTATGGGAGTAGTCTGAGACACTGAACCCAAGCGAAATCTATCTAGAGTAAAAGCCCAAAAATGTAACCACTACAACATATGATAAGCGATGGTCATGCCTGCCTTCATGTACTTCAAATAATCAATAAAAAATAATAACTAGAAACCAGGGCTTTTGTCTAGAAAATATCCTAGTGTGAAATACTTGAGAGCAAAGGTAGAGAGAGAGACATTTTTGTGGGATTCTTTTTTCTTCAGATAGCTTTAGTTTCAATGATATATATTATTGAATTAGGTTCTTTGGTAAAGCACTGCTTTTGTATTACAAATTCTTGCCCTAGTTTGAATTACTCTGTGTACAGTGTCTGAATCATTATCACGGTTACATACATTTGTCACATTGTAAATCTGCTCAAAGCTGATGCACTGCACAGTTCTTTGTGTCCCTCTCTGCTAATTAGAATACAGAACACCGTGAATGAATTGATGACCCTCCCTTGTAGCAGGGGATTGGTTCAAATTCTGTAAAGATTCAACAGTGGCTACAACTAGCCCCACCCAAATCAGTACTCCAGCCTGACTAGAAGCTAGTGCGTTTATCTGTCCTTGTCAGAGCCAATGTTCAGTACAATTCAGCTGTACAGCTTGTAAATCGTAAATATTAGGTGCCTTTTGTTATGGCCGCATTTGTGTCGGTAAGTATTCAACCTTTTTAAAACTAGTGTATTTAGTTATTTACAATTACCTGCAGACAAATTATGGTATTTATGTGAGCTAGCACTATAATTAACAGGATGCCAAATGGAAACATGCATTTTAAAATGAGCCCTTTAATGCTGCATGAAAGGTTCGAGTAGAATCTGGTTCAAGTAGATAAAAATGGAAATTTGCTATTCTGTGCAGCTAAATAAAATTGAACTGACCTTCAGATGTAAGCATGCAGTGCACGTCTGTTCAGCCAAGCACTCCGGAGAAACCCATTGGGTTCAGATAACAAGAAGTGCATCAAAGAGTTTGACAGGCTGTCGGGAGCATGCTGTGTTCAATAGGTTCTTTGCCACAAATAATAAAAATCTGCCTACAGGAATATTTATAGAATTTGTGTACGATCGTGTCTGTGCATTGCTTAGGAGTTTGTTAAAATAAAACTGATTTTTTTTTACTAATCTCTGGATTAGCCATATAATGCCAGTCCCCAGGGCCATTTAATAAATGCTGTATATTCAGACTGAATGGTAACCTAGATAGACTGTACTTTGATTCACTACCACTTGGCAATGAGTTTAGTGATGTATCCTTGTTGTACAGTAATATATCGTTGCTTAATGTGACATCTGTACATTGGAGCTGTTTAATTTGCATGCTGCATAGCGCGTATTAGTAATTGTTTCCTAGCATCAAGCTGTCTCTGATTCACTCTACTCTACGTTTGGAAAAGAACAATGACTAATGCTATGTCATAAAATAGAGTCATAGAAAAATACAGAATTAAGCCATTCAGTTCATCAAATTTGCTCCAGTATTTCTCCCCACGAGCAACCTCGTATAATCCCACTACACTGCTACCTTCCCATACCCTTTAATAATCCCCCTTTTCAAGCATTCCCCTTTAAAATGGACTCTGCTTCAACAACGGTTTGTGACAAGAGAATTCCACATTTATACCCTAAAATCTATATAAAGATTTTTTTCCCCATCTTTTCTAAATAAATCTAAAATGCAACGATTCTAATTGACATTTTACTTTAAACTGCTGTATGGGTATTATCTATTGAGCTTTCAAGTCTATCATAATTTCCTATCCAATAATATATTATTCCTTTCATTTTTGTTCACTGCACACCTACTTCACTGTTGTGAGTACTGCATTTGGTTATGCAACAAATCTCGTGGGCTGGAATTGAAGCTGCACATGGCCCTTAACAATGGAACAGAGTTATAAGCTTGAATTCATTTTATGTCATCTAATACTGTTCAAAAAAATACATTCACAAAAGGAAAATAATCTTTCAGGCCCTTATGATTTTTTTGGGGCTAATTTTCTGGCAATGACTCATTGCTGACGTTTAATTCATTGGCTCTGGTCACCCTTTGGTACCACACTTATTCATGTGTGGGACTTGATGGTGTTCAACAGGCTATTCGGACTCGAGGGACATCACCATTGAGCACTAATGTCTATTCACCTACATTTCCAACAGTTTTTATTGGGTAGCGAGCAGTGACCACCCAATCTCCCCCTCCCTAGCCCAGGGGGTGCTAAGGCCAATTGTAGCTCTCCTACCAAGGCCCTGTTCAGGTAGATGTAAAAGATCTTCATGGCAATTTTACCAAAGAAGTGCAGGGGTTCTCCCAGTATTCTTGCCTACATTCTTCCCTCAACCAACACTACCAAGGACAGGTTAACTGATCATTCACTCATTGATGTTTGTTGGACCCCAGTGTGCACGCTGCCATGTTTGCCTGCATATCAACAATGATTACACTACAACAAACGTCGTTTGCTGTGAAGTGCTTTGGGACATCCTGTGGTTGTGAAAGTTACTGTATAAATGCATGTTCTTTCTTTTTCTGACATTATGGGGTCAATTTTTGTCTTTAGTGCTTCCGGCACAGTGCTTCACAAGTTGGAAGCGGATATTGGGAATTTAGGCACCCTCAATTTCCAGCATGCGCTCCCAGTGCACAAAGCTGTGCTAGAGCACTAAAAATGAAAATGTTACTCTATTGTTTCTTGGAGATGAGTTGTGTGTTTTACCTGGAATTAATTGTGGTAGAAAATTAAGAAACAATGGGGGAAACCCAACAATAGACCAATTTATAATGGAGACATGAATCCGGTGGTACTTTAAAATTATTCAGTTATTTGAAGGACTTGTATTAAATTGTACTGGTGCTAATCTGCTTATGAATTTTCATCATGTACAATTCAGGTTCCCCACTGTTTTTTGTTTGCATTCACGGGATGTGGGTGTCACTGGCAAGGCTAGTATTTATTGTCCACCCCTAATTGCCTTTGAGAAGGTGGTGGTGAGCCATCTTCTTGAACCGCTGCAGTCTGTGTGGTGAAGATACTCCCACAGTAATGTTATGTAGGGAGTACCAGGATTCTGCCCAGCGACTATGAAGGAACGGCTATATATTTCCAAGTCAGGATGGTGTGTAACTTGGAGGGGAACTTAGAGGTGGTGGTGGTCAATGTTCCCTGTAAGCTGCGTTTTATTCTGCACAGCCTTGTTTCTTTTAGTCCCTTATAAATTTCCACACATGCGTGGTATTTACAATGCAGAAGCCAGTGAGCAGGCTGTGCGGGAACATCCCCATTACTGTGCGGCCGCGCAGTTTAGAAAGAACATTGGTGGTGGTTCCATGTACCTGCCGCCCTTGTCCTTCTAGGTGGAAGAGGTCGCGGGTTTGGGAGGTGCTGTCGAAGAAGCCTTGGCGAGTTGCTGCAGTGCATCTTGTAGATGGTACACACTGCAGTCACGTTGCGCCGGTAGTGGAGGGAGTGAATGTTTAAGGTGGTGGATGGGGTGCCAATCAAGCTGACTGCTTTGTCCTGGATGATGTCGAGCTTCTTCTTGAGTGTTGTTGGAGCTGCACTCATCCAGGCCAGTAGAGAGCATTCCATCACACTCCCGACTTGTGCCTTGTAGATGGTGAAAGGCTTTGGGGAGTCAGGAGGTGAATCACTTGGTGCAGAATACCCAGCCTCTGACCTGCTGTTGTAGCCACAGTATTTATGTGACTAGTCCAATTAAGTTTCTGGTCAATGGTGACCACCTCCTAGGATTCTACGATGGTAATGCCGTTGAATGTCGCGGGCTGGTGGTTAGACTCTCGCTTGTTGGAGATAGTCATTGCCTGGCACTTGTGTGGCGCAAATGTTACTTGCCACTTATCAGCCCAAGCCTACATATTGTCCAGGCCTTGCTGCACTCGGGCACGGACTGCTTCATCATTTGAGATATTGCGAATGGAACTGAACATATGCAATCGGCAGCGAACATCCCCACTTCTGACCTTATGATGGAGGGAAGGTCTTTGATAAAGCAGCTGAAGATGGTTGGGCCTAGGACTCTACCCTGAGGAACTCCTGCAGGGATGTCTTGGGGCTGAGATGATTGGCCTCCAACAACCACAACCATCTTTCTTTGTGCTAGGTATGACTCCAGCCAGTGGAGAGTCTTTCCCCGATTCCCAGTGGTCCTGGTGGAACCCAACCTGAGCAGCGGTGAGCAGGTTATTGGTGAGTAAGTGCTGCTTGATAGCACAGCCATGTCAGTTGGTAGCATCCTCACGTCTGAGTCAGAAGGTTGTGGGTTCAAGTCCCACAACAGAGACTTGAACACACAAATCTAGGCTGACACTCCAGTGCAATACTGAGGGAGTGCTGCACTGTCAGAAGTGCCGTCTTTTGGATGAGAGGTTAAACCGAGGCCCCGTTTGCTCTCTCAGGCGGATGTAAAAGATCCCATGGCACTATTTTGAAGAAGAGCAGGAGAGTTATCCCCGGTGTCCTGGCCAATATTTATCCCTCAATCAACATTATTGGTCATTATCACATTGCTGTTTGTGGGAGCTTGATCTGCGCAAATTGGCTGCTGCGTTTCCTACATTACAATGGTGTCTATACTTAAAAAAGTACTTCATTGGCTGTAAAGCACTTTGGGAAGTCTGGTGGTAGTGAAAGGCGCTCTATAAATGCAAGACTTTCTTTTTCACTGTCGATGACACCTTTCATCACTTTGCTGATGATTGAGAGTAGGCTGATGGGGCAGTTATTGGCCGTAATGGATTTATCCTGCTTTATATGAACAGGATGCGGAGATGCCGGTGTTGGACTGGGGTGGACAAAATTGAGAGGTCGCACAACACCAGGTTATAGTCCAACAGTTTTATTTGAAATCACAAGCTTTCGGAGCTATCGATTGCTCCTTCCTCAGGTGAAGTAAAACAGTTTTACTTCACCTGAGGAAGGAGCAATCGATAGCTCCGAAAGCTTGTGATTTCAAATAAAACTGTTGGACTATAACCTGGTGTTGTGCGACCTCTCAATTATATGAACAGGACATGCCTGGGCAATTTGTCGGGTAGATGCCAGTGTTGTAGCCGTACTGGAACAGCTTGGCTAGAGATACTGCTAGTTCTGGAGCACAAGTCTCCAGCACGCAGCACTACAGCCGTGATATTATCAGGTCCCATAGCCTTTGGTGTATCCTGTGCGCTCAGCTGTTTATTGGTATCTTATGGAGTGAATCTAATTGAAGACCGACATCTGTGATAGTGGGCACCTCAGGTGGATTATCCACTCGGCACTTCTGGCTGAAGATGGTTGCGAACGCTTTTCTTTCAGCCTTGACTTTTGCACTCGTGTTGGGCTCCGCCATCGTTAAGGATAGCGATGTTCATGGAGCCTCCTCCTTTCATTAGTTGTTTAATTGTCCACCACCATTCAAGGCTGGATGGAGCAGGACTGCAGAGCTTTGATCTGATCATTGGTTGTCGGATCGCTTGGCTATAGCATGCTGCTTCCGCTGTTTAGCATACATCATGTCCTGTGTTGCAGCTTCCCCAGGTTGGTACCTCATTTTCAGGTACGCCTGGTGCTGCTCCTGGCATGCTCTTCTACACTCCTCATTGAGCCAGGGTTGGTCGACTGGCTTGATGATAATGGTAGAATGAGGGATATGCCGGCCCATGAGGTTACAGATTGTGGTGGAATACAATTCTGCTGCTGCTGATGGCCCACAACGCCTCATGGCTGCCCAGTTTTGAGCTACTAAATCTGTTTTGAATCTATCCCATTTAGTGCATGGTAGTGCCACACAACATGAAGGGTGACTTTGTCTCCACAAGGACTATGCGGTAGTCACTCCTACCAATACTGTCATGGACAGATGCATCTGCGACAGGTAGATTGGTGAGGACAAGGTCAAGTAGGTTTTTCCCACGTGTTGGTTCTCTCACCATCTGCTGCAGGCCCAGCTATGTCCTTCAGGACTCTGCCAGCTCGGTCAGTTATTGTGCTACCGAGCCACTCTTGGTGATGGACATTGAGGTCCCCAGCCAGAGTACATTCTGTGTCCTTACTACCCTCAGTGCTTCCTCCAAGTGGTGTTCAACATGGAGGAGTACTGATTCATCAGCTGAGGGAGGGTGGTAGGTGGTAATCAGCAGGAGGTTTCCATACCCATGTTTGACCTGATGCCATGAGACTTCATGTTGAGGACTCCCAGCACCACTCCCTCCCGACTGTATACCACTGTGGCGCCATCTCTAGCGGGTCTCTCCTGCCGGTGGGACAGGACATACCCAGGGATAGTGATGGAAGAATCTGGGACGTTGGCCGATAGTTATACTTACAGAATCATAACTATGTCGGGCTGTTGCTTGACTAGTCTGTGGGACAGCTCTCTCAATTTTGGCACAAGTCCCCAGTTGTTAGTGAGGAGGACTTTGTAAGGTCGACTTGGCTGGGTGTGCTTTTGTCGTGTCCAAATCCAATGCCTAGGTCGATGCTGAGTGGTCGTCTGGTTTTATTATTTTTTGTAGCAGTTTGATACAACTGATTGGCTTGCTAGGCCATTTCAGAGGGCAGTTAAGAGTCAACCACATTACTGTGGGTCTGGAATCACATATAGACCAGACCGGGTAACAACAGCAGGTTCCCTTCCCTTAAGGACATTAGTAAACCAGTTAGGTTTTTATGACAATCCGATGGCTTCAAAACTAATGTAGCTACAAGAAACAAATCTTCTCCCTCTTGTCATCATGCCATTAGTCATAGCCACTGTCACCAGGTTCACCAAGTAGTATACAATGAGGAATGAGTACTGGACAACAAGCATTTTTGTGAGAAGTGGAAAAAGAGCAATAAATCACATTGTGATGCTCTTCCAACAGACTTTTTCCTCAAAAGCATTTAACGGTAATTCTTGTGCTTGAAATGGAAAAGCCGCATTCAAAGGGAGTCCAGGTCAGAGATAGGACTACAATATTGTTGTCCAGATTGTCCAACCCATGCTCCCTGCAAGCACAGCTTCACATTGGGAGTGCAGATTTAGCTCTATACTGCACATGACCAAAAATGTAATGTCGTTCGTCCTTCGGCATCGAAAAAGACAGTCAGAAAATCATCTCATTTTAATGTAATTCTGTTGTGGCAGCATACCCAAAGCCTTATATAAACCAAAAGCTAGTTTTGTACTACTGAAAAGTGTATTTGTACTGCATATACCTGATGAGGAAAAATGCAAATTACGCTGAAAGTTTTGCAGGATTCCTTGGATGAATTTACAGGTCACCCCTGTGGACTTCTGCTTTCCTGTAGTGGTTTGGAGGACCCTTGTCACTTGTTCTGAAGTGCATAATTATTCCTATTTATATAAACCTGTACTTTTAAACTGTGCGAGTCTGAACCCACCTGTGTATTAGCTATACGTTTTTTAAAATCCCTGCAGTTGGTTACGTGCTACACGTGTAAAGAAACTTCAAGATTCTATGGAGCGAACAGGACATATCTCACTGTAGGGCCCCGCATCCCCAGAAGCTTAAGTAAGACAAAAACAGACATGAAGACACTTGAAGCAAGAAGAACGCCACAGTCCACAGGACAAGCAACCAGCTATTCCCCACATCTGAATAAATCAAGTTCCAAAAGCAAGAGCCCAGCTACAACTCCACGGTAATTATATATGTTTTTTTACTTAATTTCCTATGGACGTGTATCGAAGTCAACATTTCCTGCTGTTGTCGTAACCTCTTCACCAAGTCAACTAATATTCTGAAGAAGCATTGAATTAATTGTTGTAGAAACCTTTTATCTCTTCTCTCTTTACGGTAATTTTATAATTCTGTGGGAAAAGTCCCTGTCGACTCCATCTGTTTCATGTGTGCTCAATTCACAGAAAGTTATGCTGTTGCAAAGCGTGACTAACTGCACATAAATCAAAAGATGGGGTGCACACAGAAATGTAGGTCAGTGGCACGTAGAAGGCATTTTCAACAAACCTATTTGTAGGTTTTTGTTGGTTTAAAAATTACTTAATGGACGCCCGGGATGTCCAAGCTTTTGGCCTTCATGGGCTGCACAGATTTCTATTGTGGAGCCTTTTGTTACCATTAATTTGCATATTTGCTAGAAGGCTGTGCAGATGGGGTGAGATAAATAGGGTGGGAGGAGGCTGGTGTGGAGCATAAACACAGGCATAGACCAGTTGGGCCGAATGGCCTGTTTCTGTGCTGTAAATTCTATGTATTTCTCGTTGCTAATACTGACAGATCCCGGAGTTTTGATTGAGGATTTATCCAGCAATGAGTACTAAAAACAGCAAATAAGATATGGATGACCGAATAGGACTAAGTTGCCTGGACTTTGAGGGTCAGATTGGCAGGTTGGGAACTATGAGTGGCCTATTGTTCCACACTTTGTACACCCCTAATCTAGGTGATGAAGCAGTAATGAACAAGAAGATATCTGCATCAGGGTTTTACCACACAAGCAGTCGTTTTAACATAGGACAGGGCAAAGTGATAAAATATTTGTTTCATTGTAGACACACCAATATACAACCGCCATAGTATTTGTTACCTACATTAGGTCAGTATGTTGATAATCAAAGCCTCTTGGCTAAAAAAAAAATTCCCAAAGTTCTGGTCCTTCTGCATTCATGCCAATCATCAGTGTTTCACAACAACAGTCAGCATTTTGGGGGCCCAATCAGCATGGTAGTCTTTGCTGACATAAGTCACTGCAGACTAGGCCCACTTGCCCCCGCCACCCGCCCCACTCCTCCCCGAGTCCAGCTGTTAATATACTGGACCAGGTCACTCTCTTCTGTCCATGCTGCTGCTTTCGCTAGGGCAGGAATTACATATAGGCGAGAACTCTCACAAGCGTAGGAGTCTACCATTACATAGGTATACAAAGGCCCATTAATACCTTCCCTTAGTGCTAGCAGCAGCAGAGAGAGGAGCGAGCGGAATTAGCAGCAGGAATTAGGTAGGAGTAAAGCAGGGGAGGAATGGATGGCAATTGAATAGGGCAAATGGGTGGCAATGAATGGGTAAAATAGATGGCAAGGAAAGAGGAAAAGGATGTCAATGAAGGGGAAGGAATTCAATGGCAATAGAGGGAGTGGAGGAGAGTGCCAGCATGAACAGGATGATGTGCGGAAAGAGTACCAGTGTGAACTCTTTAGATGGATAGAGTGTCACTTTGAACTGGGGGAACTGGGCACCAGTTTAACTGGGTTATGGGGAAGAGAGTGCCAGGTTGAGTTCAGGGCAGAGAGGGAGAAGAGTGCCAGTATGAATTTGGGGTGTTGGGGAAGTGTCTCGGTGAAAGGATGGGGAGTTAGGATGGGGTACAGTGTCTCAGAACTGAGTCTGGAGAGAGTAGTCACTTTATGAACTTGTGCGATTGGGGGGATGAATGTGGGAGAGTGATTTTTAAGGTAACCTTTGGGTAAGTGATGGTCTGGTTTGGCTGTTGAAAATTCAAATGTCACTTTGTTTTTTCTTTTTCTTTAAGATTAAATGTCTAATAATTGTGAAGTATAAAATTGCTTAAAATTAACCAGAATGCATCATATTTAATGCAAAAATTCTAAATTCAACCCACACTGTTCCCATCCATGATGTCACCATGGTGAAACTTTGATGTTACAAAAGAGGAAGTTCTTCATAAAATGTCTCTTTCCAGGTCACCTCAATCCAAGAGTTTTAAAGCATAACATTGAACAATGAGGTAGCTGAGAGGTGCTGATCTTTTGAGGATTGTGAACAATTTCAAGAAAAACGAATTCCCCTTATAACTATAACGTGCATTTATATAACACCTTTAATGTAGAAAGACGTTCCAAGGAGAAAAATGGACACTGGGCCAGAGGAGAGAGATTAGGAAGGGTGGCCATAAACTTGGTCAAAAAGGTGAATTTTAAGGATAGTCTTAAAGGAGACAGAAAGGTTTTAGGAAGGGAATTCAAAGCATGGGGTCCTTCAGCCGATGGTGGGATAAAGGGATGGAGTGTTGCACGAGAAGCCAGAGTCAAAGGCATGGAGAGTTTGGGCAGGAGGATACAGAGATAAAGAAGAGGTAACCTAACATAAGCATGTGAATTTTACATTTGAATTGTTGGGCCACTGGGAGCCATGTAGGTCAGTGAGGACAGGGGATGGGCGAGTGGGATTTGGATAAGATATGGGCAGCAGAGTTTTGAATGAACTGAGTTTTGAGGTTGGAGAATGGGAGGCCAGTCAGGAGTGAATTCCTATCCGTTGCATTGCACTTTCTTTGTCACTGTTCTCTGTTACACTTAATTATAGGCAAATTCTTACAGCTGATTGCCTCATATGCAAATTTCTTAATTGTCATAAAGCAAGAATTCAGAACTACCAAATATACTCATAAAACTCAACATTTGCAACATAAACTGATGAAAAATTAATCAATTTTAAATTGTACCTTATTTTTACTCATGCACTTAGCTGTGGAAGGTTATAAATCCCTCTCAAAACTTTTGGTCTGTAATGCCTGCTCCTATTTCAGGATTGAGAGGTCGCACAACACCAGGTTATAGTCCAACAGTTTTATTTGAAATCACAAGCTTTCGGAGCTATCGATTGCTCCTTCCTCAGGTGAAGTAAATTGGATACAATTTCAGGAACCTAAGCGTCAAGTTTTTGTCTCCAGTTTGGAGTGTGGTTCCACCCGAAAACTGCACTAACTGCCCTGAACCTCTAAAAACAGTCAATAAAAAAGTATTCATTTCCTATGATTTATTTCCCTTTTCCGACCTAATTCTTGGATGACTCAATAACAATGCATCCACACTTCACTGCTTCAACCACTGGGCCTGCTTTTTCTCTACCCAGTGCCCATCTGATTGGACTCTGATCAACCCAAGTGTGAAACGCTCACCTTTCACCATGAGCCGTTCATTCCCTCCTCCGTTATGCCTTTCTCTTCATCTAGCCACTAAGCTGCCACACACACTGACGCCTCTCTTTGCAGCTAATCTGCCTCTTCCTGCCATAAAAGCTATAAACACAGCACCCCCAGCGCTCATGCACTGTGATTACCTACTGGACACAATGCCACCCTGTGGTGAAGAAGTGCAATTATACCTCGCTGATCCAGTGAAACCAGTGTTTAAACACTGATTACACCCAACGACAACAGCAGCATTGAGCACTAAAATAACACATTTCCCCAAAAGCAAAACACAAACAGTGCCCCAAATTATCAATGGCTCTATTCAAATTCCACACACAACAATAAATATATTCATCTTTCCCAATACACCCAACTCCTTTCTGATTTACCACGAACAATGATCTGAAATTCCATTACCAGAGAAAGAGCCAGTACAGGAAGATCACAGGATAGCGGCATTTGGTGTAGTAATTTATTCCCTGGTATTTTCACATAGCAATAGGTGATTATACTCGTCGACCATAATTCACATCCTACCCTATTGTGGATCCCCATTTATAAGTTGAGAGAGTGTGGAATGTAGACTGTACGTTAGATCAGGGCTGTCCAATCTTTTGGAGCAAGGTCACAACCAGTGAGTCAGCTGGATATAATAACACAGAACAGAAAGCCTCCTGTACAAAAAAAATTTCTGAATCCCCATGTACAGAAATGTGAGACTCTATACACAAAACATTCAAGCCCCCTCACTCTCCCCGCTGCGCCACCCCCCCCCCCCCCATCCCCACTCCAAAGCTTGAAAACGTGTAAGCTTCAGCATCAACTCTTGAAACTTCTCAGGCCTGAAGCACTGGTAAAATCTGATTCCTGATTGGTGCAAAAATACTGCACTCTAGTCTAAATCCAGCAATCAGAGAGCAGCCTTTTCAAATCCTCTAGGTCGGTGATGTTTCACTGAGTTGAAAATGAAATGCACCAGCAGCAGCTTGTGCGGCAGGGTGAAGGGTGAAAGGAGGTTGTGAGCTGGATTTGGTCTGAGGACATCCTATTCTAGTTCATTACATAAGTTCATTTTTCAAACCTCAGGATGGTACTGTTAAAAAAAATACCAACAAAAAAAACTTTGGTTAGCCTTATTTACTAAAGAGAGCCTACGTTGCTTAGTTGGAAAGCAGCTTCCTTGACTAATTTAGATAAATTATGTCTTGAGATTTATGTTCTGCAAAGTATACTTCTTTCATCAAAAGTGCTAATCTATTTCACAGCAATTTCCAACAAAAATAACTGCTATAAATTCAGCAAAGCAACCACATTCATCAGAGGGCCATTCTGTTGGCAAAAAAGCAGTAACCATACAAACCTGTTCTGTCCTCCAGTATAATGAATTAAAACAAATGAACTATTGCCCCCTTAATATTAATTTTTCAAATAACTTATTAAAACTACTCTTTGTTAGGAAAAGAAATGAGTGATGCAGAGATTGCTGAAATATTGCTGAAATAAAAAGAGAAAATGTTGGCAACGCACTGTAGGTTAGTCAGCCTCTGAATAACGTGTCAGCTTACATTATGTACTTAAGTCTCTGGAGTAAGGCTTGAAGCCACAACCTTCTGATTCAGAAGCAAAAGTGCTGCCTCTGCTACCATCTAAGTGAGAGGGTACACTTCTAAAAGGACTGGAGTATTATACCAGGTAATCTACAATGTATTGTGCTACTAAAATTAAACATTGTGTAAGTTGGCCGGTCCCTTAAAGGTCACTAAGTCTGATTATAGGCACATCTTGAGGTCAACTGGAGTCTAATTCCTGCTGGGTATATCCTGGCGTTAATTACAGGGTAATTGTTCCTCCGTAGATTGACAGATGCTTGTAAATTTCTAGATCTCTAGAAGATGACAACAAAACACAGTAGGAAATGGCTGATCTCCTGTTTTTATATTTATTTCTAAAATAGTTTTGCATCTGTATTATAATGTGTTGTATCCACTGTGCCAGATTTGTCCACGATAAATGTAAATTTTATATATTTTACAAGTCGATCTTGTGTGGCGTTGCTCATGGGGAGTAAGGACCTTTATTTGTTTTAAATGTCTATCAGGAAGTTATTTTTTTCCCCATGTCGTCTTATATGGTGGGGGCATTATTTGATTAAATATGCATTTATGCACAGAACCATTTTCATAGTACTGAGCTAGCAAATTAAGTAAAGTGTGAAGATTTGATTAATTAATTTGTAGGTGTAGGGAAGGAATTATTTATTCATTTTTGGCAAGTGGGTCGTGTAGTGTTAGTCAATAAATTATTTACATGTTGACTGGTACATTCAGTACTTTATTAAATTTTATATTTGCAGATTAACAAGTAGTGTGAGGAAAAATACATAGAGTAGATGAATAAATATGAATAGTTTCATGAATAAGTTTATAATTCCAGCAGAACTATATATCAATAATATTTTTAGTCTGTTGTTTGGGTGTCGTAGAGACTGAATTATTTATTTTGAAGTCAGCGTTATAAGGTGGAGACATAATCAATTGTACGTTTCCCATGGCATTGCCCACAGTCAGTTCATTAATATAATTTTTTAATGTAATATAACACAACAGAATTGGGATAGACACTTCAGAAACTTGGTCCACAGTGCCACCTACTTGCCACAGCCTGCAACTACATAGTTACAGACAACTATTTACATAACAGGATTTCCATTCTAAATGTTGAGATAGGAAGTTTCAGTCTTAAATGACATAAAAATAATCCATTGTGATGACAGGAAGTATGCGCAGATACAAGATTTTTAATAATATGTAGATAGAGGGCCGATGTTACAGTTAGTATTGACAGGAATTAGAAAATTTAGATATAAATAAAAGCTGGAAGATTGGAGGAATTAATATCCAGCATAGAGGCAATGATACATTCATTTAATTGTGAGGAGCTGGTTTAGGGACACTGAGAAAATGAATTACTCTCAATTTTAGAAAAGGTGGCAAAATTAAATACTGACCAGGAAAGGGGATGGGTTGAGGCTAGAGATTAAGGCAGAAAAAGGGGGATACGATTGATACAGGCCAAGGGCCAGCAATTGGTGGGCAGAAGAACGACATGGGTGAGTGGAGGTAAAGGCCTGGGGAGGGAGGGGAGGAGGAGAACAGAATGGGGGCGGGCAATTTGGCTTGAAGGACCAGAATTGGTCATTGGGGGAGGTTAGCGGGGGAAAGAAATAATCTGAGGAGTAGAGTGGACCATAGAGTTTGAGGTAGAGCGGGTGGGCTGTGGATCAGGTAGAGTGTAATGAGTTGCAGAATTTAAGGCAACAGCTGGGCTGCGAGTGTTATCCTGAAAGCTGTGACTGTCTGTACGATCCCTGGCACTACTGGTCTCCTCACAGGAAAGCACCAATGCTCTGCACCACCAGTCTGCCTGTCCTGGGTCCCTGCTATAACGTCATCAGAATGTTTTTTTAAACCAGCTGGGGCACAAGGGCATTTGAGGCCAGAGCCACAGTGTAAACCATAGGGTTTTTGCGCTGTATCAACTGAGCAGGTGGGACAGGCTACAGTGCTACTATTGATAGGAGGTCTGCAACTGCTTGTTGAAGAATTAGAAAGCATTTTGAGTGATTTGTGGTGTAACAGGAAATAGTTACAGGTCAGTGATCAGATTAACATTGGAAATCCTATTTGAGCGTCACCTACTGGTGTTACAGGGAAACATCACATGAAAGCGCCAGTCTATCTGTGGACATTTTAACATGAGATTTCCCACAGGAATGTTTATATAACATTTTCAAGGAACACGTGACCCACGTACTAATTTTAATATATAGATTTAAGTCTCCCATGACACTGCTCATGGTAAATTGAAGGATTAGCTATTTTATAAGGACCGGAATGTTATACCATACAAAAGCCAGTGGGCTGATTTTCTTCTGCTTTGTGCCTAGTGGACACTTATTTCTCAGATACAAAGCAAAGAAAAAAGGGACAGAGACATGTGATACCAGGTCCTCGCTCCTTTTATGCTAGATGGTAAATTCCAAGGGTTTCCCTGAGGGGAAGTGGAGCACCAGTGCCTGGAGCAGGCTCAAGAATTTAGATGAAATGGTAATAAGGCAGGAGTGATGGCACCATGCCTCTCGCCTCATTTTCCTGGGTCTCCCATTGGTGGAGGCCCAAACAAAGTAGTGCCCATGGAAAATGGGCCTTACTGTTTGTGCCTAACCCTTTCAGATCAGAGGATCTGAGAAGATGCAGGCAGCAAGCACAATGGAGGCACGATCTCCATTTTTTTTCAGGTGCAGCACCCAAGATCTTTGGGGCTTGATGCCTTCTGGCTACTGATTTTGGATAACAGTCAGAATGACGTGAACCCAATGGCCAGTAATGTTGCGTCAGGCCTCTCAGGCATGCAGCAGCAGTAGAATTTCCTGCCCATCTCTGGCTCCCATTGGGCAGGTGATACTGTAATTGAAAATCAGGAAATGGCAGACTTGCTGTATACATACTTTGTATCAGTCTTCACAGTAGAGGGCAAGGATAAAGTGCCAGAGATATGAGGAAAAATAAAAATAAATCAGGGGTAGATCTTACTAGCTTTAATAAGTTTTTTAAAAAAGGTAATGGGGAAAATAATGAGACTAAAAATCTCCAGGACCTGATAGTTTGCACCCATGTGTATTAAAAGAAGTAGATGAGGAAATTGTAGATGCTCTAATAATCTTCCAAAACTCTTGATTCAGGAATTGGCCCCTAGGATTGAAAAATTGGCAATGTCACTCCACTATTTAAGAAGGGTAAGAGATAAACTAAGAAATTAAAGGCCCATTAGTCTAACATCTGTTGTGGGGAAGTTACTAGAATTTATTATTAGGGACAGACTCACTGGCCACTTGGACAAACACAAACTGATCACAGAGAGCCAGCATGGATTTGTAAAGGGTAAGTTATATCTAACAAACCTAGTTAAGTTTTGTGAATAGCTAACTAACATAGTAGATAAGTGAATGTCTATGGATGTTGTTTATATGGAATTCCAGAAGGCATTCGTTAAGGTTCCACAGAAGAGACTTTTAACAAAAATGGGAGTACATGGAATTGGAGGCAACCTATTGACATGGGTAGGGAATTGGTTAGGAGGTAGGAGACAGAGAGCAGGGTTAATGGGTACGTACTCAAACTGGCAGGATGTGACTACTGGTGTCCCCCAGGGATCTGTACTGGGGCATCAGCTTTTCACTAGATGTATAAATGACTTATCATAGAATAGTTACAGCACAGAAGGAGGCCAGTCGAGCCTGTGCCCAACTTGGATGAAAGAATAGAGAGCCTTTTATCCAAGTTTGCTGATGACAGCTAGTTAAGTAGCACAGTAAATAGTGTAGATGGGAGCAGAAAGTTGCAAAGGAACACGGATAGATTAAGTGAGCGGGCAAAACTGTGGCAGATGGAATTCAAATTGGATAAGTGTGAGGTAACTTTGGACCTAAGAAAGATAGATCGGAGTATTTTCTAAATGCCGAGGAGCTAGGAGCTGTGGATGAACAGAGAGATTTAGGGGTCAAAGTACAGAAATCACTAACAGCTAGTGGACAGGTACAAAAACTAATTAAAAAGGCTAATGGAATGTTTGCCTCTACCTCAAGGGGGCTGGAATATAAAGGGGTGTAAGTTATGTTACAGTTATATAAGGCCTCATTTGGAGTACTGTGTTCAGGTCTGGGTGCTGCACCTCAAAGAATATATTGGTCTTGGAGTGGGTGCAGCCCAGATCCACCAGAATGATACTGGGGCTAAAAGGATTAAATTATGAGGACAGGTTGCATAGACTAGGCCCAACTGGTCCATGCCGGTGTTTATGCTCCACATGAGCCTCCACCCACCCCTCTTCATTTAACCCTATCCGCATAACCTTCTATTCATTTCTCCCTCGTGTTTATCTAGCTTTCACTTAAAAACATCTATGCTATTCCCTTGAGTAAAAAAAGATTAAGGGGTGATCTAACTGAGGTGTTTAAGATGATTAGAGTTGATAAGAGTACATAGTGATAAACTATTTCCTCTGGTGGGGGGAGTCCAGAACCTTAAAATTAGAGCTAGGCCATTCAGGGGTGATGTCAGGAAGCACTTCTTCACACAAAGGGTAGTGGAAACCTGGAACTTTCTCCCCCAAAAAGCTGTTGAGGCTAGGTCATTGAAAATTTCAAAACTGAGATTGATGGATTTTTGTTAGGCAAGGGTACAGATCAGCCATGATCTAATTGAATGGCGGGACAGGCTTGAGGGGCTGAATGTTCCAATGACACATCAAGGGACATTCTCGTGCTAGTGAATGTCAGGTCAATGCAAATGACATGAACCTGGAAATAAGGCGGCTTCAGATCAGGTGGAGAGAGACTGGAATCGGCCCTAGTGTACTATTCTGCAATCAGTGTAGTTGTGTATCCCTTTAAGAGTATTGATGTTTAACTGCTGTTAACTAAACCTGGGTTCATATAAAGCTGAAATTAAATAAATACTGAGTGAGTGCATACAGATATCAATTAAAAGACTGTCAACTTCCTCACTGTGGTGTTTTCTGTTCCTGGAGAATTCCTTTCTTTATATTTCTTTGAAATGTGATAGAGTTTAGTATGACAGACAGGAAATTTGTGCTGAACATAATTTTTACAATAAAGTGCTATTCATTTTATTATGCTTCCATTTGTTGTTCACAGCGAGTTAGAGATTATGGTGTCTCTTAGTTGCATCTGCAATCTTTGTGTTATTGCTTCTCCATGTCTATCTCTTCTTGCCCCATTTGTTTCTTTCTCTGCTCTCTCTTACTCTAAAAATGGGAAAGCTGGAGAATGCCTATAGAGATAGCATGTTAAACCCCCTCTGGAGAATTCTTCCCACCCACACACACTACCTGGTTCCCACTGTCCAAGGGAATCAACTTTAACTTTCTTTAAATGCTTTGAGCACTTTTTAAAAATATTAAAAGTTATAAAAAATTTAAAGAAGTGTTTAAGAAACTTGAACAGTCAGCCTCAGTGCCCACAGCACCACCTGACTTGGAGACACAGATCTTGGGAGCTAGGAGGACTGAAAGGTGTGTATAATGTAAGTACACGGGAAATTTAAACTTCAGCAACTCAAACCATAACCAATGTGTGACAGAACTAGTATGATGTAACCTTCCCTTAAGCACAGTAAGCACTTGTTAGATATATAAAAAATGATATAATTAAAGTGAGATATCCAAAAGTTTTTTCTTCATATCACTAAGTTTTATTGGGTGGTTAGAAATGGCATTTTTTTCTCCTAAATGCTGGTTTCAGATTAAAGAATTTAATGGGTGTAGTCAGAGACATTTCAATTGCCTCAGATATAAAGATCCCTGATTTAAGTAGTGCTTTAATATTATTGCTTTTATAACTTTCGCATTTATCTTTTTAGAACATCTGTCTCTACACCTTCCACATCATCATTGAAATCAGTTAAAGGAAAGAAGCTGCACTGCTCTCGTCTAAAGATGCTTTTGAGTTGTGAGCAGAAACAGCAGAGCAAGAAAGGGACTCTTCGAGATTTCCTATCTTCAGTGTAAACTGCAATTTATGTGATTTTATCTTATTCGTAGTGCTTAAACTTTGTGTCTACACAAGTGAGAGCAAGAAAAAGTGGGAAAAGATGAATTTCCCGTCAGTTTGCGTAATCAGTTGGGTGCACGACTGTACACTGTATATCTCTAGCTTTATGTAAATTGAGTTTTGCGATGTTGTCATAAAATAGGTTTTGCTTTGCTGTTAGTTTATAAATGAATTGCTAGAAATGTTACAAGAGCAAGCATGTTAGAGCTCTGACCTGCTACAATGTGTCTGTGGTACTGCAGATTAACCAGAAGCACGTGCGCAGCCTGGTAAGAGCTAAGCCAAGCTGCCATCTGGTTTTCTCTGAAACATACTGCTGTCTGCAGGAGGGTGCAAGCGCATTATACTTCTAGATACTGAGGTTCAAGTGGCAGCAGCTGCCAGGACATAAACAAATGGTTGTAGTAAAGAATATGTGTTTATCCATGTTACCACAGGTTAGTTTTGTTACTGCTAAAATCTGAAAGGAATGATGAATTATACTACTTTAACATTTTAAGATTTTCTAATTGTGTATGGTGTTAATGGAATTAAGTTACTTTTTTTCCATTTCCCCCTGAAAACAGTCTCAAGCAGAGAACTGCAGGTGGGAGAGATGAGACAGGAGGCTCACGTCTGGACAGCTACAGTGGGAAATAACAGCAACCTGGGGGAAGGTTGGAGTTAGAGAGTCAGGACAGGTGGACAAGGAAAAAGATTAAAATTGCAGGAAAACAGGACACTTAACTCAAAAATACATTCATTAAAAGATGCTATATAATTAAAAAACTGATACTGTATTTTAAAGGTTATATGTATACATTAGTGAAATGTACTTAATTGAGCATCGTGATTGAAAATGTAATTTATTAAAATACTGTTAAGCCACAATTGTACGGTGTTTCGGTTTAAAACATTTTTTGGTGCTTTTCGAGGCAATAGTGCTGAAAATGAAATAATTTCTTATTCCAGTACCCAGGCCAGATATAGTACAATTTTATTCCTTCCCCAACCTACTGTGCCAGTTTAACATTTTCATTTCCCACACCAGTCTATGAGTGAGATTGCCAGCTAGTGTCACAATAGGGGCAGTTTTGCCCAAATTAATTTAATAAAGGACTCTTATAGCCAGCAGAGAGAGACCGGTATCCCGTTACACGATGGGCCGAATGGCCTCCTCCTGTGCGGTAAATTTCTATGATTAATCTGTGCTGAATTTGAGCCCAGGTCACTGAGTTGAAAAGGCAATGTGCTACCCAGTTGTCGGGTCCTTTATTTGTAAAGCTTTTCTTGTAAGTCTTTCATTAGATAGCATGCAGACCCAGAGATATATTTACAAAGGTCACTATCCCTGATGCTTGCCTAGCTTAGCTTGGCAAACTGTTTTAACATTCATGAAGAACAGATTTTGCTCATTTTTATTTTTGTCAATATACCTTGCAGGACAGTGTTAATTGACTTGAACAGCTGTGAAATCTTAGGGTATGCAGATTTTTTTGTGTAAGGCACAGTATGATTCACATTTCTGTAGTATGGGTCAATTGTACATGTGAAAAAGATGACCAAATACTATCCCCTCTATACTGTAAAATTTATAATATTTCCACAAACAATTAAAATGTTTCTGCCTTTCACTGCAGTACTGAGTGAGAGAGGGAGTGCTGCATTGTTGGCGGTGCTGTCTTTTGGATGGGACGTTAAACTGAGGTTTTGTCTGTCAGGTGGAAGCAGATTCAATAATAACTTTCAAAAGGGAATTGGATAAATACCTGAAGGGGAAAAATTTGCAGGGCTTTGGGGAAAGAGCAGGGGCGTGGGACTAATTGGATAGCTCTACCAAAGAGCCAGCACAAGCATGATGGGCCAAATGGCCTTCTGTGCTCTATCTGAAGAGTTCTCCCAGTATCTTGGTTAACATTACTCCCTCAAACAGCACTACCAAACCAGGTTAACTGATCATTGCTCTCATTTGCTGTTTGGGGGACCTGGTTGTGCGCAAATGGGCTGCCAGATTTACCTACGTAACAGCATTAACAGCACTTCAAAAAATAATTAATTGGTTGTGAAGTACTTTAGGTTGTCCTGCAGACATGGTGCTCTATATAATTGCAAATTCTGTTTTAGTGTGCGCCCCGAGGGCACCATACCCCAACATTTACTGCACCTCAAAAGTTTCTGTAGAGCAAAAAAATCATGATTGGATCAAATATAATATTGATACAAAGCTAACAAATCACAAACAAATCTGTTGGAACAGCCAATCAAAAGCACTTAGAGTGAACAAGTATGAGAAAGCTATGATCAGCCATCATCAATTATCATGACAACCTACCAATCAAATAGCTCAAAGCATTTTCTCCAGTCCCTTTCAGCAACCAGTTTGTTTAAACTGAGCCAAGTATGTATCCCTAAAATAGTAAACAATTCTAGAAAAAAAAGCTAGAGTTTGCCACTATCTTAGAAATATTTTCAGAAGTGTCCTTTGCGTCAAGCTTGCCCCTGTCTGGGGCTGGAGTTCGGCTGGATTCTTGGACCTTACATTGTTTTACCCAGCATGCCAAAAGGATGAGGGGTAAAAACAATGGCAAGAAAAGGGGACGGGAAAAAAAGAAAACAAAAGAGAAAAAGAAGTGAAGGAGAGAGCTTGTATTTATATAGCACCCTTCATATCTTCAGAATGTCCCAAAGCTCTTCACAGCCAATGAACTGCTTTTTGAAAGACGAGTCATTCTTGTTCTGTAGGAAAGTATGGTAACCAATTACCACACATCAAAGTTCCACAAACAACAAAGAACTGAATGACCATTTAATTAATTTTTGTTGGTGTTTGTTGACGGATAAATGTTGGCCAGGACACTGGGAGAACTCCTTACTCATCTTCAAAAACGTGCCATGGAATCTTTTATGTCCACCTGAGAGGACTGATGGGACCTCGGTTTAACGTCTCATTTGAAAGACGGCACCTCTGACAAAGCAGCACTCCCTCGTTACTGCACTGGAGTGTTAGCCTAGATTGTACTCAAGTCCTGAAGCGGGGCTTGAACCAGCAAACTTCTGACTCAGAAGCAAGACTACTGCAACTGAGCCAAGCGAACATTTGGAATAGGACTTAAGTAGGGAAAAGATCAGTGAATAAAAGTGAAAAACAAACAAAACTGAATGAGGAGAGAAACAGAACTGAAGGGAAACAGAAACAAAAGCGAGAGGAAAATGTTTGAAATGCTGGAGCCCAGCTTTTAAGAATTTTAGAACCACTCAAATACATAACTGCGTTGATAAGCAATGGACAGGAGACCATCTCCAATAAATGAACTCTGATTTATTTATTTTAGCTGTGCTGCCACCTGGGCAATGGGGAGGAAAAGGATACATTTGAAGATGGGGAGAGAGAAACCCTGTTGCAGGGAGGGGCCCTCTCTGGGACTGCTGGGTGAGGAAGGGATTGTTGGTGGTGGAGCCTAGTGGGTCCATGTTATAAAACAACCCACTGTATACTCCAGTTCACAGTGAGCATCATCTACTATTACATATAAAAATGTCACTTGGAATGTTTACCCTTCTCTCCCTCACTCCAGCAGTCTGTTTTGTAAATGGCAACAATTCTGCAAACCTGCTGTAACAAAGGCAGAGCTCCATCACTCTGTAAACAAGGACATTTTTATGTGACGCTAGGCAGAGCAGCGCGTTTGAAAACCAACCAGTTAACTGTGGCTAAGATGCGGAAACCCAGTTCCATTGCATTAGCAATGTTTGAAAGGCTTTTGAGTTAGGAATAAATGGGTCATTTCAGGTTGGCAGAATGTAACGAGTGGGGTACCACAAGGATCAGTGCTTGGGCCTCAGCTATTTATAATTTACATCAATGACTTAGATGGGAGACCAAGTGTAATGTATCCAAGTTTGCTGACGATACAAAGTTAAGTGGGAAAGTAAGCTGTGAGGAGGGCACAAAGAGGCTGCAAAGGGATATAGACATGTTAAGTATGTGGGCAAGAACATGGCAGATGGAGTATAATGTGGAGAAGTGTGAAGTTATCCACTTTGGTAGGAAAAATAGAAAAGCAGAATATTTTTTAAATGGTGAGACTGAGAAGTGTTGGTATTCAGAGGGACCTGGGTGTCCTTGTACATGAATCACAGAAAGTTAACATGCAGGTACAGCAAGCTATTAGGAAAGCAAATGGTATGTTAAGCCTTTATTACAAAGGGATTGGAGTATAAGAGTAAAGAAGTCTTGCTACAATTTTATAGGGCCTTGGTGAGACCACACTTGGAGTACTGTGTACAGTTTTGGTCTCCTTACCTAAGGAAGGATATACTTGTCTTAGAGGGAGTGCAACAAAGGTTCACTAGACTGATTCCTGGGATGAGGGAACTGATCTATGAGGAGAGATTGAGTAGACTAGGCCTGTATTCCCTAGAGTTTAGAAGAATGAGCGGTGATCTCATTGAAACTTATAAAAATTTTAAGGGGCTATACAGGGTAGATGCTGGCAGGATGTGTCTCCTGGCTGGGGAGTCTAGAACTAAGGGTCACAGTCTCAGAATAAGGGATCGGCCATTTAGGACTGAGGTGAGGAGAAATATGTTCACTCAAAGGGTTGTGTATCTTTGGAATTCTCTACCCCAGAGGGCTGTGGATGTTCAGTCATTGAGTATATTCAAGACAGAGATTGATAGATTTTTGGATCTAAGGGAATTAAGGGATATGGGGATAGTGCAGGAAGGTAGAATTGAGGTAGAAGATCAGCCATGAATGGCCTACTCCTACTCCTATTTCTTGTGTTCTATGGAGGAATAATGCGTTAGCGACCATTTTGGGTTGCTAACATCGCCTGGGTGCTAAATTTAACACCCGGCGAAAAATAGTGGCTGCGATCGGTAAATTCAGTTTTAGCGCCCGCTCCCATTTTTTGGATTTTCCCAGCAGTCCCGCCTCCTCAGGGCTGGTAAAATCCAGCCCATGTCTCTCAAAAGAGGAATAAGACAAGGTTGTCCACTGTTACCCATCCTATTCCATGGGATGACATCATAAGGAATGGGCAGGAGTCGTTGCTTCAGTCATTTCTGAATGTATTACGGCATCCCTATTTGCAGATGATATTGTCTTGTTAATTTGTTAACTGAGGATCTATGCACTCTACCCACCATCTTGAACAATGAGCTAAGCAGTGGGATATGCTAGTGGGAACTCCTAAAAAGTGGTTTTGCATGGATGAAGAGGGCATCTAGAAGGTACTGATTAGCTAAAATTGTTAATGTAATTGCGCTGGAGGGCATTTCAAAAGGAAGATGGTCTTCTCAAATTAACACCTATAATGCCCAATTGCCTGACTATTAAGAATTTGTTTGTTCTTCAAAAAACCTGACTTCATTTCAAAAAAACAGGAATATATCTGGCCAGCAACGTTCTAGGGTTTTGAGTTCCCTGCTATGTACTGCCGATTCCAGTGTAGGCATCTTAGAAGGACTCCATGGAGTATTTGCCATGTAAAGATTCATCAGAGACTCAATTCAAAAGTTAACGAAAGGTACTGCTAAAGATTCAGAACTCTGCTGATACTTAACTGTTTATATATTAAGTAAATCAAGTATTGTACTGCTAGTTTCTTGCTGTGAGTTTCTGCATCAATGTAATTAATTTACTGTAAATAAATTTGGCTATTAAGTTTACCCTCAATGTAATGGTATGGTATTAACTACCTGTCAAAGTGAACAGGAGAGCATGGTGGGCAGTGTAGCAAAAATAAACATTTTGTTTATAGTACATTATATTATTTGCTTCCTGCTTTCTTGTTATGACACCTTTGGAGTTAAAATCGGGGTCAATTAAATAAAAGATCCAATCTGGTTGATACACATCAATACAGGAACAGACACGATGGAGGCCATTTTAACCCACCCACCTGTTGGGAAACTGACGAGTTCGGGTGCAGCGCTAGTGTTAAACCTGGCCCAACTTTACTCTCGATTGAAGTCAATGGAGAGTAATATTGGGCGAGGTGTAAAACCACCCGATCCCATGGATTTTCCGATGGGCGGGTTAGGTTAAAATTACTCCTGATGTGTCTGTACATTGCTACAGTAAAACAAAAGGTAGTTTTAATATTCTAGTTCCTGTTCAGTGCAAAGCCTTTAGCGTTATTCTGTCCAGACGCATCCCTAATATCTTTCTGTATAGCTGTTGATGTCCTGCATCTCGGATGTGAACTTCAAAGGGTGCAAGAGGTTATCTTAACTATCAGACACCCTTTGTATTTGACATTCTGTCCGCAGCCTGGTGCAATCATGAGAGATACATATTTGATTTCCTTTTGTTCTGGGTGAACTTCAAAGGAGTTGTAAAGTATATTTTCAGGCAGGCTTGCACTGATTTAGCTGTTCTCCTGAAGCCATTAAAAACAGAGGCAGGAGTGTCCATGGAAGTTTAGCAGCAAACACCCATATAAAGTTATCACCAGGGACATTCCAGATCTAGTTTTACTTGTGAATTGTAGCACTGAAGACATAATTGTTTATTCTCTTTATTCCCAGGTTCTGTATATTACTATAAATCTGCTCTTTATCTTTGCTACTGTTCACTTATCTATTTATTGTCAATAAATCTATTTGGTAATGTATTGCCTAAGCCATGGTCTGAGAGTGTTTATTCTACCACCTTTTTGAAGGATGAGGGCACATGACATATCGAGTAAGCTGAATAGAGAGAAAGATTTCTGTTCGACCCCCTGGGCTTGCTACAATTACCCAGTTATGGGTCTTATAAAGGCAGACTTATTTCATAGGGAGTGATGGTTGCCTTGTGAGACTGGTCTTTGGCACTAACTTGGAGTAAAGTATCTGAGGTATAAATCCCCCAAAAAGCAGTACACGTGGTCTCTTGTGAGTAAGACTGAGAAACGTGTAACAGCAAGTGCTGTGGTACCACATTCCATTCACATCACGAATAAGGAGCAAGTTTCAGTTCAAAGCAGACATAAATCTCCTTATGAAAACTGCCATTTGCTACGAATACAAGTGAGGGGAGATAGCCCGCGTTATAACATCTACAGCTTCAGCTAATAGGTCACTTCCAATTTTAAAATTAACATTTTTGTAGTTTACATTTGGAGAAGGATTTGTATTGGCAATACAGACGTTATAGCAACCTCACCGTGTTCACTGATATGGCAAGTATCTGATCTTTATAGTTTCTCCCACCCCTCCCAACAGTTGTAGCTCTCAAACTGTTAGATTGTAGCTCTCAAACTGTTAGATTTTAGCTCACAGATTGTATCCTGGCAGTAGGGGAAAGTGTTTACATAGTTGAGTCCTTGCACAATATCTCTAATATCTTTCTGTTTCTTCAGCACCTCAATTGAATTCCATCAACAGTGTCATTTTAGACTCATTTCTGCCATAGGACAAATTGGCAGTAGGTCTACTGTCACACAATAGATTCCTGGCCCCTTATCCATCGTTCTTGTACAGATGTGAAGAAGACATTCTCACAAGACATCTATAAAGATAATTATGCTTCCTGTAGAACGAATATTAAAGTTATAGTGGTTATTTGTTTAAAATATTTGTACTGAATTGCATGTTATTTGGAAATCTTAATCTATACCAGCAATAGATGGGTTAAAGACAAGACTTTGAAAACAAGGATAGGTTTCATTATGGTCAACTCCATTGCCAAAGAACCTTTACTTAGGCAACAACTGGGTTGTGAAAGATGATGAAAGGCAAGTGGCATCTGCTATGACATTTACTTGACAATTGGACCGAATGTTCAAGTTATACAGAAAAATAATAAAGCAGACACTGGCAGGGTCCAATTCTTCATTCTTAGACATTCCGTGGTGCTTAATCCTTCAGCTGGCTGCACAACTAACTTATGACAAAATAGAGAAAATGTATTTTAATACAAAAGTGAACTTCTTAAAAATATTTCCTGTTATGAATGGCCCATATGTCAAGTTTTGTTAGTGTAAGAAAAGTATAAAGCTGGGCCTTTAAAAAAATAATTACACCACAAACCTTATAGATGGAGTAAGGTTCATCTGAAAGCTTCTCCTCAACTGCACTTCAGGACTGCACCAGCTGTGCTCAGACTACACTTGTTGATTGAAATAACTGAATAAGAATCTTCTCCTTATAAAACTACAGAGGAAAGTACAAAACTAAACACATCAAAATAAAGCAAGACTTTTTGGAAGAGAAGAAATAAAAGGCTCTAACTGTTCCAGATCTCTCAGCTAGGCATAATGGGCTATGGTGTAGCTGAAAGGAAAGTTTTGAACCACTCATGGAATGTCCTCGATCATCTCGTCTTCAAACTCTCTTTAATATATCAATGTCCTTTTGAAAGTCGGTTGTTTTAAATTGTCGATAACATTCCAAATTATATTTGCCAATAAATTACACATAGTAAAAAAAAATCTGCTTCAAATCCGTCTTTCGAATGAGACATTAAACCGAGGCCCCGTCTGCTTTCTCAGCTGGACGTAAAATATCCCATGGCACTAGTTCGAAGAAGAGCAGGGGAGTTATCCCCGGTGTCCTGGCCAATATTTATCCTTCAATCAACATCACTAAAAAACAGATTATCTGGTCATTATCACATTGCTGTTTGTGGGAGCTGCTGAGCGCAATTTTTGGCTGCTGCGTTTCCTACATTACAACAGTGACTACACTTCAAAAATAAAGTACAGAGTGCAGTTTGTCACGGAGTGCAGATTGGAACAGAGTGTTAAACTGTGAGTTTGGTGAGTGAGGGAGTAAATCTTAAAGGTTAATCTCTTATTTATATAAATTCTAGTCTTGTGTGCTTGCAATTAGCATTTAAATTTACCGTTTCAAGTTTTAAGTTTCTTCCAGGCTTGGGCATGGCTAAGCAAGCTCTGTGCTGGAGAGCAGGTGAGAGTAATTAATTAATTAACTGGTCTAATCTGGTTCTGTAACTGCCAGAGAGCTCACTTATTTAAATCTCAGCAGTATAAATAGGAAGTCGCACAACACCAGGTTATAGTCCAACAGATTTATTTAATTTTACAAGCTTTCGAAGCAGTTCGCTCCTTCGTCAGGTAAGTTAGCAGTGAGAGAATCTCCCAGAATTCACAATTTAAACACAGACAAAATCTATTCACATTTTTCCCTACAACAAAGAGCACAGCCAAGACAATGAGATGTGTCCCAGGGGGTCCAACGTGTCAAACCACCTGCTGGCTGCATATCCTGTCAATTTGTGTTCTTGTGTTAGTCTTTTTAAAAAAAAAACACCTGGGAAGACCGGCCATGATGTCAAGTCACGTTCTGTATCGTGACATGAACCCGATATCGCGATTGAGGCCATCCTCATGAGTGCGGAACTTGGCTATCAGTTTCTGCTCTATGATTTTGCACTGTCGTGTATCTCGAAGGCCGCCTTGGAGAACGCTTACCCGCAGATCCGAGGCGAATGATTTTAAATCCGTGTCCTCTGGTTGCCGACCCTGCTGCCAGTGGAAACAGTTTCTCCCGATCTACTCTATCAAAACCCCTCGTAATTTTGAACACCTCCATTAAATCTCCCCTTAACCTTCTCTTGTTATAGAACCCGCCTGATTTGCATTGCGTTGAAATCTGCGGAACGACCATTAGGCAGGTTCCATCAGATGATGTTTCAAGGGCTGTGCGTGCTGAAGTATTTTTTTTATAGAGTAACCTTTTCTAACCAAAGTTCCGAACTCTTGCAGGACCATGGAATCCCAACCGACATGGGTTACGCAGTGGCACCGCATCACTCGGGGATGTACCCAGTTCACACTGGAAATCCATCTGGGGGATCAGAGTCATGAACACAGTATAAATAGGGGAGGCTAGAGTGCAGTTTGTCACGGAGTGCTGAGTGGAACAGAGTGTTAAGCTGCGAGTTTGGTGAGTGAGGGGAGGGAGGTGTTCCTTCCTTTTTCCATCTTTGTCAGCTTCCTGGTGCAGTGGTGGACCTGCGTGAGGCGAGGCGGCGGCAGAGGCTTTAAAAGGCTCCAGAGACCAGTCTCCGAACTCGGAGGGAGGGAGAGAGGTAAAAAAAATTGAGGTGTGACGTCACCAGAAAGCAGGTAAGTAATTGATTGGTGAGTATTTCTCTCTTTTTAAACTTAAACTCTGGTTTATAGTTTCTAAGGTGTGATATTCATCAGGTGGGGCAGAGGGTATTTAAAAAATATTAATAAATTTAATTAATTACATAGAATGGGAGAGCAGGTGATGTGTTACTGCTGCAATATGTGGGAGCTGGTGGACACCATTGATGCTCACGGTGATCGCATTTGCAGTAAGTGTTGGCTGCTCGAGGAACTCCGGCTCCGTGTTGATGAGTCCGAGCTTCAAACACTGCGACACATCAGGGAGGGGGAGAGTTACCTGGACTCTGTGTTCCAGGAAGTAGTCACACCAATTAGATTAACTAATTCAGATGTAATCCGCGGTCAGGGACAGGAGGGTGTGACTATGAGTGAGGCAGGTACGGGGATCCAGGAGGTAGTGTTGGAGGAGCGCAGCCCTTGCTCTTGTCCAACAGGTTCGAAGCTCTTACTCCCTGTGAGGACGGGAGCAGGGACTGCAGGGAGGATGAGCAACGTGGAACGGGGGGCCATTCAAGTGGGGGGAGTAAAAAGAAATGTTGTAGTGGTAGGGGATAGTATCATAAGGGGGATAGTTAGGGTTCTTTGCAGCCGAGAGCGAGAGTCCCGAAGGTTGTGTTGCCTGCCTGGTGCCAGGGTTAAGGACATCTCCTCTGGGCTGGAGAGAAACTTGGAGTGGGAGGGGGAGGATCCAGTTGTCGTGGTCCATGTTGGTACCAACGACATAGATATGACAAGGAAAGAGGTTCTGCTGAGGGAGTATGAGCAGCTAGGGGCCAAATTAAAAAGCAGAACCACAAGGGTAATAATCTCTGGATTACTACCTGAGCCACGAGCAAATTTGGCTAGGGTAAATAAAATCAGGGAGTTAAATGCGTGGCTCAAAGACTGGTGTGGGAGAAATGGGTTTTGCTTCTTGGGACACTGGCACCAGTACTGGGACAGGAGGGAGCTGTTCCGTTGGGACGGACTTCACTTGGGCCAGTGCTGGGACTAGAATCCTGGCGAATCGAATAACTAGGGTTGTAGAGAGGGCTTTAAACTAATGAGTGGGGGGGAGGTTTCAAGAGAGCAAAGAATAAAAATGTCAGCGGAGAACGCAATAGAGCAAATTAGCAGTGGGGAAATTAAAAACCAGAGCGTGTCAGGAAGGGACAGAATATATAAAGGTAAAGTAGTAAAGGGGGTAAAAGCAGGAATAAATTGTCACAAAACATGTTTAAAAGTTCTTTATCTGAA
Source organism: Squalus acanthias (assembly GCA_030390025.1). Taxonomy (NCBI): domain Eukaryota; kingdom Metazoa; phylum Chordata; class Chondrichthyes; order Squaliformes; family Squalidae; genus Squalus; species Squalus acanthias. The sequence continues at coordinate 46,669,621 of CM059428.1, read as the reverse complement.
TGCACGCAGCATTCGTAACAAAATAGACGAGTTGACGGTACAAATAACTACACATGGGTATGATCTGGTGGCCATTACAGAAACATGGCTGCGAGGTGACCATGACTGGGAACTAAACATCCAGGGGTATTTGACTATTAGGAAGGACAGACAGGAAGGAAAGGGAGGTGGGGTGGCTATGTTAATAAAGGATGGAATCACTGCAATAGTGAGAAATTATATTGGGTCAAAGGATCAGGATAGTGAAACAGTTTGGGTGGAGATAAGGAATAATAAGGGGAAAAAGTCACTAGTGGGCGTAGTCTATAGGCCTCCTAACAGTTGTAACTCTATTGGTCGGAGTATAAATCAGGAAATAGTTGGGGCTTGTAATAAGGGAACAGCTATAATCATGGGAGATTTTAACTTTCATATTGACTGGACAAATCAAATTGGGCAGGGCAGCCTTGAGGAAGAGTTCATAGAGTGCATTAGGGACGGGTTCCTTGAGCAGTATGTTACTGAATCAACCAGGGGGCAGGCAATCTTAGATCTGGTCCTGTGTAATGAGACAGGATTAATAAAAAATGTCCTAGTAAAGGATCCCCTTGGAATGAGTGACCATAACATGGTTGAATTCCAAATTCAGTTGGAGGGTGAGAGAGTTGGATCTCAAACCAGCATACTAAGCTTAAATAAAGGAGACTATGAAGGTATGAGAGCAGAGTTGACTAAAGTGGACTGGGAAAATAGATTAAGGTGTAAGACGGTACAGGAGCAGTGGTGTACATTCAAGGAGGTATTTCACAACTTTCAAGAAAAATATATTCCACTGAGGAAAAAGGGGCGTAAAAGAAAAGACAGCCATCCGTGGCTAAGTAGAGTAATAAAGGATAGTATCCGACTGAAAACAAGGGCATATAAAGTAGCCAAATCTAGTGGGGGGATAGAAGATTGGGAAGCATTTAAAAGCCAGCAAAGAATAACTAAAAGATTAATTAAGAAGGGGAAGATAGATTATGAAAGTAAACTAGCAAAAAATATAAAAACAGATAGCAAGAGTTTCTACAGTTATATAAAAAGAAAAAGGGTGGCTAAAGTGAATGTTGGTCCCTTAGAGGACGAGACCGGGAAATTTGTAGTGGGGAACACGGAGATGGCAAATACGCTGAACAAATATTTTGTATCAGTCTTTACAGTAGAGGATACTAAAAATATCCCAACACTGGACAAACGGGGGGCTATAGGGGGGGAGGAGCTAAACACGATTAAAATCACTAAGGAGATGGTACTCGGTAAGATAATGGGACTTAAGGCGGATAAATCCCCTGGACCTGATGGCTTACATCCGAGGGTCTTGAGAGAAGCAGCGGTAGGGATTGCGGATGCATTGGTGGTAATTTTCCAAAACTCCCTGGATTTGGGAAAGGTCCCAGCAGATTGGAAAACTGCTAATGTAACGCCCTTATTTAAAAAGGGAGGTAGACAAAAGGCTGGAAACTATAGACCAGTTAGCCTAACATCTGTGGTTGGTAAAATGTTGGAGTCCATTATTAAGGAAGCAGTAACAGGACATTTGGATAAGCATAATTTAATCGGACAGAGTCAGCATGGTTTTATGAAGGGGAAATCATGCTTGACAAATTTGCTCGAATTCTTTGAGGACGCAACAAACAGGGTGGATAAAGGGGAACCAGTGGATGTGGTGTATTTGGACTTCCAAAAGGCATTTGATAAGGTGCCACACAAAAGATTACTGCACAAGATAAAAAATCACGGGATTGGGGGTAATATACTGGCATGGGTGGAAGATTGGCTATCTAACAGAAAACAGAGAGTTGGGATAAATGGTTCATTCTCGGGTTGGCAATCAGTAACTAGTGGTGTTCCGCAAGGGTCAGTGCTGGGACCCCAACTCTTTACAATCTATATTAACGATTTGGAGGAGGGGACCAAGTGCAACGTATCCAAGTTTGCTGACGATACAAAGATGGGAGGAAAAGCAGTGAGTGAGGAGGACATAAAAAACCTGCAAAAGGACATAGACAGGCTAAGTGAGTGGGTGGAAATTTGGCAGATGGAATATAATGTTGGAAAGTGTGAGGTTATGCACTTTGGCAGAAAAAATCAAAGAGCAAGTTATTATCTAAATGGAAAGAAACTACAAAGTGCTACAGTACAAAGGGATCTGGGGGTCCTGGTGCATGAAACACAGAAGGTTAGTATGCAGGTACAGCAGGTGATCAGGAAGGCCAATGGAATCTTGGCTTTTATTGCAAGGGGGATGGAGTATAAAAGCAGGGAAGTCTTGCTTCAGTTATACAAGGTACTGGTGAGGCCACACCTGGAATACTGCGTACAGTTTTGGTTTCCATATTTAAGAAAAGATATACTTGCTCTCGAGGCAGTTCAGAGAAGGTTCACTCGGTTGATTCTGGAGATGAGGGGGTTGACTTATGAGGAAAGGTTGAGTAGGTTGGGCCTCTACTCATTGAGATTCAGAAGAATGAGAGGCGATCTTATCGAAACATATAAGATTGTGAGGGGGCTTGATCGGGTGGAGGCGGGGAGGATGTTTCCACTGATGGGTGAGACTAGAACTAAGGGCATAATCTTAGAATAAGGGGCTGCCGTTTCAAAACTGAGATGAGGAGAAACTTCTTCACTCAGAGGGTAGTAAATCTATGGAATTTGCTACCTCAGAGAGCTGTGGAAGCTGCGACATTAAATAAATTTAAAACGGAGATAGACAGTTTCCTAGCTGATAAGGGAATTAAGGGTTATGGGGAGCGGGCAGGGAAGTGGACGTGAGTCTAGGTTCGGATCAGCCATGATCCTATTGAATGGAGGAGCAGGCCCGAGGGGCCATATGGCCTACTCCTGCTCCTACTTCTTATGTTCTTATGTAAAGTACTTCATTGGCTGTAAAGCGCTTTGCGACGTCCAGTGGTCATGAAAGGCGCGATATAAATGCAAGTCTTTCTTTTATAATCTGCTTGGTGTGTATCCCAGTACTTTATTAGCCTTGTTGGCACTAGCCGTGCACTGACTGGATACTTTCAGTGAATAATCAATTTTTCATGGTTCTGTATCAATATACATTGTCATTACATATACCTATTTTAAACTCCTTGGGGTAGAAATTAGGTCGCGCCCCATTTGGGGCGCAAATATCGTCCGCGCGCAAATATTAGCGCCTGGCGCTAATTATCGGCACTGACAGGAAACTTCACTTTTACCGCCCCGGGAGGTGAGTGGAGTGCTAAATTAGGCGCTGCACACCTCTCTTAAGGCGCAAAGGCCTAGGAGTGAGGCGCTACCTCAGCGCACGAGCGCAGCGCAGCTGCTGCCAGTTAGCGAGGGAACACAGACACACTGGCGCCGGACACTTCTTAAAGCGGGGGGGGCCACTTGCTCCCCAGCCACACCCTGCTCATTGCAGCCTTGAATCTCAGCCTGGAGAGACCTGTAATCCATTTTGCTGCCAAGCATGGAGAGGGTGAGAGAACGCGCTCATCGCTTCACCGAGCAGGCCTTGGATGCTCTGGTTGACGCAGTGGAGCGCAGACGATGCATGCTGTTCCCGGAGAGTGGCAGGAGGCCTTTGCCACGCGAGTTCAGAAGAGTGTGGAGGGAGGTGGCTCAGAGCGTCTCCTCCAGGAGCATGGTGCCCAGGACCCATGTCCAGTGCCGCAAAAAGTTCAACGACCTCACTCGGGTCGTCAGGGTGAGTGGCTTTTTCTCAATACCTCTCCATCCCTCCATCTCAACCTCACTCTATGGCCAGAGGGTCTTAAAACCCCAATGCACAACACTCATGCAACACCTATGGCCCTTTCATCAAACACACACACACATTCCACACTTTGCATACAGTAAGGGCTATTCACCTATGGGAGGCACATCAGGCAAGACCATGGCTGCATACAGTAAGGGCTATTCACCTATGGGAGGCACATCAGGCAAGACCATGGCTGCATATTGTAAGGGCTATTCACCTATGGGAGGCACATCAGGCAAGACCATGGCTGTATATTGACTCAGATGCTGTCCTTTTTCTTGCAGGCTAAGCTGGCTCATAATCGGAGACAGCAGCAACGGACGGGTGGAGGGCGGCTTCAGCTGCAACCCCTCAGCGATCTGGAGGAGCGCGTCCACAGGATTGTGGCAAGCCGGGTGATCGGTCCCGTCGCCACTGGAGACGCCGACCCCGTTGTGGACAGCAATGGTAAGGTCATCACCTTTTTGTCCTCTGTCCTTCCACTTGTCCCTCACAATACCAGCCTTTGACACTTTCAATCCAACTTGCTAACTCGCTGCACTTATTCCTCCCTTACTGCCACCCTGTCCTCACGCTAAAGCCACTCTTGTACCTCCCTGCTTTCAGATGGTGATTCACCAGCTGAGGAGATGGTCCCTGAAGCTGCCACTGGGAGTGATGCTGCAGCTGAGGAGGAAGAGGAAGCCGGAGCATCAGTGCCACCCTCTCCCGAGGAAGCCCATGGCCACACTGGGAACACGCCTTCCCCAGAGGGGAGCAGGGGGGAAGGGGCTGATGATGGTGAAGTTCCAGGACCCAGCGGGCTGCAGCAACGCCATTGGGGGGGGAGGGAAGAACGGGGGAGCAGGGGGGAAGGGGCTGATGATGGTGAAGTTCCAGGACCCAGCGGGCTGCAGCAACGCCATGGGGGGGGGAGGGAAGAACGGGAGCCTTCTCCCCAGAGGGAGAGTATGCCAGACACTCCTAATGCAATGGACGCAGAGGAGGAGCGGCTGATTGCAGAAATGAACAGCCAGGCGGTGGGCATGCACACTGAGCTCATGGGTGCAGTGGGAAGGGTGCCCGAATGCATTGAGGCACTGGCAAGGAGTGTGGAGCACTTCGCTGTAGCACAGGCGGATGCCACACTAAAGCTTACTGCTGCAATTCAGTCACTGGCTGCCAGGAACCCATCTGAGACTGCTCTCATGCAGACTCAGATTGAGGCCACGCGAGCACTGACTGCTGCCATCCTCGATGGTTCGTGCACATGTCCCCGGGGCTGTCACCGCGCCGCAGCAGGCCAGCAATCTGTTCTCCGGCAAATTGCTCCGGATGCTGAAGTGCTGCCCCGTGGGAGTGCCAGTGTGTCGGGCGAGCAGAGAGTTGCTGTCCTCTCTCACGATGACAGCATTCCTGCTGCCAACACTGTCACTTCTCCACTGCACTTGCCACCGCCTGTAGGACAGACTGCTGCCGCCCATGCAGAGTTGGTGCAGTCTGCAGCCGGGCCCTCCAGGCCCAGAAGTGGTCGAGGCCGTCCTTCAGGGGCATCTGCAGTGTCAGGGTCTGACAAGCAGCAGCCTTCCACCAGCCTTGCTGCAGCCACTGAGGTCCCATTACGGAGGAGCAGTAGGGTTAGAAGGGGGGAAGTGCGCAAGGGAAGGAGATCACCCTCGAAGGGCAAAAAGTAGGAGGTGTGCCAAAATGCTGGTCATTTTTTTATTAAAGGCCGAGGTTCATGGCCCAACTTTTGTTTAGTGTTTTGGACATTATCTCCAGGTTGTGAGAACCAGTTATGTATTGACTGTTTTTTTGTGTTTATTTCTATGAGTTTGTCATGAGGAATTGACACACACAGAGTTTGTACAATAAATAAGTTTCTGTATTCAAAATATACATGGCTGGTGGTTGGAATTATTGGTGCCTTGGCCGGCTTAGGGGTTGCGTGCTGGGTTGATTCGTGTTTGTAGCACTGGCAGGGGCCCTAGAAGCGGCTTGCTATTAGTCGTTGACGGACGGCCCTTGCAGTTTGACCATTGTGGGCCGCCCTCCTGCCTTGGTGCTGCTGCTGATCATCGTCCTCGGCCTGTTCCTCCTCTTCCTCCTCCTCCTCTTGTGCTGCTGCAAGGCCTGGTGGCATTGGCTGCGTCCTGAGGATTGCCATGTTGTGCAACATGCAGCACACCACTACGAATTTGGAAACTTGCTCAGGCGAGTACTGCAGGGCTCCTCCGGAATGGTCCAGACAGCGGAATCGTTGTTTGAGCACGCCGATTGTGCGCTCAATAATGTTCCTCGTTGCTTGTTGGCTTTCCTGGTACCGCAGCTCAGCAGGGGTGTTTGGCGCACGGAGCGGTGTCATCAGCCAGGTGCTCAATGCGTACCCCTTGTCCCCCAGAAGCCAACCAACTGGCTGATGCGGTGCCTCGAAAATTTCTGCCACAGTACTCTGGCGCAGGATGAAAGCATCGTGGCAGCTGCCCGGATAGTGGGCATTGACAGCGAGAATCACCTGTCTGTGGTCACAGACCAACTGCACATTCAAGGAATGGAACCCCTTTCTGTTCCGGAACTCCTCTGCATTCTCTCGCGGAGCACGCAAAGCCACATGCGTGCAGTCAATGGCGCCCTGCACCATGGGGAAGCCCGCTACCCTCGCAAAGCCCATAGCACGGTCATGCTGCTTGTCTGGGGTCATAGGGAAGGAGATGAAGTCTCGTCTCCTTGTGAAGAGGGCATTGGTGACCTGCCGGATGCAGCGATGCACCGCAAACTGGGAGATATTGGCGAGGTCCCCAACAGCAGCTTGGAATGAGCCAGTGGCGTAGAAGTTCAAAGCCACTGTGACCTTCACTGCCACCGACAGAGACGTCCTGGACCTCAGCTGAGGCTGCAGATCTGGCTGCAGCAGGTGGCAGAGCTCAGTGACCACCTCCTTGCTGAATCGCAGCCTTCGCAAACACAGCTCCTCGGACATGTGGATGTAGGAGAGCTGTTCACGATATACCCTGGGAGGGTAAGCTCTCCTGTACATGCGCCTGATGGCCCTCCTCCGTCTGGCCATCATTGCCACTCTCTGTCTGCGTCTCACTCTCCTCCGATTGAGCTGGAGCAGGACGACGCCCCCAATCATTGCAGCCCCCATATTCTCTTTGCCAGAAAAGTAATGAGGTACAGCAACGAAAGTAGCAGCAAAGTTAGGATGAACTAGGCAAAACTACCTCACAAAGCGTTGAGTCAATGTAGAAGTCTCTCTCTCTCTCTCTCCGAATCTCTCTCTCTCTCTCAGAACGAGTGGTGCATAAATGTCGACCACAGAAAAAGACAGGAAGAGGCCCCCTTTAAATAGCGCCCCCCCCAGCCCCACACCGATTGATAACGTTCCAGTCTTCCGGTCGTTGGAAGCGCCAGGCGGTAAGGCAGGGGGCGCCACTCAATTTCCGCTCCGGGGCGCCCCAAGGGGGTTGCACCACGGAATGACGTCACAATCTGCGCGCGCAGGTGGTCGCAGCGGTAAGTTTTAGCGCCGCCGCACAATCTCAAGTTAAGTTCTCGAGCGGCGCAAACAGCGCTGCGCCCGGGCGTTAGCGCCTTAACGCCCCATTAGCGCCCATTTAAGGCGCTAACGGGAGGCGCAACCAACTGAATTTTTACCCCCTTACTTCTTAGCCCACTTTCAATGCTATCAGTATACTGGTCACCTGACCACATAACCTGACGTCATTGGAAAATTACTGGCAGGCGTACCATTTCCATATATTTTGTGATTACTGTAAACAGCAGGAGTTTAAGAGCAGGTCATTTGTTTATCCATAATCACTGGCTCACAAACAGAGCTTTGTCTATGTATTGTCACCTTGACCTTAAAATTCTTAGGTTTCTATCAGAACAAGGAAGCAGAACCGCCTAAACAATGGATCCTCCACAGTGAACCAATTCACGGGTGCCTGACAGAGAGATACAAGCACACATTAGTCATGGTGACATGTCCATATACAAAGTGATTATCTGCACAAACATTTTTGTGTCCTTCTACGCATGCGCACCCGATCCCCTTCGGCGCACCGAGACCGCACATGCGCAGTATCCCACGGTTGCGGTTGCCGTGGAACGTGAGAGAAGACCCACCACTTGATCCGTGCTGAGGGGGAGCGGGAGAGTGGGGAGGAGGGAGAGAGGGGAGGGGGAGAGTATGAGAGAGGGGAGGGGGAGGGGGAGAGAGGGGAGGGGGAGAGAGGGAGAGAGGGGAGGGGGAGAGAGGGGAGGGGGAGAGAGCGAGAGAGGGGAGGGGGAGAGAGCGAGAGAGGGGAGGGGGAGGGGGAGAGGGGGAGGGGGAGAGAGGGAGAGAGGGGAGGGGGAGAGAGGGGAGGGGGAGAGTACGAGAGAGGGGAGGGGGAGGGGGAGGGGGGGGAGAGAGGGAGAGAGGGGAGGGGGAGAGAGGGGAGGGGGAGAGAGGGGAGGGGGAGAGTACGAGAGAGGTGGGGTAGGGGAGGGGGGTAGGAGAGGGGGAGGGGAGGAGGGGGGAGAGGAGGGAGGGAGGGGGAGAGAGGTGGGGGGAGAGAGGAGGGGGCAGGAGGGGGAAGGGAGGGGAAGAGAGAGGAGGAGGGGGAGAGAGAGGAGGAAGGGGGGAGGGGAGAGAGAGGGGGGGAGAGAGAGAGGAGGGGGGAAAGAGAGAGGAGGGGGAGGGGGAGAGAGGAGGGGGGAAAGAGAGAGGAGGGGAGGGGGAGAGAGGAGGGGGGAAAGAGAGAGGAGGGGGAGGGGGAGAGAGGAGGGGGAGAGAGAGATGAGGGGGAGGGAGGAGGGAGAGGGAGGGAGAGAGAGAGAGGAAAGAGAGAGAGGGGGAGAGGAAGGAGAGAGCGAGGGGGGAGAGGAGAGAGGGCGGGGAAGAGGAGGGAGAGAGAGGAAGGGAGGAAGAGAGGAGGGAGAGAGAGGGGAGAGGAGAGAGAAGGGAGTGAGAGAGAGAAGGGAGAGAGAGGGGGAGAAGAGGAAGGGAGGGGGAGAGAGAGGAGGGAGAGAGGAAGGAGAGAGGGGGGAGAGGAAGGAGAGAGAGGGGGAGGAAGGAGAGAGGGGGGGAGACGAAGGAGAGAGAGGGGGAGAGGAAGGAGAGAGCGAGGGGGAGAGGAGGGAGAGAGAGGGGGAGAGGGGAGAGAGAGGGGGAGAGGGGAGAGAGAGGGGGAGAGTGGAGAGAGAGGGGGAGAGGAGAGAGGGGGAAGAGGGGGGAGGGAGAGAGGGGGGAGGAGAGAGGGAGGGGGAGAGATAGAGGGAGGGAGAGAGGGGGGGGAGAGAGAGAGGGGGAGAGGAGGGAGAGAGAGAGGGGGGAGAGGAGGGAGAGAGAGAGGGGGGAGAAGAGGGAGGGAGAGAGAGGGGGCAGAGAGAGAGAGAAGGGGGAGATAGAGAGGGGGAGATAGAGAGGGAGAGATAGAGGGGAGAGAGAGGGGGGAGAGAGTGAATTAGAGGGGGAGAGAGGGAATCAGGGGGAGAGAGGGAATTGGAGGGGGGAAGAGGGGGAATCGGAGGGGGGAAGAGGGGGAATCAGGGGGGAGAAGGAATCGGAGGGGGGAGGGAATCGGAGGGGAAGAGGGGGAATCGGGGGGGAGGGGGAATCGGAGGGGAAGAGGGGGAATCGGGGGGGAGGGGGAATCGGAGGGGGGAGAGGGGGAATGGGGGGAGAGGGAAATGGAGGGGGAGAGAGAGGGAAATGGAGGGGGAGAGAGAGGGAATCGGATGGGAGAGAGAGGGAATCGGGGGGAGAGAGGGAATCGGGGGGAGAGAGGGAAATGGGGGGGGAGAGAGGGAAATGGAGGGGGAGAGAGAGGCAACCGGAGGAGGGGAAGAGAGGGAATCGGAGGGGGAAGAGGGAATCATAGAAATTTACAGCTCAGAAGGAAGCCATTCGGCCCATCTTGTCCGTGCCGTCCGACAAAGAGCTATCCACCCTAATCCCACTTTCCAGCTCTTGGTCCGTAGCCTTATAGAGGAAGGGAGGAAGAGAGGAGGGAGAGAGTGCATCTCCAAGTACTTTGTAAATGTGATGAGGGTTTCTGCCTCTACCACTCTTTCAGGCAGTGAGTTCCAGACCCCCACCACCCTCTGGGTGAAAAAAATTCTCCTCAAATCCCCTCTAAACCTCCGACCAATTACTTTAAATCTATGCCCCCTGGTTATTGACCCTTCTGCTAAGGGATGCTCCTTCGTCAGGTGACTTTACCTGACGAAGGAGCAGCGCTCCGAAAGCTCGTGATTTCAAATAAAACTGTTGGACTATAACCTGGTGTTGTGCGACTTCTCATTTTTGTCCACCCCAGTCCAACACCGGCATCTCCGCATCACTTCTGCTAAGGGAAATAGGTCCTTCCTATCCACTCTATCTAGGCCCCTCATAATTTTATACACCTCAATTAGGTCTCCCCTCAGCCTCCTCTGTTCCAAAGAAAACAACCCCAGCCTATCCAATCTTTCCTTATAACAAAAATTCCCCAGCCCAGGCAACATCCTAGTAAGTCTCCCCTGCACCCCCTCTACTGTGATCACATCCTTCCTGTAATGTGGTGACCAGAACTGCACGCAGTATTCTAGCTGTGGCCTAACTAGTGTTTTATACAGTTCAAGCATAACCTCTCTGCTCTTATATTCTATGCCTCGGCTAATAAAGGAAAGTATCCTGTATGCCTCTTAACCACCTTATCTATCTGTCCTGCTACCTTCAGGGATCTGTGGACATGCACTCCAAGGTCCCTCTGATCTTCTGTACTTCTCAGTATCCTACCATTTATTGTGTATTCCCTTGCCTTGTTAGCCCTCCCCAAATACATTACCTCACACTTCTCCAGATTGAATTCCATTTGCCACTGTTCTGCCCACCTGACCAGTCCATTGATATCTTCCAGTCTGCAGCTTTCTTCTTCATTATCAACCACACGCCCAATTTTTGTATCATCTGCAAACTTCTTAATTATACTTCCTACATTCAATTCCAAATCATTGATATATACCACAAAAAGCAAAGGACCCAGAACTGAGCCCTGCGGAACCCCACTGGAAGCAGCCTTCCAGTCACAAAAACACTCTTCGACCATTACCCTTTGTTTCCTGCCTCTGAGCCAATTTTGGATCCAACTTGCCACTTTCCCTTGGATCCCATGGGTTGTTACTTTCGTGACCAGTCTGCCATGCGGGACCTTATCAAAAGCCTTGCTAAAATCCATATAGACTACATCAAATGCACTACCCTCATCGACCCTCCTTGTTACCTCCTTAAAAAATTCAATCAAATTAATCAGGCACGACCTTCCCTTAACAAATCCATGCTGACTGTCTCTGATTAATCCGTGTCTTTCTAAATTAAGATTTATTCTGTCCCTCAGAATTTTTTCCAATAATTTTCCCACCACCGAGGTTAGGCTGACTGGCCTGTAATTACTCGGTCTATCCCTTTCTCCCTTTTTAAACAATGGTACCATGTTAGCAGTCCTCCAGTCCTCTGGCACCACACCTGTAGCCAGAGAGGATTGGAAAATGATGGTCAGAGTATCTGCTATTTCCTCTTTACTCTTAACAGTCTGGAATACATTTCATCTGGGCCTGGGGATTTATCCACTTTAAAAGACGCTAAACCCCTTAATACTTCCTCTTTCACTATGTTTATTTCATCTAATATTTCACACTCTTCCTTCTTAGGGGGAGAGAATCAGAGCGGGGAGAGAGGGAATTGGGGGGGAGGGGGGAAGAGAGGGAATTGGAGGAGGAGGGGGGAGAGAGGGAATTGGAGGGGGATGGGGAGAGAGAGGGAATCAGAGGGGGGAGAGAGCGGTCAGGAAATCGGGGTTGGGGGTGTGGGTGAAAGGACGTGATCCAGGTCTAAAGGGGGGAGGGATGAGAGCGAGAACATGAGCCAGATGGTAAGACGGATCACGTTCTTCCAACCCCACCCCTTTACGCCCGCACCACGATCTCCCTCTCCTCCCCCTCGACCTGGTTGATTTCTCGGAAAGCTAGGTGCGTGTGTGGCAAGTGACATCATTGGACTGGATGAAATCCGGAAGTCACGACACTGTCACTATTCACTTCTTACCCAATAAACCTGTTAATAATCCGTGACCCACACACAATGCCCCATCTATGGGGGCGGGGGGGAAGGTCATGAAGTTGCTGTGGAGAGGTCATGAATCCAGGAGGGGGAGGAACTTGGACAGGGGGAGAAGGTCAGGAACTTGGGAAGCGGGAGAAGGTCAGGAACTCGGGCTGGGGGGCGGGAGGAGGCCAGAAACTTGGGCGGTGTGGGGAGGGGGGAGGCGGTCAGGAAATTGGGCAGGGGGAGAAGGTCAGGAAGCCGGGGTGGGAGAGAGAAGGTCAGGGACTTGGGTAGGGGGAGAAGGTCAGGAACTGGGGCAGGGGGTGGGGGAGAGGGTCAGAAATGTATGAGGCGTGAATTGGCGAGGTTAAATTGGCAAGTGATATTTAAGGGGCTATCAGTGGAAGGGCAATGGCAGACATTTAGAGATCGCATGGATGAACTACAACAATTGTACATCCCGGTCTGGCGTAAAAATAAAAAAGGGAAGGTGGCTCAACCATGGCTAACAAGGGAAATCAGGGATAGTATTAAAACCAAGGAAGTTGCATACAAATTGGCCAGAAGTAGCAGCAAACCCGGGGACTGGGAGAACTTCAAAAATCAGCAGAGGAGGACGAAGGGTTTGATTAGGGCAGGGAAAATAAAATATGAAAGGAAGCTTGCAGAGAACATTAAAATGGACAGCAAAAGCTTCTATAAATATGTAAAAAGAAAGAGGTTAGTAAAAACAAACGTAGGTCCCCTGCAGTCGGAAACAGGGGAAGTCGTAATGGGGAACAAGGAAATGGCAGATCAATTGAACAAGTACTTTGGTTCGGTGTTTACTGTGGAGGACACACACAACCTGCCGGAAATAAAAGGGGTCAGAGGATCTGGTAAGAGGGAGGAGCTGAGGGAAATCCTTATTAGTCGGGAAAAGGTATTGGGGAAATTGATGGGACTGAAGGCTGAAAAATCCCCGGGGCCTGATGGTCTGCATCCCAGAGTACTTAAGGAGGTGGCCTTGGAAATAGTGGATGCATTGACGATCATTTTCCAACATTCCTTAGACTCTGGATCAGTTCCGATGGAGTGGAGGGTGGCCAATGTAACCCCTCTTTTTAAAAAAGGAGGGAGGGAGAAAGCAGGGAATTATAGACCGGTCAGCCTGACATCGGTTGTGGGTAAAATGATGGAAGCAATTATTAAAGATGTCATAACAGACCATTTGGAAAGTGGAGACATGATAGGTCCAAGTCAGCATGGATTTGTGAAAGGGAAATCATGCTTGACAAATCTTCTGGAATTTTTTGAGGATGTTTCCAATAGGGTGGACAGGGGGGAACCAGTAGATGTGGTGTATTTGGACTTTCAGAAGGCCTTCGACAAGGTTCCACACAAGAGATTGGTGAGCAAAGTTAAAGCACATGGGATTGGGGGTAATGTGTTGACGTGGATTGAGAACTGGTTGGCACACAGGAAACAAAGAGTAGGAGTAAATGGGTACTTTTCAGAATGGCAGGCAGTGACCAGCGGGGTACCGCAGGGTTCGGTGCTGGGACCCCAGCTGTTTACATTATATATTAATGATTTGGACGAAGGGATTAAATGTAATATCTCCAAATTTGCGGATGACACTAAATTGGGAGGCAGTGTGAACAATGAGGAGGATGCTAGGAGGCTACAGAGTGACTTGGACAGGTTGGGTGAATGGGCAAATGTATGGCAGATGAAGTACAATGTGGATAAATGTGAGGTTATCCACTTTGGTGGTAAAAATAGAGAGGCGGACTATTACCTGAATGGTGGCAGATTAGGGAAAGGGGAGGTGCAACGAGACCTGGGCATCATGGTACATCAGTCATTGAAGGTGGGAATGCAAGTGCAGCAGGCAGTCAAGAAAGCAAACGGAATGATGGCCTTCATAGTAAGGGGATTTGAGTACAGGAGTAGGGAGGTGATGCTGCAGTTGTACAGGGCCTTGGTGAGGCCACACCTGGAGTATTGTGCGCAGTTTTGGTCTCCTAACTTAAGGAAGGACATTCTTGCTATTGAGGGAGTGCAGCGAAGGTTCACTAGATTGATTCCTGGGATAGCCGGACTGACATATCAAGAAAGATTGGGTCAACTGAACTTGTATCCTCTGGAGTTCAGAAGAATGAGGGGGGATCTTATAGAGACATTTAAAATCCTGACTGGTTTAGACAAATTAGATGCGGGCAGAATGTTCCCAATGGTAGGGAAAACTAGAACCAGGGGTCACAGTCTAAGGATTAAGGGGAAGCCATTTAGGACTGAGCTGAGGAGGAACTTCTTCACCCAGAGAGTGGTGAATCTATGGAATTCTCTTCCACAGAAGGTTGTTGAGGCCAGTTCGCTAAATATATTCAAAAGGGAGTTAGATATAACACTCACAACTAGGGGGATCAAGGGGTATGGCAAGAAAGCAGGAATGGGGTACTGAGGTAGCATGTTCAGCCATGAACGCATTGAATGGCGGTGCAGGCTCGAAGGACCGAATGGTCTACTCCTGTACCTATTTTCTATGTTTCTATGTTTCTATGTAAACTTGGGCAGGGGGAGGTCAGGCGCTTGGGCAGCGGGAGAATGTCAGAAACCTCGATGGGGGGTGGGGGGGAGTAGGTCCGGAACGTGGGGTGAGTAGGTCAGGGACTTGATTGCGGGAGGAGAATGTCTTAACCGCGAGGGTGAGCCCTGTCTGTTCCAAGTGAGCTCTGTTCTGTCTGGAGAAGGCAGTCAGAATGGCTCAAATTACACTTTGCAAAGTAACGGATTACATTGGCAGTGAGGATCTAATTACCCATTCCAGAGAAACTGCTGGGTGTGTCTTGTCCTCCAAGGGGACCAATCAGCAATCAGGACTTGTCATCCAAGGGGACCAATCAGAGCTTTTGGTGTTGCAAATAAAGACGTCCATAAATATAACATACACGATAGAGAGCTGGTTCGGAACTTGATGGAACTAAATTAAACTGGACTAAATTGGAGCAATCTGACTACCCAGGAACCCATCTGCAACTTTGAAACTTGGCTAGATCAGGGACCTACATAATAATGGTCCAAACATGGACAAATGAGCTGAATGCTCGAGGTGAGGTGAGAGTGACTGCCCTTGATATCAAGGCAGCATTTGACCAAGTGTGGCATCAAGGAGCTCTAGTAAAGCTGAAGTCAATGGGAATCGGGGAAAACTCTCCACTGGCTGGAGTCATACCTAACAAAGGAAGATGGTTGTGGTGGTTGGAGGTCAATCATCACAGCGGAACACATTGCTGCAGGAGTTCCTCAGGGCAGTGTCCTAGACCCAACCACCTTCAGCTGCTTCATCAATGACCTTCCCTCCAATATAAGGTCAGAAATGGGGATGTTCGCTGATGACTGCACAGTGTTCAGTGCCATTTACAACTCCTCAGATAATGAAGCAGTCCATGCCAGCATGCAACAAGACCTGGACGACGTTCAGGCTTGGGCTGATAAGTGGCAGGTAATATTCGCGCCACACAAGTGCCAGGCAATGACTATCTCCAACAAGCAAGAGTCTAACCACCACCCATTGACATTCAACGACATTACCATCGCTGAATCCCCCACCATCAACATCCTGGGGGTCACCATTGACCAGAAACTTAACTGGACCAGCCACATAAATACTGTGGCTACAAGAGCAGGTCAGAGGCTAGGTATTCTACGGCGAGTGATTCACTTCCTGACTCCCTAAAGCCTTTCCACCATCTACAAGGCACAAGTAAGGAGTGTGATGGAATACTCTCCACTTGCCTGGATGAGTGCAACTCCAACAACACTCAAGAAGCTTGACACCATCCAGGACACCCCATCCACCACCTTAAACATTCACTCCCTCCACCACCAGTGTACCGTGGCTGTAGTGTGTACCATCTACAAGATGCACTGCAGCCAAGGGTTCTTCGGCAGCACCTCCCAAACCCGCGACTTCTTCCACCTAGAAGGACAAGGGCAGCAGGCGCATGGGAACACCACCACCTCCAAGTTCCCCTCCAAATCAAAGAACATCCTGACTTGGAAGTATATCGCCGTTCCTTCATCGTCGCTGGGTCAAAATCCTGGAACTCCCTCCCTAACAGCACTGTGGGAGTACCTTCACCACACGGACTGCAGCAGTTCAAGAAGGCGGCTCACCATCACCTTCTCGAGGACAACTAGGGATGGGCAATAAATGCTGGCCTTGCCAGCGACGCCCACATCCCATGAACGAATAAAAATAAAATACAAGATGTAGCTATCGCTGCAAGAGGGGAACCAGTTGTACTGAACTAGATCTCAAGAACGTACATGCCTCAGAATGGGATATCAGAAAAGTAAGTTTAGGATTCAAGTTCCACTTATTCTGTAGCTAGAGTGCAGATACCAGTTTGGCTCTGTCGGCAGCATTTTTGCTTCTGAGTCAGATGGTTGCGGGTTCAAGGCCCACTCGAGGACTTGAGCCATTAAACTAAACGGGGGTAAATTTGGCTTGCTTTGCCCCTAGCGCCTGGGCGTGGTGCCGCTAACGCCTCCCATGGAATTCGCTGTGCGCAGCGACCCGCTCGCGCCCCGGCTGCAAACTTCAGTTGCGCCCCCTGACCCACTGCTGGACGATATGTCCGACAGGGTCAGGGTGGTGTTTTTGCGGACGCGACGGCACAAATTAAAGGGCAGGTGCAGGGCGGCCATTTATTTTGGGCCGACTGCCAGCACCTGCCCCCTTTCGCTTCCTGATGCGGGGTGCCGGCCGTGATTGCTCAGCCCGGCATTCCTCCTGTTTTCCCTGCACCCCGCTTCCTGGTGGTCCAGCAGAGCCCTGGTGCACGCTGCGTTGGGCCCCTCCCCTTTAATCAGGGGAGGGAGGCCTGTAATACTGCGGCGCTCCGTGCCGACGCGCGTGGCGCTGTTGCACGTAGCGCCGCGATATTGAATGGTAGCGCCCCAGGAAGGAGAGGGAGCGCTTCCAGTAGCGCCCCGCCTCTTGCTTGGGGCGCTACCACTCAATTTACGCTGCGGGGGTGTTAACTTTCTCGGGGCGCTAAAAGTAGTTAGCGCCCCAAAGGGGGCGCGACCAAATTTTTCCCCCAACAGGTTCTTCAGTGCAGTACTGAGGGAGTGTTGCATTGTTAGAGATGTTGGGCTGGATTTTGATACTGGGGCGGGTTGGGGTCGTGTCATCCACTTTTCATGTTATCCACCCGACTGCAATTGGATGTGGGAGATTGATGCAATTTTCACTTAATTGGGCAATTGAGTTCCAGCATATGAGAACCCATGAACCAATTAGTGGTTTCAGTCTGAAAGTCGCCTCTGATGATGTCATCAGAGACTGCCTGGTCTCAGAGATTGCCTTTGCTGTGAACTGTGAGAGGACGAGAGAGAGAGAATTTTTTTGCAACCAAGTCCTCCCAGGCAGTCTCTGAAGACATTCAATGCAGCCGCATCAGAGGCGACTTTCAGACCTAATACTACTACTACCTTCATCACATCTCCGTTGTAATAGTGGACCTGCAGCTGATAGTCAGCTATCCACTTGTGCTCCCGCCAGGTTTCACTGGCGTGTTTCACATCAGGCGTACTTCACGTCGGAAAAGGGTTAAACTAGCTAAAACGTTTCAAAATGGCATTACAGAGCCAAGTTAGGGCTTGTTAAGGGCTTTAATGGCCTCTCCCGCCTCTTGGAGGCGGGACGGAGTCGGGAACCCCGCGACCGATTTTGTCAAAATTGCGTGGAGGCGGAATGGAGTCGGGATGGGGTCGGGACCCCCGAATCTGCAACTTTAACCCCCCACACGCCTCCAAACCCGACTCCACGGGTCACTGAAAATCCAGCCTGTTATCTTTCAGATGAGAAATGAAACTGAGGCCATGTCGGTCATTCAAGTGTATATAAAAGATCGATTTTAAGAAGAAGAGGGAGATTTTCTCGTGTTGTGTCTAATGTTCCTTCCTCAACCAACACCATCAAAAATATTATCTGGTAATACATTTGCTATCCCCATGGAACCTTGATCTGTGCACATTGGCTGTTGTGTTTGCTTAAGTGACAACAATGACTACGCTTCAAAAGCAGTTCAGTGGTTGGAAAGTGCTTTGGCATGTCTTACGGATATGATGAGGCGCTGTATAAATGAGATCCTGAATAGGTCATTTGGAAGGCTTTCCACTATCTACTATGTGGCACAGTATTCTGATGTGCTATCATGCATCCAGATAACCTGGAAAACAATCTACTCAGGGAAGATTATCTTGGCTCAATTAAGACAATATTTTTATATCTGATCTCCTTTTCTGACTTACTTTCAAGTTCTTTCTTTATTAGTCCCGTTGACCTATGACTAGTGGTATTAACCTAGCTACAAATACTTAAATTGGCACAGCAGTTATTTGTAGGATTATTGATTAGATTAATAATTCTTTTGTTTTCTTCAAGAATATTCTCATTGTTTGCTGCTCACCTTCACATTCTCTGTCTGCCAGTGTTGCCTGAGAATTAATAAGGCAGAAGATTTTAGTTGTTAAGAGGGTTTGGACGCATTGATGACACCTTCTGGTGGACATAATTAGTGCAGTTAACTATTTAAGGAGAGCTCCAGGATAAGGCTTTGCATTGGCCTCGTCTTTTTACTATTTGTCTGAAAAATGCAACGTGCATTTTTTTAAATGTGCTTTTCTTTCTCTCCCCTCCTTTCATGAAGCTGGTAACTCATTGCTGATGACAAGTACCAATCTATGGACACCAGCAACCATCTGGCTCCTTGCCTAAGTAGGTGTCAACAAACTATTCAACAACAAGGAGGGGCATTACAGTTGAGTCCAACCTTGCCCTCACCCAAAGTGCACATACAGAGTACTTCCCAGGAGGAGTCATTGCAATTTGATCGGGAGTGCTGACTAGTATCTTCTCTTCCTAGCCAGGAGATATTGAGACCTACTGCAGCGACCATACCTGTACTCTGGCTGAGATCAGCATAGAGCAATGGTTGAATCTGGAACTATTTTGGTCTGGAAGGTAGGGTAGGGGGAGGGAGCATCACCTGCTGGAAGCACATATCAGAAATTTGGGCACTCGCTGCTCATGATTTTCTGACCTAGGCTCAGAAATCGAGGACAACACGTGCCCAAATTGCCAGTACCTGCTTCAGGCAGGTGAGATTCCCCACTGGCACCGCACAGCCATAAGATGACCCATGTTATCTATCGTCTAAAAATTGCTGTTGGTGGTGTTAGTGAAAGAATGTGTTCATAGGATATTCCTCCTCTGCTATTTTAACCCCAGGATTAACCTTTTTATTTATTTTAAAGAATGTTACATGAATCCCTTAAATGTTAATCTGCTGTTCTCATTAACATAATTCTAGGCTTGTGATTTTTTTTTAAATCTCAACATCCTTCTGATCAGGTTTTGCCATCTTCCCTGTGTTTCCAAGACTAAATACAGAGACAAGTATCTTCACTTATACTGACTCCCAGCAATCCTGCTACTCATTATTTCCCACAGTCCTGGTAAAATTTAGCCTCAGACTTTGTGAAAGATGGTTTCTTCTTTATCTACACTTATGTTTTAACCCAGATATTTCACTGCATGGATAGAAAAGAGGGTACAGTCTACCCCTCAACCACGACATGAAACACATCAAATCAATGTACAAACAATCCTTTTCTTTTACTGTTGGTGCCACACATTACCAGACTTAAAAGAACTTGCATTTATATAACACCTTTCACAACCTCAGGACATCCCAAAACGTTTTACAGCTATTGAAGTATTCTTTGATGTCATTGTTGCAATGTAGGAAATGCAGCAACTAATTTAAATGCAGTAAGGTCCCATAAACAGCAATAAGGTCATATATTTTTTAGTGATGTTGGTTGATATTTGCCAGGACGCTGGGGAGAACCAAGGAATCTTTTACATCCATCTGAGAGGACAGACGGGGACTCAGTTTAATGTCTCATCTGAAAGGTGGCATTTCCAACAATGAAACGCTCTCTCAGTACTGCACTGAAGTGTCAGCCTAGATTATGTGCTCAAGTCTCTGGAGTGGGGCTTGAACCCACAACATTCTGACTCAGGAGGTTACACCTCAACAGAGCTGGGACTAATGTCCTCACGGGGGGGGGGGGGGGGGGGGGTGGTTTGCTAGTGCTATTGGGGGAGGGTTTAAATTAATTTGGCAGGGGGATGGGTACCAGGATGTAGCATTAGAAAGGAGAAACAAGGTGCACAAATGATTGGGAGAGAGAGATAGCACTAGAGTAAGAAATAGTACGGTATTAGGTGGGGTCAGACTAAGAGAGAATACAAGAACGTCTAAGATAGTTTACAGTACATGTGTATAAATGCACGAAGCGTGGTAAATAAGGTTGGTGAGCTGCAGGCGCAAATAGCCACATGGGAATATGATGTTGTGGCGATAACAGAGACCTGGCTCAAAAAAGGACAGGATTGGGTACTAAATATTCCTGGATATAAGGTGTTCAGGAAAGATAGGGAAGGAAAGAAAGGAGGTGGGGTGGCAGTATTGATTAAGGATAATATTACAGTGCTGGAGAGAGAGGATGTCCTGGAGGGGTCTAGGACAGAATCTATTTGGTTAGAGTTAAGAAACAAAAGAGGTGCCATGACACGACTAGGTATATTCTATAGGTCACCAACTAATCGGAAGGATATAGAGGAGTAAATTTGCAGGGAAATTACAGAG
This sequence comes from Squalus acanthias, assembly GCA_030390025.1. Lineage (NCBI taxonomy): Eukaryota > Metazoa > Chordata > Chondrichthyes > Squaliformes > Squalidae > Squalus > Squalus acanthias. The sequence goes on along the minus strand of CM059428.1, from coordinate 46,649,097 downwards.
AGGTGCAAGAACTATAGAGTAGTGATAATGGGGGACTTCAATTATCCTAATATAGACTGGGATAGTAATAGTGTAAAGGGCAGAGAGGGGGAAGAATTTCTGAAGTGTGTTCAGGAGAACTTTCTTGATCAGTACGTTTCCGGCCCAACGAGGAAGGAAGCATTGCTGGATCTGGTTCTGGGGCATGAGGTGGGTCAAGTGGAGCAAGTGTCAGTAGGGGAACATTTAGGGAACAGTGATCATAGTATCATAAGGTTTAGATTAGCTATGGAAAAGGACAAGGAGCAATCTGGAGTAAAAATATTTAATTGGAAGAGGGCCAATTTCAGTGGGTTGAGAATGAATCTGGCCCAGGTAAATTGGAATCAAAAATTGGCAGGCAAAACTGTAATCGAACAATGGGCTGCCGTTAAAGAGGAGATGGTTCGGGTACAGTTGCGGTACATTCCCACGATGGGGAAAAGTTGGGCAACCAAAGCCAGAGCTACCTGGATGAGGAAAGAAGTAGAGAGTAAGATGAAGCAGAAAAACAGATGTCAGGTTGAGAATACTAGTGAGAACCAGGTTGAATATAGAAAGTTCAAAAGGGAAGTGAAAAAGGAAATAAGAGGGGCAAAGAGAGAGTATGAGAATAGACGGCAGCTAACATAAAAGGGAATCCAAAAGTCTTCTATTGGCATATAAATAGTAAACGGGTAGTAAGAGGAGGGGTGGGGCCATTTAGGGACCAAAAAGGAGACCCACGCATGGAGGCAGAGGGCATGGCTGAGGTATTAAATTAATACTTTGCATCTGTCTTTACCAAGGAAGAAGATGCTGCCAAAGTCATAGTGAAAGAGGAGGTAGTTGAGATACTGGATAGGCTACAAATTGATAAAGAGGAGGTACTAGAAAGGCTGGCTGTACTTAAAGTAGATAAGTCACCAGGACCGGATGGGATGCATCCTAGGATGCTGAGGGAAGTAAAGGTGGAAATTGCGGAGGTACTGGCCATAATCTTCCAATCCCCCTTAGAAATGGGGGTGGTGCCAGAGGACTGGAGAATTGCAAATGTTACACACTTGTTCAAAAAAGGATGTAAGGATAAACCCAGCAACTACAGGCCAGTCAGTTTAACCTCGGTGGTGAGGAAGCTTTTAGAAATGATAAAAGTTAAAAGTTACTTGGATAAGTGTGGATTAATTAAGGAAAGCCAGATTTGTTAAAGGCAAATCGTGTTTAACTAACTTGATTGAGTTTTTTGATGAGGTAAGAGAGAGGGACTTCCAAAAGGTGTTTGATAAAGTGCCACATAATAGGCTTGTTAGCAAAGTTGAAGCCTATGGAATAAAAGGGACGGTGGCAGCATGGATATAAAATTGGCTAAGTGACAGAAAACAGAGAGTAGTGGTGAACAGTTGTTTATCAGAGTGGAGAAAGGTACACAGTGGTGTTCCCCAGGGGTCGGTACTAGGACCACTGCTTTTCTTGATATATATTAATGACTTGGACTTGGGTGTACAGGGCACAAATTCAAAATTTGCAGATGACACAAAACTTGGAAGTACAGTGAACAGTGAGGAGGATAGCGATAGACATCAAGAGGACATAGACAGGCTGGTGGAATGGATGGGTGGACACGTGGCAATGAAATTTAATGCAGAAAAGTGCAAAGTGATACATTTTGGTAGGAAGAACGAGGAGTGGTAATATAAACTAAAGAAAGACTTAAATTTATATAGCATCTTTCATGACCACCAGACATCCCAAAGCATTTTACAGCCAATGAAGTACTTTTTGAAGTGTAGTCACTGTTGTAATGTAGGAAAGGGTACAATTCTAAAGGGGGTGCATTAACAGAGAGACCTGTGGATATATGTACACAAATCGTTGAAGGTGGCAGGGCAGGTTGAGAAAACGTCTAAAATAGCATATGGGATCCTGGGCTTCATAAATAGAGGCATAGGGCAGAATTTTAATTGACCCGTGGAGGCGGATTTGGAGGCGTGTGGGGTGGGAAAATAGCAGATTCGGGGGTCCTGAACCTATCCCCGCCCCCAACCCGCCTCCATGCCAGTTTCACAGGAGGTGGGTACCTGACCTGTGCTGGGACCCGCCTCCCCGAGGCGGGAAGGGGATTAGTGCCAATAAACTGCCTGTTAACAGTTAGTTAACAGGCAGTTTTTTGCCTAATCCCTATTTTTAGCCCTGAAGTGTGGGCTTCCTGACAGGTCCGATTTAGCGAGGCGGACCGTTGGAGGGCTTGGAGGGGTCGAGATGTCCGGTGTGCAGGTGAGTGATGGGTGCATGAGTGCAGAGGTAAGTGTGTTTGGTGTGTGTAAAGTGTTTTAAGAACTTGTACTTACCTTAACTTTGTCCTGCAGGCTTCCTTCCTTCAGTTCTCGGGAGTCCCTCAGCTCACCGGCACAGAAAGCAGAATGGCCGCGGAGCTGTCAAAAGCTGCAGTCTCTGCTTTCTGTGCTGGATTGATTTCTAACTGAGTCTAAGTACAGGGACTCACGTTAGAAATCATATTGTCAGTGTTTGACAGCTTCACAGAGCTGTCAAACGCTGAAATTTCATCTGTCAAAAGCTCTTGACAGATGAAATTTCAATGGCTGACGTCACCTGTATCCAAGGGACCCTTGATTGGCCTGCTAAGCCCGCTGGGCGGGCTTAACAAGGTCAATCATGTGAAAATACAGTGGGTTGGCCACAAGTCGATGGAGGCGGGACTACAACCCAAAAAGTGGGAGTCCCGCCTCCATCACGTCCCCATTGACAAAATCCAGCCCATAGAGTACAAAAGCAAGGAAGTTGTGATGAACCTTTATAAAACACTGGTTCGGCCTCAACTGGAGTATTGTGTCCAATTCTGGGCACCGCACTTTAGGAAAGATATGAAGGCCTTAGAGAGGGTGCAGAAAAGATTTACAAGAATGGTTCCAGGGATGAGTGACTTCAGTTAAGTGGATAGACTGGAGAAGCTGGGGTTGTTCACCTTAGAGCAGAGAAGGTTGAGAGGAGATCTGATAGAGGTGTTCAAAATCATGAGGGATCTAGACAGAGTAGATAGAGAGAAACTGTTCCCATTCGAGAACCAGAGGCCACAGATTTAAGGTGATTGGCAGAAGAACCAAAGGCGACATGAGGAAATCTTTTTTTATGCAGCGAGCGGTTATGATATGGAATGCACTGCCTGAAAGGGTGGTGGAGGCAGATTCAATCGTGGCTTTCAAAAGGGAATTGGATAAGTACCAGAAGGAAAAAAATTTGCAGGGCTACGGGGAAAGGGTGGGGGAGTGGGACTAGCTGAAGTGCTCTTGCAGAGAGCTGGCACGGGCTCGATGGGCTGAATAGCCTCATTCTGTGCTGTAACCATTCGATGAGTCTATGATTCTAGGAGGCAAGAGAGCTGCCACTTAGCTAAGGCTATACCTACTGCCATTGGCCCAAGTGGAAGATAAAGTAACAGTTGACTAATCATTTTCAACTGAAATTCAGAGAAGCACCTTTGATAGACATTAAGAAATTTTTATGAATTCCAGAAAATAAATCCCTTATTTATTGAAATTGTTCAATCTCTGCAGTAATCTGCTTTTACATTAGTGTCTTGATTTCCTATTGTTTATGAGCTGAGCGTGTGACATGTTAAATGTGAACCCCGCGTTAATCCATAAGATGCCGAACGCAAAAGGACCAGGGAGAAAAAGGAAAACTAAAATGTGTTCATTTAGTAGAAATATATTTAGTACTAGGACCACTGCTTTTCTTGATATATATTAATGACTTGGACTTGGGTGTACAGGGCACAAATTCAAAATTTGCAGATGACACAAAATTTGGAAGTATAGTGAACAGTGAGGAGGATAGTGATAGACTTCAAGAGGACATAGACAGGCTGGTGGTCCTAGTACTAAATATATTTCTAGTATTTATTTTCTGCGTGACACAGTGAAAAAGTTTCCAGAAAGTCCCATTCACATTGCATTTCAATTGTTGATGTTTTGGTTCTTACCACATGACATGGTAATCTGCAAAACAATTTAACATTGGAATATATAAAACTTTCCCCAAGACTTCAGTAATGTCAAAGTAAAAAAATACAGAGGCAAAATAATACTTTAAAAGGTTAATATATGTGCTTCCTTGTAGCTGTTTTGTTGTGTGATTGGTTATTCATCACATTTGCTGTTTGTGGGATGTTGCTGCGTGCAAATTGGCTGCTGCATTTGCCTACATCAGGGGTGTCCTATTTGTAACCCTAGGGACACAGGTGGTTCCCGAACACTGGCAAAATGGCTTTCAAAGCCCTGCCAAACCAATCTTATTTGGACTTATATTTCTTATTGGCTGGTTTGTCCTGTTTGATGTTGTGAACCTGGAAATTTGGAAAGGACTGTTCTTGGCACTGTTGTCTCATTGGTGAAAATATCCTGAATTAGAACACCATGATCTGTTAGTATCAGCAACTTGAGATAGGAACAGGAGTAGACCATTCAGCCCTTGAGCTTGTTCCGCCATTCTGTTAGACTATGGCTTACCTATACCTCAACCCCTTTTCTTCATATCCCTTGATCCCCTTGCCTAACAAAAAATCTATCGCTCTCAGGAAAATTTCAATTGACCCAGCATCCAGATATACGCACATTAATGGTATCTTGGATTTAAACTTTACATGTGGTCCCCAAGGCTCCAAAGTGGCACCTATGTGGCCCACAAAGACCATGGCCCAGAATTTGCGGTCAGCGGCAAAGCGAAGGCATTCGCAGCTGGCCCCAAAGTAAGCTTCCCACAAAGATCTCGTGATCTCTGTGTCAAGAAGTTTGGGTTTTCCGACGTTCATTTCAAATCAATGGAGTATGGTGGGGATCCCCTAGTGCGAGCTGCTGTGATGTCAACGAGCTGTCTAAGCAGCCAATCAGAATGTAGAATTCTCACAGACGGCGAACAGGAAGTGGGTAAGCTCTTAAAATTCTAACTTTTTAAAAATGCTAGAGAGAGCAAAACAAAGATTGGGGCTCTCACATGGGGAAAAGGCAAACCTGAAATAAAGATGAACAAACTTTAAATTTTTAAAAATGTTTTAAATTTCTATTAAAATGGATAAATTTGACACAGTACAAATCTAAAATTAGTTTTTCAGGCCCATAACCTTTGTTTAGCAGTCAATACGCTGTTAAAGCCCCAGTTACACCTAATCCCTTTGGATCTAACTTTTAGTGGGGATTTTAACAGCCTAATTACTGCGGAAGAGCCAAAGTTTTCATCAGTTTCCCTGATTTGAGAGAATTCACTGCTCGCCAGCTCTTGGGGGGGTGGGGGGGGGGGGGGGGGGGGGGGAGGGGGCCAGAGCGCAGCCTGTGTCAGAGCAGTGAACGACAGACCGCAATTTCAGGATTTCCGCATGCGCCTGCGCCAAATCCCGAAGTTGCGGTCAGTTTCAAAGGCATAATGATGGCGAATGCTGTAGTTCGCCGTCATTCGAACCGCAAATTACAGGCCAATAGCTTGAACATCTCTGGCCTGCATAATAACAGCGACTGGACTTCAAAGTATTGCAATTAATTGGATGTGAAGCGCTTTGAGATGTCTTTAGGACTTGAAAAGGTGCAATATAAATGTAAGTTCTTTCTTTTTAATGCATTGATGTTGGGAATTTTTTTATTGATACCTATTAAGTTTTTATGGGATAACTAGTTTTCTGTCTCAATAATGCTTAAAATATTGTTAAATATCAGAGTGACACATCACGACTGGGTAACAACAAATAGTCAAAGACCCAGTAAGGGAAAGCAGATAGTCCCAGAAGTTGAGTACAGGAAGAGGTGAGTATGGGTGAAGAGCGAGACACAGGCTCCTTAAATTGAATCTGAGGCTTGTGGAGGCCCAGCTGTCTCTACCTGAGTGTGCTGTAAAATGGAGCTGCAGGTTTGTGCGTTTAATCTCTCTGCCATTATATTCCTTGGAGCCCATACTAATTGGAAGAAAGATTTTCCACAATAGATAAATGAGTAACTCAAGTAGATAATAATCAATTAGAAAAGAGAAAAACAGAGATTCAAGCAATGGGATAAAAGAATAATTGACGGACAAACTCTAGCATTACAGTGTAGATGATAAACAATAATTCTTTTTACTAATATATAAAATTATAAAAATCCCTCTTAATTTAGTTTTTTTATTTCTCCACTAGTTCGTTTTTACCAGTTTGCTTCTGCTCTCTACCTCCTCCCCTATACCCTAACACAGATGAGGTTTAGGGAAAGGGGTGGAGTTTAAGATGATTGGCAGCTACAATTCGCTCAGGCTACTTCCCAATGCTATTTATTTGTGCTCACTACAAATGCCAGCTTTTATAGGCAAGCCCACACTTCTATGAAGCAAAACTTGACCTTAAACTAAATATTTGGGATCGTGGGCCATGAATGAATAATAAATTCTTTTAGAACTGGCAAATGCAGCAGAAATAGGGACAGGATGCCACCATGCACTCATGTCTGTCTGAAGCACACGAAAAAAAGTGTTTACACACATTCTCAATTGCAAATGAAAAATATCTAACATCCCAGTTTCTCCCATTAGGCAGAATCTCAGCAATATTTACATTTTAAGTACATTAGGAAAGGATCTGTACCTGAGAAAATATCTCGATAAAGAAACCAGTAGCCATGACTCCAGTAACTAGTTAGAAATCATTAAAAGCTTGCCATGAGGATGGGACAGTTATATAAGAAAGCCAGTAAATGTTAGGCCTAATTTAGGCCAGACACAGACCCTGGCTCAGGGGAGGCTGTCAGATTACAAAGTGAGAGGTCAATGGTCTGGAACTTGAAGTTGTAATGATGGTGAAACTGTCAGCGTTCACCGTCATTACTGTGTAAAACTGACAGCAACTTCTGGCATCCGCACATGCGCAGTTAAACGTAGAAATCTGGAAGTTGCTGTCAGTGGTACCCTGCTCCTTCATAGGGTGCGCTGTTGCAGTCTTTGCAGATGGAATCACCACAGAACCAGGGATTTGAACTTCAGCTTTTTATGCTCTATTCTCGCTGTAAAAACCATTGAAAAAGTTAAGTCTTGTTGAATGAGGTGTAACTGAGTTTTTAGTGGCATACTAAGGCATAATTACTGATGAACAACCTCTCTGGCCCTGAAAAACAAATTTTATATGTGTGGAATGTCATTCCCTCCATTCCAGTGCTGAGGGAGTGCTACACTGTCGGAGGTGCTGTCTTTCGGATGAGACATTAAACCGAGGCCCCGTCTGCTCGCTCAGGTGGTAAAAGATCCCATGGCACTAGTTCGAAGAAGTGCAGGGGAGTTATCCCCGGTGTAAACTTGAGGTCATCCAAAACTCGGCTGCCCATGTCCTAACTCACACCAAGTCCCGTTCACCCATCTCCCCTGTGCTCGCTGACCTACATTGGCTCCCGGTTAAGCAGCGCCTCGATTTAAAAATTCTCATCCTTGTTTACAAATCCCTCCATGGCCTCACTGCCCTCCTATCTCTGTAATCTCCTTCAGCCCCACAACCCCCCCGAGATATCTGCGCTCCTCTAATTCTGCGCTCTTGAGGATCCCTGATTATAATCGCTCAACCTTTGGTGGCCGTGCCTTCTGTTGCCTAGGCCCTAAGCTCTGGAATTCCCTGCCTAAACCTCTCCGCCTCGCTACCTCTCTTTCCTCCTTTAAGACACTCCTTAAAACCTACCTCTTTGATCAAGCTTTTGGTCACCTGCCCTAATTTATCCTTATGTGGATCGGTGTCAAATTTTTTGTCTTAAAATACTCCTGTGCAGCGCCCTGGGATGTTTTACTACGTTAAAGGTGCTATATAAATACAAGTTGTTGTTGTTGATGTTGTCCTGGCCAATATTTATCCCTCAATCAACATGACAAAAACAGATTATCTGGTCATTATCACATTGCTGTTTGTGGGACCTTGCTGTGCGCAAATTGGCTGCCGCGTTTCCCACATTACAACAGTGACTGTAAAACGCTTTGAGACATCCGGTGGTCGTGAAAGGCGCTATATAAATGCAAGTCTTTCTTTCCTTTTTCTTTTCCATGATAAAAATTCCAAGATTTTTTAAAAGCTTGTTTATGATATTTCAGCTTCTACCTTAATCCTATGTGTATGTCCCAATCGTTATCTCTCTTTCTGTAAACTGATTAAAAAGTGAATGATAATCAGTGTTTTTTACTTACTGGTTTGCTGTCTGTGAGAATTCTTCAATCTGATTTGCTGCTCAGGCTGCTTGATGACTTCACTGTTCCTGGGCACCACGCAATCACTATAGATGTCTCTAGATTGAAACTGGCGTCGGAATACTGGAAATCAACGTCACAGAGCCTGCTAAATCTTTGTAGGCAGCTTTCTTCAATGTCAGCGACGAGCGCCATCGCTTCACCGCTGACCGCAAAATCCGAGCCATGTGTTATCACATTGGTAGCAGCATCATGGGCACTGTAGCCTCATGTGATATGGTAGTGGCTTTCTCTTTAGGTATCTATGGCCGCGATTTTCTCCTCGGTGCCATGATGGGTGCGGGTCAGCTGGTTTCCAGGTTCCAGTCCCGCCCCCAGCTGCCTCCGCTCTACAGATGTGATTTTCCCTTGATTGGCCTTGTTAAGCCCACCCCTGCTGGCTTACCAGCCAATTAACAGGAAACGGGTCTGATGACGCCATTGATGACGCATCATCTGGCCGGTTTCCTTAAAGGGACCATGCACAATTTTATTTTGACAGTTGATTTTTCAGTGTTTGACAGCATTGAGCTGCTGCAAACACTGACAATCACTGCACAAAGGTGAACGCTTGCACCCAGGCTCTCCAATGACTCCCTCCATTTACTTATGGAGGGAGTCACAGTACGCAGGGAGGTTCTCTTCCCTTCCAAGGGCGGAAGAGACCTCCCCAGGACACCAACTTACCTTGCACCTCCACCCAACCCTCTCTATCTACTTTATCACTTTCCCATCTCACTAGTCACCCCTCACACTCACCCTCATTCTACTGCAAGCATACCAACTAACAACACACAAGGGTGGGCACTTGAGAGGTTTAGCCAATGTCCATGTGAAGCTTCTGGTAATGTGTTGTCATACAGTGTAATATCTTTTTCAAAAAGAGCCCCTTATTGGACAGATCTGAGCACACATTGAGAAGTGTCTTACTGAGTTCCAGTGATTGTTCAGTCATAACTCCCCTCCCCCCCCCCCACCCCCGCCCCGCTATAGTGATGTGTGTGCATGGAATGGCTTGGACATTCAAGGGATGCTTCACGGTGCTGGTGCGGGATGGTGTCAACCTGGCGCATCATGTGGCAGCCAGGGTTTACAACATCAAGTGAAGAAAGTCTGTCCATGGTGATGCCTCCCGGCCAGCAATTTTGTCAGAGGCTGATGCCCTGTGTCCAGTGCAGCATCAGGTGATGGCGGCAAAGGTTGGTGATGTTGTTGTTGGGGATGATTGTGGAAGGATTTGGAGGACCAAGGTCTGATTGTTTCATTGGCTCCGATGTTGCTGGAATAGATGGCAGCTGCAGGTGAGATGACAGAAGCGATCTGTCACTGGTGAGAGAGGTTCTCCCAATGAGGTGGCACTGGATATACAGTTGGATTTAAAAACTTGTAAGCTAAAGAAATCTGTATATGTATTAAAAATGCAGTAACCAACATTTTCTTTGCTCTAAAACTCACCATGTGCAACATTGCATCCTTGACACCACTTCTGCAGCTGTCATCTTTTCACAAACATCAGACCAGACTCACAACACGCCACACTTACCTGGCGTGTTGTCCGGACGTCGTGAAACCGGACCCAGAAGCTGGAAAATCAAAAAAGAGCCTGAAAACTGCTAACCAGTACCTGGTAATAGGCAGTTAATTGCCTTTAATCCGTTAGGTGTCGGGTCCATTCACAAATTGGGGACCCGACACTTGTGAAGGTTGTGTGGAGGTGGGATGACGGCGGGTGCGGAACCCGCCGTCAATCAAAATGACTTTAACCTCTGAGCCGCTTCCAAACCCGCCCTCTGAGCGCCGGCAAAATCGCGGCCTATGTACTTGATATGAATTCTGCCATTATCACATACTTCAGTTTGAATGACGCTGCTTCTGTCACATGCCTCAAACTGAGTTACATGATAAGGTGTTGTATAAATGGCACTTCTTTCTCAGTATTTTTGCATTTTCAGTGTTGGCATCTCTGTGATTCTACCATCATGGTCATCATTTTATTTCAATCCTGTGATGTCCATACCACATTTCATCTGCGGACTGAGAAATTAAACAAATGTGTTGATTAATTTTCCTGTAGATTGCAAGTGCCCGAATCTATTTGTTACCCAGATATCTCATAATATGTTTTGTTTAATGCACACTCTCAGCAGCTGCACCTTTCCCCAGCTCTGGTCTCACTTATGTTTTTCCGCACACCACGTGATCTATGACAGCGTTTTGGGGAAATCGAAAACTGATGTTGAAAGCTGCTTCAGTTTCGTTTCATACAGTCGCTGGCTGGCTTTAACTGAACGGGAAACACCCACATCACCACTTGCTTAGCTGCCTGCATTGAGCGCACATCATGGCACTGGAGCGACTTGTATTGTTAATACTACAGCCAGGTAATTTTAAGCGTGCTTTAAAATTAATCTATTTGCTCAGTCACAGACTGTGACAGACTTTTTGTTTAAGGAGGTAACCCACTGCTGTTTCTTGTCCTTCAGTCACCAAGCTTTGGGTTCGTTGCTTTTTTTCCCGTTCGGTTAAGAGTGTATCGTTTTATATATCTTGACCTTTGACACCGTCATGTTCCTTGTTTTAGCAGTGCTGTTTTTTCTGGGCGCAGGAGCCGTGACGGAAGTTTTGATCACGTTGGGTGAAAGAGCAAAGTTGCCCTGTGATGCTCCTTATAAGTCTGAAGTTCAGTACCGAGCTATCAGCTGGTACAAGGTAAAGAGTTTTACTGTAGTGTTTAAGGGTACATTTAGACTATACCTGTAGGCCTAGAAATTCGTCTCGGGCAGTGGCGCAAAACGGGCCGTATCGGATCGGCCGCCCATTATTCGCAGCGCCTGATACTCCAATGCCTCCAATGGAGCTGAATATCAGGCGCTGCGTATAACAGGCGGCTGATCCGACACCGCAACTTCACGCCCTTGCATTGATTTCAATGCCGAGTCTCTCGGCGAGGTACCACCTGCGGAGGAGCAGGGTAACTCGGACCGCAACTTCCGGATTTCTGCGTTTAACTGCACATGTGTGTACTCCAGAAGTTGCTATCCGATTTACTCCATGATAAAAGGTGAGTGCTGTTAGCCTCCAGGGTAAAGAGCCATACAGGTGAATTTCCTGCAATTATGCTGGTTCAAAACGGGTGTAAAATTAAGTCCTGAAACTGAAGCAAAATGGAGACTCTCTGGAGGAGATAGTCTTTGGAATTGGTCTGGGCCTTGACACCCAATTTACACTCCACAAGACTAGCATCAGTGCGAAGCCAGAACTGCTTTGCATCGAAGCTTACCTTGTGTAAATGCATCATGGGACACAGGGCATTCATCATGGCATTACCGAAGAATGCCGTTTTACAAATGAGAAATTATTCTTAACTGTGGAGACCCAATAAAGGTAGAGGGGGCCAATGTAGCGTAATTGAATTCAAGAGCCTTGCTTCCAAAGAGGTCTGAGATGGTGAAGAATGAGATGTACCTAAATCATTAATCACATGCAACATTTAAGCAATTGATTAAAATAAATCAATTCATAGGCTACAAACCATTTATAATTATCCATTTAATAGTGGGTTGGGGATTTCTTACTGGCCTGCATTAACTATAAATAATTAAGTTTAAGAAAGACTTACAATTATATAGCGCCTTTAAAGTCTTTCACAGAAAATGAGTTACTTTTGAAGTGCAGGCACTGTTATGTAGGAAAATGTGGCTGCCAATTGCAGACAGCAAGGTCTCACAAACAGAAAACGAGATGAATGAGCTATCAATCTGTTTTTGGTGGTTGAGGGAGGTTTTAGCCAGGACATTGGGCGAACTTTGACTAATGACATGGGATCTTTTACATCCACCTGAACAGGCAGACGGGGCCTCGAGTTAATATCCAAAAGATGGCACCTCCGATTATGCAGTACTGCACTGACTTTAAGAGGGAAAAATGTAAAATCATGAACTATATTTGTAAAAGTTCACTTCAAAATGTGGGGAAATGCAGCAGATAAAGTGTTAAAAATCACTATTGTCTTGGTGGGGGGAGGTCATGGCCCATAACTCCCAGCAAATAAGTCCACTTTCACCATGTACAGTACAGCCACTTCTAAAATTTCCACTACCTTAAACTGCAGGAGTAGGAGATAAAACAGATCAAAGATTTGTATTAGAAAAATTATTCTAAACTTAAAACTTACAGGTAGTCTTTTATATTTTAGACAGAAACCAAAATTTAAACCTAACCATGCAGTCAGTCTTTTAGTGGTACCATGACATTTGTGATGAGTCGTAGTCAGAAACTGTGACTCAAATTATTTGCATTCTGAAAAGAGAGGGAAATTTTACTCTGGGATTTTAGTTTTATTTTGGTTTCCAATTCTCTTCTGACTGTTCTGCCCTTTGTGCGTAGTTTCCATGACTAAACCTAGTCAGTGAGTGTTAGTGGGCCTTGAGCCCATTATATTAGGCTTACCGCCGGATGCTATGTCCAATGGGGTTGGGGGGGGGGGGCCCTACCTGCGGCCGGGGCGGCGCTAATTAAAGGGAAGGTGCCGGGCGGCCATTTTTGTTGCTGGCCGTCTGCCAGCACCTGCCCCCGTTGCCGTCCCCAACCTCCTGAGCAGCCCCCCCCCCGTGGAGTGCCGGCTGCGCTCCATGAGCCCGGCACTTCTCTCGAGTGCCGGGCTCTTTTGCCGGCACTCCGATCCCTGGTGGCCCAGCTGGGCCCCGGGGCGGGCTGCGCTAGGCCCCTCCCCTTTAATAAGGGGAGGAAGGCCTGCAGTGCCACAGCGTGGCGCTGTGGCACATGGCGCCGCAATACTCACTCGCAGTGCCCCAAGAGGAAGACGAGGCACTTCCAGCAGCACCCCGCTTCCCTCTTGGGGCACTACCAGTGAATTTCGGCTGCGGGGGCGCTAATTTTTTTGGGGTAGCGCCCCGGCGACGTTAGCACCCCAAAGGACTCAACTTTTCCTCCTACAACTCCAAACATTTTCACTGCAGAAGCTAAACAATGGCTGCATAAGCAATCTAAAATACTGTGTGTGTGTGTATATATGCTGTGTTTTGATGTAAATTGTTGGCAGTATATACATTGCAGTATATCCATTTTAAACATTGCATTCTTCAGTATCTTAATTAACCTCTTCCTGACTGTCAATTTTGATTGAGTTTACTGTAGTTCGTTTTCACTAAAACGGTGAAAACCTGAGAGTTTAAACAAATCTGAATTTGAAGACAAGTCAAAAATATTTTTTGAATAACAACAGTTTAACTCCTTTTTAAAAAAAAAAGCCAGACTAGAAGTAGAGCTATAGAAGCAGCATAGAGGTTTACAGCACAAAAGGAGGCCACATAGCTCATCATATCTGTGCCGGCTCTTTGCGAGGCCAATCCAAGACTAATTCCATTTCTCTGCCCTCGCTCCCATCGCCCGACATCACTCTGCTTGAAATGTTTATCTGTTTTTCCATGCAGTGGTTTCAGCCTCAAATACTCCCTGTCGCAAATGTGGGAAGAAGTAGCACTGTTTGATTCTCCCTGATTTGTGTACATTTTAATATTTTTCTAGGTAGCTGATGATGGGTTCAGCTTATCAGGAATTGTTCGAAAGGATTTCAAAGAGAACATTGCCAGGATGTATCTGGGTTTCAGCGGGTCGGTTGAAGTAGCTTCTGCCAGTCCCTATTTCTTGACTATTCACAATATCTCCAGTGAAGACTTGGGAACGTACCAGTGTTCATTGTGGGCACCGCTTGGAGAACAAAACAAAGAGGCAGATGTGAGACTTCGAGAAGTGGGTTCGTATCTTATCAAAAGTTAAAGTTAGCACGTGGTTCAAAGACCAGTACTGTATATTCTCACTTCCATTCCTCTTTTATCACATCGATATCGTAGGGTAGAGTTTATGAATTAGCACTCCTGGTGCAGAGCTTTGCATGATGGGAGCACAAATCAAGAATTGGTTAGAAATTCTGCCCATGGATGGAAAATCATATGGGACATGCTGACTTCCATACCCAAAGGGGGAGCAATTCGGTTGCTTAGCGCCTCCGCGGGGCGCTAGGAACTTAGTGCCCGAGCGCGGCGATTTTAGCGCCGCTAGCGAAATTGACCAGTCGTTTTGCGGCGGCGCTAAACATTACCGCCACGATCTCCTGTGCCCGCAGATCGTGACATCAGTCAAGCATGCAATGCCCCGGTAGCGCCCCAGACTGAATATTGAGTTGCGCCCCCTGCCTTAGCGCCTGCCGCTAGGAACGACAGATAGAAGGGAATGTTTTGAAGTCGGGAAGGGGCTGAGGAGCGCTATTTAAAGGCGGGCGCTAAGTGCCGAGCTCTTTCCGTGGGCCTATCCATGAGTGCTTCCAACGCAATTGGTTTTGAGGTTTCTCCAGGCCGAGATTCAAGGCTGCAATGAGCAGGGAGTGGCTGGCCAGCAAGATGGCCCCTCCCCTTTAAGAACTGGACGGTGCCAGTCTGTCTGGCTTCCATGGTAATTGGCATCGCCTGAGCTTCGGTAGCGTTCTGAGGTAGCGCCTCGTTCCCTGATGTTTGTGCCTTAAGAGAGGTGTGTAGCGCCTGATCTAACGCTCAAATCACCTCCAGGGGCGATAGCGGCGATTTTTGCAGTCGGAGGCGATAATTCGCGCCGGGTGCTAAACTTCGCGCCCGGCCGATATTAGCGCCCCAAAATGGGCGATACGGAATTTTCCCCCCCAAATCTTTTATGCTCTCCCATCACATGAAGCCCTGTGCTAATTCATCCAATCTACCTTCGTATGCAATGTTCGCTCTACAGCAGCTTAAAGAGGAAGTGTTTACTCGTGAATTTCCATATCTGAAGAAGTTCCAATGAAATCATTAGTGCGTAGTGATGCCCAGAACTGACTACTCCCAATCATGATATCATTAGAATGGAATATCGTTAATGTCACAATATGGGAGTGCCACACAAAAGTTAGCTTCTCACTGTTCCTAAAACAATGGATGCCTCCGAGAAACACGATTAGGAGACACTGGTAAGAGATCAAAGAGGTTTGAGACAGCGCGTGTCAACTAGGGTGACTTTGGAGGGAAAAAGTGGAAAATGGTGAAGACACTCTGCATGCCAGGCAGCATCTGTCCAGAACACATGAGTCAGTTGATTTCAGCTATAAACCCTTGCTTAGAACTGAAAGCTGTTACGGATGAACAGCACTGAAGAAGGAACAGAACAAGGGGAAGCGGGAGCACACACGCAGAGAAAATGACATAGTATACACCTGTAAAGTGCTGCGGTAGGGATCAGGAAATGGTTAAAGGGCAGAAATGATGTGTACAGGAGACAAAAGGAGGCATAATGAAAGAAATCAAAGAAATAAGCGACATATACACTTAGAATATGAGAGGATTGGAATGGGGATAGGCAAGTTGAATGGGAAACAGGGAAAACTGGCAAAATGAAACTTGGCTCCAGCGGCCTAGGAGTCTGGTGGGAAAAAGGAGCAGGTCGACACCAAGGATGTAGACCACCCTGTCAGCACAGTATTTATATGGGGGTTGGGGGTCTTCATCCCTACCAACAACCTGTTCGTTCCTGACTGCCACTGCCATCCCTGGAAATGCCAGTACACACATCACATTGCCAGTGACTACTACCAGAGAGAAATGAGAGCTATAGTTAAGGTCTTAAGTTGTTAAATTCAATATTAAGGCCAGAGGGCTGCAAAGTGTCTAGTAAAAAATAAGGTGGTGTTCCTCGAAATTGCATTAAGCTTCATTGGAACAGTGTAGAAGGCCAAAGATAGAAACGTCAGATTGGGAGTGGGTTGGAGAATTGAAGTGGTAAGCGACAGGGAGTAGAGGTTCGCATTTATGAACAGAACAGAGGTGGTTGGCAAAGCAATTGCCTAATCTGCGTTGGGTGTCCACAGTGTAGAGGAGACTAGATCGGAGAAAGTTCATGTAAGTTGCTGTCTCACCTGGAAGGTTGGTGAAAGGGAAGGTGATGCATTTCCTGCACTTGCATGGGAAGGTGCCAGGGAATGGAGAACGATTTGTTGGGATGATGGAAGAGTGAACCAGAGTGTCATGAAGGAATCATCCCTTTGAAAGGCTGAGACGGAAAGATGGGTTTGGTGGAGGGATTGTGTTGAAGGTGGTGGAAGATGATCTGTTGAATGCGTGGGGTTGTGGGGTGGATGGTGAGGACTATCACTGTTCTGAGAGGGTGGGAAACAGGGTATCAACAGAAGCATAGGAAATGGGGAGGACTCATTAGAGGGTCCTAGCAACCATGGTGGAGGGGAATCTTCAGCTGAGGAAAAAACAGGATATTTTAGAAGCTCTTTTAGAAGTGTGGAAGGTGTCATCATCAGAACAGGTACAATGAAGATGGAGAACCTGGGAGAGGGGAATGGATCCTTACAGGAAGCGGGGTGGGAAGAAGTATAATCCAGGTAGTTGTGGGAGTCAGTAGGCTTTTAATGGATATACATTTTAACGAATAAACGAACGCCTCATGACTCTTCGGCTCGCCCTAGCCCAGAACCAGGGCGCTACGGTCATCTGTGCGTACGCTCCAACACTGGAAGCCACAGACGAGACCAAAGAGGAATTCTACTCCAGCCTCGAACAATCCCTGTCCCGAGTCCCAACGGGCAACAACGCCAGAGTTGGAAAGGACACAGACCTCTGGGGAGGTGTGATTGGCAGAGAGGGGGTAGGGAAAGCCAACTCCAACGGTACCCTCCTCCTGACAAAATGCTTAGAACATGGCCTTGCCATAACCAACACCTTGTTCTGTCAGAGAGACAAGTACAAGGCTTCATGGCAACACCCTCGCTCCAAGCACTGGAATCTGCTGGACTACGTCATCGTCCGAGCGAGGGACCGCAAGGACGTCCGCATCACCCGCGCCATGACAGGAGCTGACGACTGCTGGACAGACCACCGCCTAATCCGCTCTGTCATCTCCATCAATGTAGCCCCAAAACAGCGGCGGCAACAGAAACAATGCCGCAAGAAAATCAATGCTGGAGCACTCAAAGACCCTGCTAAGAAAGCCCTATTCAGCCTGCGCCTCACAACCAACCTGACGACTCCCAGTGATGCAGAGACACAGAGTGCCCACAGCGCCTGGTTTGCACTCAAGGCCTCCATAATCAGCACCTGTGAAGAGACGCTTAGTCACTCGACCAGGAAACACCAAGACTGGTTCGACGAGAACAACCAGGAGATCCAGGAGCTAATAAGCCGCAAGTGCAAGGCATTCCTGATCTGGAAACAGCAACACAACCAGAGAGCAAGAAAGCAGCTCTACGGACGCCTGAAAGCTGAGGTCCAACAAAAAACACGCAACCTAAAGAACAGATGGTGGGTGGAGAAAGCGCAGGAGATCCAGCAGCTAGCCGACAACCATGACGTGCGTGGATTCTTTAGCGCAGTCAAGACCACCTATGGCCCAAGCACCCAAGGTCCTACCCCACTGCGGGCCAAGGACAGAGAGGCAATGCTCCATCTCACCCTCAGTAAGCTCCCCGCTGGAGTGGAGCTAATCTACAGAACAAATGGGAAACTGTTCAACCTCCGTCACCTCCAGTCCAGATCCAAGGTCATCCCATCCTCTGTCATCGAATTACAGTATGCAGACGATGCTTGTGTCTGCGCACACTCGGAGGTCGAACTCCAAACCATTGTCAACACCTTCACCGAAGCGTACGAGAGCATGGGCCTTACACTAAACATCCGTAAGATAAAGGTCCTCTACCAACCTGCCCCCACCACACAGCACTGCCCCCTGATTATCAAAATCCACGACGAGGCCTTGGACAACGTGGACCACTTTCCATACCTCAGGAGCCTACTGTCAACAAGGGCAGATGTCGATGACTAAGTCAAACACCTCCTTCAGTGTGCCAGTGCAGCCTTCGGTCGCCTGAGGAAGAGAGTGTTTGAAGACCAGGACCTCAAACCAGGCACCAAGCTCATGGTCTACAGAGCAGTAGTGATACCCGCCCTCCTGTATGCTTCAGAGACATGGACCATGTACAGCAGGCACCTCAAAGCACTGGAGAGGTAACACCAATGCTGCCTCCGCAAGATCCTGCAAATCCATTGGCAGAATAGGCGCACCAACATTAGTGTTCTCGCTCAGGCCAACATCCCCAGCATCGAAGCTTTGACCACGCTCGATCAGCTCCGATGGACGGGCCACATCGTCCGCATGCCCGATACGAGACTCCCAAAACAAGCACTCTACTCTGAGCTCCGACACGGCAAGAGAGCCCCAGGTGGGCAGAGGAAACGCTTCAAGGACACCCTCAAAGCCTCCTTGAAAAAGTGCAACATCCCCACCGACACCTGGGAATCCCTGGCCCAAGACCGCACAAAGTGGAGGAGAAGCATCCAGGAAGGCGCCGAACACCTCGAGTCTCTTCGCTGGGAGCAAGCGGAAGCCAAGCACAAACAGCGGAAGGAGCGCACGTCAACACAAGCACCCCACCCACCCGCCCCTTCAACCACCATCTGCCCCACCTGACAGAGACTGTAGGTCCCGCATTGGACTCATCAGTCACCTGAGAACTCATTTTTAGCGTGGAAGCAAGTCATCCTCAGTTCCGAGGGACTGCCTAAGAGAGAGAGAATGGATATTGGTAGACAGCCCATCCCCAGCAATAGAGATCAAGAAGTCCAAGAAGATGTTAGAGATGGACCATGTAAAGGTAAGGGAGGGGGACTTTAGCTGTAAATTTGCAGGGTTTATATAAATATTTCAAGTGTTAAACTAACTGAAAAAAGCTGCAGCTCAGATTGGAGTTTCGACTGAGTTGCACTTGCAGCTGACAATACATCTGTAACAAGAATGATTCGAAACACTAAAATGGCATGTTTCAATTAAACAAGATCATAAAGCAGTAAATTTTACAAATGAACACTCCTGAGTTTTGCTCTACAGGAGCACATATCAGGAATTGGGGCACGCAGGTCAGTGCTAATTTGTCAAATCTATCCCAATATTTTGATATGCTGTTTCTCCTTTAAGATTTAATTATTAATTTCAACCAATGGAAATTATTGGATTACCAAATATCCAGTGTTTTGATAATGTTTTAGTGTTGCAGATACAGGGCCAAACAATTTTTGATTAAAAAAATATATTTTTGGCTGTTGACTATATTAGAGATTGGAAAACTAAAATTGTGAATGTCTAGTTTCAGTTTGGTTAATAATTTTAGGTATTAATATATCTTTACCTTTGGGAGAACTTGACTCCATGAAATGCAATTGTTAAAATGTTACTGCTGTGTCCCAGGTCATTGTGAGTCATGATGCCGGGCGGTGACTGGAGATCATATTTTGCACTGATTGCTAATTTTAGCAAAAAAGATGTGATTAAAGGGTGATATGTTGGTAGAAAGCATGAATGGACATTCATCTGTATTTAGTATTGCTCTGGCTAGTCTTACGCCATCATGAAGGAATGAACAGATACTCGTGAAAATATGAAAAAAGCTGTTGTATACTTGTTAAGATCTGTTTAAATGTTATCAATGAGGAACTCAAGCAGCATTCTGTAGCACAGTTAAATCAAAAAAGTTTTTACTTTAGGTTGCGCCTGGTGTGAGTAAGTTTAAAGAATGGAAAGATTTCTGTGCATCACCGGAACAGTGACAGAGTGACTAGTACAAATTCACATGGAAACACCCTAAATTAAATGCAGCCTATATGGAGAAGTGGACAGAGAGAGTAGTGTTTTAAGGCATTACATGGAGGCTGGGTGGGAGAATATGCCCTTATCTATCCAGGATTCAGTGATCAATGATCGTCTTGCCGAGAGGCAAAGTAGCTGCTGCTGAAGCTCCAGACTTCCAACAGTGACCAAAATGTTGGCGAAACTGAATCTTAATCACAACCCCTGGAATAAGGCACATTTACTCACTGATCCTTTTCAAACAGAGAAACCAAATCAAACATTCTCACTAACATAGCCTTTGTTAAACAAAATGTTATTAAGTTCCAGAGGAAGTCTGGACAATTATTTGTGAAAGTCATCAGGTGATAACAAAACCTACCCTCTTTAAAGCAAGCTTTAGTTCAAAACACATTTTAAAATAACTCCTTTCCATGGCAGACAAACAGGAGAGCTCCCAACAGAAATTACTGGTGTTGATGTTAGTCTGGTTCCTTAGGCTAAGGATGCCAGTCATTGCATTCAAGACAGACTGTGGCGTAGTAAATTGTGTAACCGAAGGATGCTGGCATGATGCCATGGTAATTGTGTAATTAGTTAATTAATCTCAGGGTGAATGTTACAAATTTGGGTCTGCTGTAGATACCTTCTCAGGTTAGTGGCTTCAGTTGCTCTTGTAAGCGGACTGGGCATCTTATTATGGGACTTGACTCACACTGCCCTACATCTACTTGTATAGTAGCAGAACCTGGGATTGTAACAGTGAAATTCTATTGTAATCTGGACCAGATTTTCATGTCTATCACATGTACTGCTTCAGTCTCACTGAAGGCAGATCAAGTCAACATTAGATGAGGTGAAGTTTGGATTGAGTTATACTTAATTCTACAGTAAATTAAGAGGTATAGAGCAATAGGAACTTAGTTCAATTGGTAGAATTTATATTTGCATACTTTTACAAAATAAAGAGCACATGATGTTATGCCCCACTCTGGTGGGCCATCTTACTTAATGTAAACAGAATAATCTTTCTTCATTCTGTCCTACAGCCCAGGGAAGTTCCAGTCTCCCTTCACAGCCTTTTGCTGTCTGGCTGCCTGTGCAGATCTTTTCCAAAAAAAGACCAGACTGCCTTCCTTGCTTTACTCACAGACTACTCATAGTCATGAAGAGGTCAAAACCCTCTCAACACAGTGGGTTCAAGGTGTTTATTTTTCACAGAGACAAGACATTTAATTGCTTGTCATTTGGTCTCTGGGGAAAAACAACTTCTGATTAGTATATTAACCACCTTTGGATTCACAACCCAGCATGGGTCAATGCTGAGGACCTACCCCTTTAAAGCAAGCTTTAGCTCAAAACACATTTTAAAATAACCCCTTTCCATGGAAAAATGGACCAAGAATCCTGAAGTGCGATAGTGGACCTCAATCAAAGGCCACATGATTCTGGGCCATTGAATATTTTAGATTTGTGAGCTGTGTTACATATTATACACAGTCGTACAGGATGGAACCAGCTTGGGGGGAAGGGATGAGGACAGCCATGTTGCAGTTTCCAGGCAGTTAAGGGGCCTGTGTACCTGCTGTGGCTACAAATGCATATACGGAAGGGACAAAGTCATCACCAAAACAGGAGGAAAGTAACCAAGCAGTTCATAGCAATAGTGGCTGCCATCTTCCTTTCAGACAAGGAATAGACCAACTGGAGATGAGGGTGCACAGAAATAGGACCCAGAGGCAAGATCATATCCTATAAAGAGGGTCCACGGAAGAAAAGTGACCGAAGTAATGCAGGAGCAGTGTCAGACGAGATTGAGACATTGTAGAAAGCAACTGCTGAATTTTTTAAGTGCTGAGGACTTGGAATCTACACCACAACTCTGCCTGTGGCTGTAGAGGTCACAGCTGCGCTCAACATTTTGCCCAGTGGATCACTTCAGTCACATGGAAGGGTATATCTCGGGCACTAGCCAAAGACTATGTAAAGCTACATTCAAAATGTGACAGATGTACTATTCCAGAATGATGACGGGCTCATCCGTTTCCACTGAGGAGCAGATCAACAGTTTCAGAGATAGAAACAATTTTATTCCATTTTATTCCAGAGCAACACGGTGGCATAGTGGTTAGCACTGGTGCCTCACAGCGCCAGAGACCCGGGTTCGAATCCGGCCTCGGGTGACTGTCTGTGTGGAGTTTGCACATTCTCCCCGTGTCTGCGTGGGTTTCCTCCGGGTGCTCCGGTTTCCTCCCACAGTCCAAAAATGTGCGGGTTAGGTGATTTGGCTATGATAAATTGACCCTTAGTGTTAGGGGGGGATTAAATATGTGGGGTTACAGGGATAGGATGGGATATGTTAGGGGGAATTAAATACGTGGGGTTACGGGGAAAGGGTAGGATATGTGTCGGTGCAGGCTCGATGGGGATTCTGTGTGAGGGGGCAGGGACAGGGTACTGGATTTGGATGATCAGCCATGATTGTGTTGAATGGTGGAGCAGGCTCGACGGGCCGAATGGCCTACTCCTGCTCCTAGTTTCTATGTTTCTATTAATAAAAACAGAAAATGCTGGTAATACTCAGCAGGTCCGGCAACATCTGTGGGGAGAGAGAGAGTTAATGTTTCAGGTCGATGACCTTTCGTCAGAACTGGAAAAAATTAGGGATGTAACAGTTTTTAAGCAAGTACAGAGGCAGGGAAAGTGGGAGAGGAGAAGGGAGGAAAAAACAAAAGGAAATGTCTGTGATAGGGTGGAAGGCAGGAGTGATTAAATGACAAAAGGGATGATGGTGCGAGGTAAAAGGTGGTGGGAATAGGACAAGTAAAGAAACAAAAGCTGGGTCTAGAGGAGTTCTAAATGGCAACAGCAGAACCTTTACCAACACCTGCTGTCCAAAAAATAGGAGCAGTGGTTATGATCTGAAGTTATTGAAGTCACTGTTGAGTCCAGAAGGTTGTAAAGAGCTTCCGCTGAGTTCCTAACCCTGTTATCCGGTGCTTACATGGGTCTTCACACTGAAGTAAATTTAATAGAGGGTACAAAGGCGAAGATGGTTGTTTTAAATAATTTACTGTGATATTGTAAATGTGTGTACATTAAGGGCTGGATTTTACGAACCTCAGCGGGTCCGTGGCGGGCGACCCCGCTGCTGCTTGTTAAGCCCGCCCAGCGCGTTTCCCGGCAAATTAGAGGAAGCAGATCTGGTGACGTCATTTGATGACGCGTCATCAGCTGGTTTTCTTAAAAGAACCATGGCCAACGTTATTTTGACATTTGTGCTGTCAGTGTTCTACAGCATTGAGGTGCTGCAAACACTAACAAGCACTGCACAGAGGTGCATGACTGCACGCAGGCTCTCCCATGACTCCCTCCATATGCTTATGGAGGGAGTCACAGCACACAGGGGAATCCTCTTCCCTTCCCATGGGCGGAAGAGACCTCCCCAGGAGACCAATTGGTTGCACATTGCACAGGAGGACACAAGCAGGGATGTGTTCAGGAGGACCTGGGTGCAGTGCCACAATTATTTCAATGATCTCAGTAGATCACGAAACGTTAGTACAAAGCCACACTCCACCTCATCCTGCTGTGTTTCTCATCACATCCCCATCACTCTGCCTTCTCTACCCTACTCCTGCACATCCTTACTCACACCAACTTACCTTGCACCTCCACCCATCCCTCTCTATCTACATTATCACATCCCATCTCACTAGCCACCCCTCACACTCACCCTCATCCTAGTGCAATCATACCAACTAACAACATACAAGGGTAAGCACTTAGGTGTTTTATGTACTGTTCATGTAAAGTTTCTGTTAATGTGGTGTCAAACATTGAAACCTTTATTTTCAACACTTTGCGTTCTTAGGCAGATTTGTGTGCACCTTTAGAAGTGGCTTAGTGATTTGCAGTGAATGGTGAGACATAACGGTACCCCTCCGCAATGGTGATGAGTGTGAAAGGAATGGCTTGGGAATTGTAGGGATACTTTATGGTGTTGGTGTGCGGTGGTGCCAACCTGGCACATCATGTGGCAGCCAGGGTGTACAGCGTCAAGTGAAGTAAATCTGGCTATGGTGAGGCCATCCCTGGTGTCCTGGGCAGCAATGTGGTCAGGTGCTGATGCCCTGTGTACTGTACAGCATCAGTTGATTGTGGAGAAGGTTGGTGGTGTTGTTGGTGCTGTTGGTGATGCTGGTGTTGGGGCTGATCGTGGTGAGATTCTGAGGACCAAGGTGAGAGAGTATAAAGTGCACCCATGCTGATGGAATAGATGGCAGGTGAAGTAGAGATGACAGAAGCGATCTGTCAATGGTGTGAGAGGTAATGAGGTCAGACTGGATGGAGACTTGTGTAAAGATTTGCAGCATCCTGAATCTGTAGCGGAAATGCAGTTTAGAGAAGCTAGTGGTTAAAGGATCATTTCTCAATCAGCTGGGAGCTTTGACTTGACATTTGAAGCTCTCAACTCATCAGCTGATTCAATGACGTCTTGCCTCAGCTTCACAGACGCGGTCTAGACACCGAGGGAAACCGGTAGGCGACCTGTCAACTCCAAAAAGCTGGGGAAAAACCATGGCTAAGTGGCTGTAAGCAAGCCACTAATGATTTTAATTGCCTCCCCCGCCGTAGCGCGTCGGGTCTGCTCAGCGCTGACAGACCCGACATTAAGTAAAGGCGCGTGCCGGCGGGTTCACAACTGGGTCCCAACCCGCTGGGGGAAAAAAACACTTTCCCTCCCGACCCGCCACCGATCGTGCTCGCTGATCCCCTGCAAAATCCAGCCCTAAGTGTATGCAATTTCCCCCTGTGTCTATGTACCTGTTCTGATACCTTCTGTGTTCCCTAGTGAAAGCCATATAACTGGTGAATGGTGGCTTGTTTGACTAGGAAACTTCAGATTGTTCAGAGGTGGTGGAGGGATCAGTGGCACTCCATGATAATGTGATCATAGAGCAAAGGTTTGTTAACCAGTCACTGTGGAGAGCTTATTGCCTGCAAGCAAGGGACATGGACAACTGTGTGCAGGGCTTTTTGCCATCAGCGACAGGCTGCTAGTTCCACATCTTATGCCGCTGGTGGCCAGTGCCTGCCTGTGGCTCCTAGTGATATGTCTGAAGATAGACCACTGGACCTCCACAAAGTCAAAGAGACTTTGCTCATAGTTGACCCTTCCTCTCAGAGATGCTACAGCCTGGTGCCCTGATCACCTCATATTAAACATAGCACTAGTCAGACCATTTTGCAATGATACTGCTTATTCTCTGAATCACTGCGGTTGACTATTGGTGGACGCCAATTCCAGCTCATTATGGATTTCAGAGTTGGAGGTGTTTGTCTTTGAGATGGATGTCTCCATTATTCCCAGCCTCTCATCCACCACTGTAAGAAAGCTAATCAGGGCAAAGGCCAGTGGATCCTGCAAGATTTTCTTTCCACCTTCATTGCTTTAAATTTTGGCAGTTGCCCTTCGAGGGCTGATCCAGTTAATTTTCCATCCCTGCTCCCACCAGGAACTATAGCGAGCTCTCAGTGATGGGCGCATTATGGGCAGATATAATGCTGTGACAAAGCAATTAGGGTTGACCTTGGAGAAATCCCTTGTAGTTATACCAGTGCGATTGTTGGCAAGTGTTGAGTTAGCTGCCTCTCTCCTTTAGTGCTTTTATTGGAAAACTCACCCTCTAGTTCTTTGACGGCAACAGGTGTATTAGTTTATCTATAACAGTATGTACAGCTATTGCCATTGAGCATATGAAGTACAGCACAGCAGCGAAAAGCTTCAAAAATGCCATAGCAACAACAAAGAACACCATAGCAACATGGAGACATGAAGTACAACAGTGCAGCATTATGCGTCACTTTGTACCGATCCACTTTGGGATTTGGTTGTGACTCACATACCGGACGTGCGTGTGTGGAATAGAGCAAAATTCTACTCAATTTGTTTTTATGTCTGCTCAGAATTTTGCAACACAAATGTGTTCTGTTGCAACACAAATCCAATGTGGTAATCTATCCCCCACCTCCGCCATTTGCAACAGCTCGTCTTGTTCTCTGGTGCTCTACAAAAGCGGAGTTGGAAGCAGTAGAAATGTTCTGCCTAAGGTGCATTAGAAATTTTTGAGATGCGTCCCTGCTTGTACAAAATGCTGAGCAGAAGTGAATTAATCACAGCATTTTTACCTTTAACAAAAAAACAAAGCGTAGGTGCTTTTTATTGCTTACTAATTGTAGGAAAGATTGGAGAAACCTGAGCTTTTCACCCTTGAAAGGAGACATTTGAGAGGTGATCTTATTGAACGTAGGAGCAGGAGTAGGCCATTCAGCCCCTTGGGCCTACTCCACCATTCTATTAGATCCGGGCTGATCTACACCTCAACTCCATTTTCCTACCTTTGCTCCATATCCCTTGATACCCTTACCTAACAAAAATCTATGGATCTCAGTCTTGAAAGCTCCAATTGTCCCAGCAGCAAGAGCCTTTTGGGGAGCAAGTTCCAGATTTCTACTCGCTTTGTGTGGAAAAAGTGCTTCCTGATTTCACTCCTGAATGGCCGAGCCCTAATTTTAAGGTTATGTCCCCTTGTTCTTGATTCCCCCATCAGCGGAAGTAGTTTCTCTGTATCTACGCTATCAAATGCTTTAACATTTTAAACACCTCGATCAGATCACCCCTCAATCTTCTGTCCTCAAGGGAATATAAACCAAGTTATAGAGGGAAATAACAACAGAAAACGCTGGAAAAACTCAGCAGGCCAGGCAGCATCCGTGGAGAGAGAAAGAGAGTTGACGTTTCAGGTCGATGACCTTTCATCAGAACTGGGAAGAGCTGGAAATCAAATAGATTTAAGGCCAGGGTAAAGCTGGGAAAAGGGGGAGGGGATAAAGGAACAAAGGAGGAGATGAAGAGACATTAAGAGACATTAAGAGATATGCAAGGCTAGAGGTGGTGTTAATGTGACAGATTAAGGCTGAATGAAGTGTGAAATCTACTGGCAGAATGAAGGACAGCTGCCAGCTTCTAGGAGGAAAAAAAAGGTGGGGGGGACAAATAAAAGGGTGGATAAAATAAAATATAAATGTGATTGGAGCTGAGGTTATGATCTAAAATTGTTGAACTCGATATTGAGTCCAGAGGGCTGTAGCGTGCCTAAACGAAAGATGAGGTGCTGTTCCTCGAGCTTACGCTGAGCTTCCGTGGAACAGTGTATTAGGCCGAGGACGGTGAGGTCAGAGTGGGAGTGAAGCGGTGAATTAAAGTGACAGGCCACCGGGAGCTCGGGGTCCCCCTTACGGACTGAACGGAGGTGTTCCGCAAAGCGGTCACCCAATCTGCGTTTGGTCTCCCCAATGTAGAGGAGTCCACATCGTGAGCAGCGAATACAGTATACTAAATTGCAGGAAGTACAAGTAAATCGCTGTTTCACCTGGAAGGGGTGTTTGGGGCCCTGGACAGTGGGAAGAGGGGAGGTATAAGGGCATGTGTTGCATCTCCTGCGCGTGCACGGGAAGGTGCCGGGCGAAGGGGAAGGGGTGCTGGGGGTGGTAGAGGAGTGGACTAGGGTGTCGCGGAGGGAGCGGTCCCTGCGGAATGCTGAAAGGGGAGGTGAGGGGAAGATGTGTTTGGTGGTGGGATCACGCTGGAGGTGGCGGAAATGGCGGAGGATGATCCGTTGAATGTGGAGGCTGGTGGGGTGAAAGGTGAGGACAAGGGGAACCCTATCGTGGTTCCGGGAGGGAGGGGCAGGGGTGAGGGCAGATGTGCGGGAGATAGAACGGACACGGTCGAGGGCCGTGTCGACCACGGTAGAGGGGAATCCTCGGTTGAGGAAAAAGGAAGACATGTCGGAAGCACTGGTATGGAAGGTGGCATCATCAGAGCAGATGCGGCGGAGACGGAGAAACTGGGAGAATGGAATAGAGTCCTTACAGGAGGCGGGGTGGGAGGAAGTGTAGTCCAGGTAGCTGTGGGAGTCGGTGGGCTTGTAGTGAATGTTAGTCAATAACCTATCCCCAGAGATGGAGATGGAGAAGTCGAGGAAGGGAAGAGAAGAGTCGGAGATGGACCATGTGAAGGTGAGGGAAGGGTGGAAATTGGAAGCATAGTGAATGAAATGTTCTAGTTCAGGGCGAGAGCAGGAGACGGCACCGATACAGTCATCAATGTACCGGAAAAAGAGGTGAGGGAGGGGACCCGAGTAGGACTGGAACAAAGAGTGTTCCACATATCCCACGAAAAGGCAGGCATAGCTAGGACCCATGCGGGTACCCATAGCAACACCTTTAATTTGGAGGAAATGGGTAGAGTCAAAGGAGAAGTTGTTCAATGTGAGAACAAGTTCAGCCAGGCGGAGGAGGGTGGTGGTGGATGGGGACTGGTTGGGCCTCTGTTATAGAGGGATCTTCTTGTTCATCTTAGGCAGTCCCTCGGAACCGAGGATGACTTGCTTCCACATTAAAAATGAGTTCTCAGGTGACTGATGAGTCCAATGCGGGACCTACAGTCTCTGTCACAGGTGGGGCAGACGGTGGTTAAAGGGGCGGGTGGGTGGGGTGCTCGAGTTGACGTGCGCTCCTTCCGCTTGGCTTCCACTTGCTCCCGGCGAAGAGACTCGAGGTGTTCGGTGCCTTCCCGGATGCTTCACCTCCAGTTTGTTCGGTCTTGGGCCAGGGATTCCCAGGTGTCAGTGGGGATGTTGCACTTTTTCAAGGAGGCTTTGAGGGTGTCCTTGAAGCGTTTCCTCTGCCCACCTGGGGCTCTCTTGCGTGTCGGAGCTCCGAGTAGAGCGCTTGTTTTGGGAGTCTCGTATCGGGCATGTGGACGATGTGACCCGTCCATCGGAGCTGATCGAGCGTGGTCAAAGCTTCGATGCTGCGGATGTTGGCCTGAGCGAGAACACTGACGTTGGTGCGGCTATCCTGCCAATGGATTTGCAGGATCTTGCGGAGGCAGCATTGGTGGTATTATAGAGGGATATAAAATAGTTAATGGTATGGAAGCGATAAATTCTGCAAATTATTTTTAATTAAATTGCAAAAGTGGGACAAGGTGCTACAGGCTCTACCTCATTAGGACTGATATCAGGAGGCTGTTCGTCACACAGAATGATCAATAAATGGAATGGACTCTCGGTTATAGTAGTAGAGGTGAAAACCCTAGAATCTTTAAAAAAATGATTGGTTGCTGCAGTGAGGTGACGTTAGGGTCATTCTATATGGATGAACTAAGATGGGCTAGATTCCCGTCCTCATCCATAAATATTATGTCATATCCTGTCATGGGTGACGCGAGATCTGGAGTGCGCTTTGAGTTTACTGTGGTTCTGCTGCAGCCTAAAGGTAACATTAGTTCGCCCATCACTGTAATACTGCCGCAGTGAGTCATGTGATTGATACAAATTAAAAGTGTTCCGAGCCTTACTGAAAGCTGTCGGCCTCAAAGACAGGGCGAAGGGGGCGATTTTACGAGTCTCATTAATCTGGAATGTACTGTCTGAACGGAAGCAGATTCAATAGTCACTTTCAAAAGGGAATTGGATATATACTTGAAAATACTCCTACGATGTGCCTTGGGACGTTTTACTACGTTAAAGGTGCTATATAAATACAAGTTGTTGTTGTTGTTGAAATGAAATTTGCAGGGCTATGGGGAAAGAGCGGGGGAGTGGAACTAATTGGATAGCGCTTTCAAAGTGCCTACACACGAACGATGGGCTGAATTGTCCCCTTCTGTGCTATATGATTCTTTGAATAGCGGGGAGCATCGCCTGCCAGCAGCACAAATTGGAAATGAGGGTACGCACTGCCTGTTAAAATGATGGTCAGAGAAATGTGGGCTTTAATTTCCAGTTGTGTTGCCGGAGGATAAAGCTGCTTGCCAGCAGTGGGACAGTATTACTAGTGGAGATCTCATTATGCAGTTCACTGTAAGCCACAGTTTATAAGGACAGGAACATTACACTAGGTAAAACACAAGGTTGAATTTCCTCAGGGGATTCTCCCAATTGTCCACTCTAACTTCGGTGGAAGAGCCACAGGAACCCGGGATAAATAGCGTCGGCTTTCCAGGGTATCCATGGCTCTTCTGTCGAAGTTACGGTAGAAGATCGGGAGAGCCCCTGTGGAAATTCATCCTCAATGTACTATTGTGCTGCTAAAATATCAGTGTGTGTTCTTTTCTGACTAAAAGGTGGAATTACACTGGAGAAATGAATGGTTGGGTCAATTGCAGTTTGGACTCCAAGGCTTTATTGGTGGGAAGATCAATTAAGAAGCTATGGATATTCTGGCTCTGGTATTAAATGTACTACAGAAGTTTGTATTGGACAGTGTTTGACATCTGCAACGTGATGTCTGAAATCTGGCAGCTGGAGTGTTGACATACCGTTTTTGATATAGATAGATATCATTTTGGAACCTTGTTCTTCCATCCTGGGAAGAAATGGTTTGTATGTACAATGTATTAAGTGATGCCATTTTCTCTCTGACTCTGTAGCTTTCACACCAGAAGTAGCTTTAAAAATCCAAAAATGAGGCCTTCTGATTTTAGGGTTAAACCGGATTTTGTTTTCCCCTCTCCCCACCCTATCTTTGAAGTGCTTTGAATTGTTTTTCTAAAAGTACTTTATAAATGCAAGTTGTTGTGTCCCGGGAGAAGTCACCATCATGGTGGTCATAACAACATCAGTTGGCTGTGTCTGCTGTAAAGGACGCAGTGTGTGTGCGCATGTTGATTATTAGGATGTGGCCTTGGTGGGAGGTTTGTTTCATTCTGTTTTACTTACGTGGTGTTTTCTATGGGCTCTAAGATATTTATGGGTCAGCTTGAGCTTCAGTGAGGTTTCTTTTTCTCTTTTTGTACTGCTGAATGTTCCAGAAAGCTTGAGGCTAGTTATGGTGAGGGAGTTGCCATGGTTACAGCTGGCATTCATTGATCGTGAGGACGAGCACACAGCTGTTTGATTTAGTTTCAGATAAATAATTCTGTATTCCACATATGTGATGAATTCTCCTTACCTTGTACAGGAAACTCTTTATTAACCGGCACCCAAATATCCGGAAATCTCTCTTAACCGGCAAAATTCTTGAGTAGGTAACCGGGGTTTTCCTTCATCTCTCGTTTAAAATTAACTTTTTTTAAAAACTCCGAGGCGTTTGCCTTGTATCGGAGTGTGTAGATTGGGAGGGGAATGTGTAGCCCGGGTAGGCAGCGGACACGACAGATGGTCAGCTGGCGGTCCCCGGGGAGACGGAGCTCCGAATGCAGGCGCATGTCAATGTGTACGGGGCTCTCGTACATTGGGAGATATAACTCTCCGTTATCCGGACTTTTTGATTAACCAGCACCACGCCGGTCCCGGTTAATAAAGAGTTTCCTGTATCATGTTTATTTTTTTCGTCGCTAGTTTTGTCCCTGCCCTTTTGCTCTTCTGAAGGCATTGCTGGGTTCACCTTGCACCCTTCAACCTTTGTGATCTCACCCAAGTGGCCATTATTCTTGCGTGAATTGTAACAGTGAATGTTGTCAAGCAGTTCTCCAAGGGGTGGGGTGGCAGCTCAGCCATGGCCAATCCTGTCCTCACTTGAGGTCCACTCTGTTGGTAGCACTATCACCTTTGAGTCAGAAGGTTGTAGGTTCAAAGCCCACTCCAGAGACTATGGGGGCAATTTTGCCAGCCCTGGGGAGGCGGGTATGGAGGTGGGACTGCCAGGAAAATGGCAGAATTTGGGGGCGGGTGCCCAACCCGCCTCCATGCCATCATCCTAGGAGGTGGGTAGCCAACCTGCGCCGGGTCCCATCTCCTTGGAGGCGGGAAGGGAATAAAGCCCATTAACTGCCTGGGTCTGCGGGGGTTGGGTGGGTGCAAAAGTGTGGTGTGAAGGTAAGTGATGGGTGCAGGAATGTAGAGGTGAGTATCTGAGGTAAGTGCAAAGTGTTTTTAAAAGTGTACTTACCTTTGTTTCTTCTTGCAGGCTTCAGTCGGTTTGTGTGCGGAGAGTCTCGGACCTCCGTGTTGCAGATGAGCGATGGCCGTTGCATTCTCAGATGCAACAACCATCTCATTTCTGTAAAACAAAGAAGTTTGGTGAGGTCTTGAATGCAAGACCTCCTCAAACTGCAGAGAATGTCACTGTGACAGCAATTCATCTGTCAAAAATTTTTGACAGATTAAACGTCATACGTCGACGTGCTCTGCAACCGGCTTTCCATTAATTGGCCTGCTAAGCCCGCTGGGCGGGCTTAACAAGGTCAATCAAGGGAAAATAGCGTGGGTTGGCCACAAATCGATGGAGGCGGGACATTGACCCACCAAGCAGCAGTCCCGCCTCCAACGCGCCCCCATTAATAAAATCGCCCCCTTGGTTCCCAAGCAGAGATCAGTATCTCAACACAGATTGAGAATAATACCTTACCAGGGACCGGAGACCTATATTACTCACTAAGACATTGGAAAAATCTCATCTTCTGTACACTTGAGTGATGCGCATTGTATAAATGTGTATATGCTGCATGGTTTTAGGTACAGGGATGGCTGATTGTGATTTTTTTTTTTGATACAGGTGAACCCAACCAGTCTGAAGGAATAAACCGCCATAGCATTCCTGCTGAAAAGCATCATCAGAACACTCAAAACGGCCCACTGCACACTTCGAGCATTTTCTGCTTCAGGCTGTTGTTCATTGTAATGGGAGTTTCTGTGCTTCCTGTTCTGTGCATGTATCTTGTGTACAAGGTAAGTTACTTCTTATTTGTCTTTTTAAAAATGTGGGTCTCTGTCACTCACAGACTGTGGGACAGCACTGCTATCGAAGGTCAGTCCCTGTCACTCACAGACTGTGGGACAGCACTGCTATCGAAGGTCAGTCCCTGTCACTCACAGACTGTGGGACAGCACTGCTATCGAAGGTCGGTCCCCGTCACTCACAGACTGTGGGACAGCACTGCTATCGAAGGTGTGTCCCCGTCACTCACAGACTGTGGGACAGCACTGCTATCGAAGGTCAGTCCCTGTCACTCACAGACTGTGGGACAGCACTGCTATCGAAGGTGTGTCCCCGTCACTCAGACTGTGGGACAGCACTGCTATCGAAGGTCAGTCCCTGTCACTCACAGACTGTGGGACAGCACTGCTATCGAAGGTCAGTCCCTGTCACACTCAGACTGTGGGACAGCACTGCTATCGAAGGTGGGTCCCTGTCACTCACAGACTGTGGGACAGCACTGCTATCGAAGGTGGGTCCCTGTCACTCACAGACTGTGGGACAGCACTGCTATCGAAGGTCAGTCCCTGTCACTCACAGACTGTGGGACAGCACTGCTATCGAAGGTCAGTCCCTGTCACTCACAGACTGTGAACCAGCACTGCTATCGAAGGTCAGTCCCTGTCACTCACAGACTGTGGGACAGCACTGCTATCGAAGGTCAGTCCCCGTCACTGACAGACTGTGGGACAGCACTGCTATCGAAGGTCGGTCCCCGTCACTGACAGACTGTGGGACAGCACTGCTATCGAAGGTCGGTCCCTGTCACTCACAGACTGTGAACCAGCACTGCTATCGAAGGTCAGTCCCTGTCACTCTCAGACTGTGAACCAGCACTGCTATCGAAGGTCAGTCCCCGTCACTCACCGAATGTGGGACAGCACTGCTATCGAAGGTGTATAGAAACTTGCAGTTGCATTGCTGCCCTGCTGGAATTCCCTGTTGTCAAAGATGAGGGGGGCATAAATCTATAATCACAATCAAAACTGCTAACAGCAAAGGGAAATGATTAACTTGAAGATTATAATTTTGAATTGGCGCTGAATTTTAAAATTATTATTGGTAATATTGTCTCAATAACAGTTTCCTGTGCTGTGTTTCTTTCTCTTCCAGAAATATATCAGAGAAATGGAAACCAGTACAAAGCAGATAAGCAAGGAAATGAAGAACTACTTGCAACCATTTGGGGACAAAATACTTTTTTATAGCAGGATTTAATATTGAACAACCCACTGTGGTTTTGTGAAGGAAAAAGCCGGAGTCTCATGATTCGGAACACAGGCCCAGCTCGGGGATCTCAGACCCATTGCCCCCTCGGCAGAGGCTGCCCTCCGGAAGCCGGCTCCCTCAGGATATAAAGGGTGCGATGATGGTTGCGCTTGCCCCAAGCACTCTCTGCTCGGTTTCCACAAACTCTAAAAAATTGTTAAAACAATTGGAATACTGTAAAGGTTTCCTCCCATCGTGTTAGTTTACTTTCCCTCTCCGGGTCCCAATTTTTAAGCCTGTGGCCGTGTACGGGGCTCTCGTACCTTGGTAAGTATACCTCTCTGTAATCCGGAACTTTCGATCAACCGGCACCAAGCCGGTCCCGTCGGTGCCGGATAATAAAGAGTTTCCTGTACCTAGATACGAGGTCCACTGATGGGAATGACCAGTGACACTGAACCCAAGAAAAGGTCGAGCATAAATACCTGAAAATGTGACACGCCCCTTAGCAGCAGAATATATGATGCATTGCAGGGTTATAACAGTGTATCATCCAATTTGACATGAGCAGTGCCACAGGAGATAAGAACATAACATAAGAAATAGGAGCAGGAGTAGACCAATCGGCCCCTCGAGCCTGCTCCGCCATTCAATGAGATCATGGCTGATCTGATCCAACCTCAACTCTAAAGAACACAAGAAGTAGGAGCAGGACCAGGCCACTCGGCCCCTGGGCCCACTCCGCCACCCACAGGGCCTTGACCGATCCGAACTCAAACTCATGTCCAAATTCCAGCCCGCTCCCCGTAACCCCTAATTCCCTTTACTTCTAGGAAACGGTCTATTTCTGTTTTAAATTTATTTAATGAAGTAGCTTCCACAGCTTCCTGGGGTAGCAAATTCCACAGACCCACTACCCTCTGAGTGAAAAAGTTTCTCCTCATCTCAGTTTTGAAAGAGCAGCCCCTTATTCTAAGATTATGTCCCCTAGTTCTAGTTTCACCCATCATTGGGAACATCCTCACCGCGTCCACCCGATCAAGCCCCTTCACAATCTTATATGTTTCAATAAGATCGCCTCTCATTCTTCTGAACTCCAATGAGTAGAGTCCCAATCTACTCAACCTCTCCTCGTATGTCCACCCCCTCATCCCCGGAATTAACCGAGTGAACCTTCTTTGTACTACCTCGAGAGCAAGTATGTCTTTTCTTAAGTATGGACACCAAAACTGTATGCAGTACTCCAGATCTGCTACCATTGAACTAAAATGACAGTGACCAAGCTTGGCTCAACATTACCAGATTAGCAATAAAACAAAAATAGAAGATGGTGGAAATACACAGCTACCTGATAGCATCTGGAAGGATAAAAGAAGCCTAATTCCTGATTTTCAGCATTTGGGGATTTACTTTTTATTGTTACAAGATTAACTCCTGCTTACTATTTCACAGTAAATATAATACATTAATCTGCTATTTTATATCAGAGTTAAGTTTTACCAATCTGTGTCTCCAGAGGGAAAATCCTGGGGATAGGCATGTAAATTCCTGATGGGTGCTCTGGGAGCCTGCATTCATAACATTTATTCTCACTTGTGCTGAATACAACATACCAAGATTGTGGTCTCTGATCACTGGCAAGTAAACCAGGATATTCATAGTAAGAAATGTGTGCTGTGATTCAATACATTTTAGGAGTACCTTAGGCCAAAGGAGTGAGTGTAAGCTGTCAAATACTGAACTAATCAATGCATCAGTAGTTATATCAGAAAGCTGCAAGTCATTATTGAAGAACTTAAGTAGGGATTGTGTGATGTGTGTCCTTTGACCAATGATTGAGATGAAAGTGTTGTTTTGCTGTTTATTACAAATTACAAGTTTATAAACAATTGCAGTAAGTAATTAGCATGCAAACACCCCCAGAGAAAGAAAATTTAGTGTCATTAATCTCCCTTTTTGCTGTTTGTTCCTGGTTTTCAATTGTACTACCTGTTGTAATTTATTATATTCCTCCTTTTTGGGACTTAATTTTGCCCTCAGCTCTTTATTCATCCATGAGACTCTGGTCTCTGGAGCAATCCCTTTACTTCTGGACAGGATGTTTTCAGTCTATACCCTAACCCATCTTGTACTTAAATATTTATTACTGGTTTATTTGCCAACTTTAACGTCCAATTAATCTGAGCCAAGTCCCTTCTCATCTCTCTCAAACTTTATCTAGCCCAACTCCTTCATTTCAGCTCCATTTATTCTTCATCTATTCTGAGAGTAAACCATAATTATGTTACAATTGCTGCCCCCAAATGGTCACTTGTTCAGGTTCTTTACCCAGAACCAGGTCTAGTTCTGCATCTTTCCGCACTGCACTTGTAACTTTCTGATGCAGAAAACAGTCCTGAATGCATTCTGTAGACTGAATGTTCCTTGAGTCTGTTGAGTTAAACATTCCCTGAGTCCATTGGATTAAACTTACCTTAGTGTTATACACTCAAGGGCCAGAGGCTGCACTGAACCTTAAGGAATAATATCAGATTGAAGCTTAAAGATCTCGTTTTTGCCAGAAAATTAGGAAAAGCATAAATGAGATGCTGTTTCTTTTATTTATTCTTCCTAGACCTTTGCAGATCCCAACACCAAATGCTTTGCTTATTGTAACCATGTGATCTTCCCTTATTCCCAGACTGTATCAATCACCCAGTTTTCTTTTTTCTACCTTTTGGGAAAACCATAGTTCTTTCCTTCTTTCTGTTAATAAAAACTATATATTTTTATTTACAGTGATTTTTGTGTTGAGCAAGGTGAGATATATCTTTACTGGGTAACTTTTTCTCACACAATTGGAATAGCTTTTATGTTACCCCAAACATGTTTCTTAGCCTCAACTTCAGAACACAGCTACCCCAAACAGATCCTGTATTGTTAGTAGCTATGGTCCCTACAGTGAGGATCAAGCTATAGGCCTTTTTTTGGACCCTCAATGTCATCATGGGTCCTTAACCTTGTTCTTCATAAACTTAGTGTTCCTTTTTGAACTTTGTGATTTTGAGACCTTACATTTCTTGCGCTTAAGTCACACCTAGTCCTATTTGTTTTAGCACGTCTAATTATTGAGTTTTAAGCCTTTGTGTAAGTCAACCATATATTATTTGGTCTGCAGAGCAGGGATTCTTAAATGGTGTCTGTAATTTTTACCTCAGAATTCCAGATATATGCTTCATTTGGTGTTAAAAACAGTGTATTACTGGCTGAGTTATGGAATATCTGTAGTGTGAATGGTCAGAAGATTTAATAACTAGATAAAAGGAAAGCACATCCTGCTTCAGCAATGGCCACCCTGTGGGCCAATACTCTTTGACTCATTTCTAAGGCAGCCACGTGAAGTAAACCTCATGATTTACTAAACACTTTTTTCAGTGCTAAAGTCCGAAGAAGATGCTCTTTCTGGAACATCATTCCTTATTGTCAGATCATAGTTATCCCAACTCCCCCTTTTTTGCACCACTTTTGTATATTTCTGAAAATCTATGAGGGAATAAACAAATATAACAGTAACACCTTGCATTTATATAGCATCCTTAAAGTAGAAACATTTCCTGAGGTGCTTCACAGATTTAGAAGGTAAAATGAGGAAGAAAGTGAGGTGTTCTGCATTTGGTATAGAGTTCTACATTCTTTCAATGTGGTTTATCTTTCACACACATTGCTCCATCCTCTCTCTCAAACTGTTTCCTGTTTGCACTTCCTTTAATTTGCTACCTTAAATATGTAATCATAGCCAATGCAATAGGTTACCTTTGTCAAAAAGGATTTGGAAGTTGCATATGGGGATTTTATGCTGTATGAAAGTGGGGAACATCACATGATGCTTAGACTTGAGAATATAAATCCCTTGTAGGTTCCTTAGATCGGTGGTGGGCCTATTCTAAAGGGATGTGGAGAATAATCCACAGCAGAATCTGAGGAAGACTTTAATGATGGGCTGGATTTTGCCAATGGGGAGCTTTTGGAGGCGGAACTCCCACTTGTCGGGTTTTAGTCCCGCCTCCATCAACTTCTGGCCAACCCATGCTATTTTCCCTTGATTGACCTTGTTAAGCCCGCCCAGCGGGCTTAGCAGGCCAATTAAGGGAAAGTCGGTTACAGAGGACGTCAACGTATGACGTTTCATCTGTCAAATTTTTGACAGATGAATTGTCATCGTTTGACAGCTTTGTGAAGCTGTCAAACACTGACAATCGCTGTAGTTTGATGAGTTCTTGAATTCAAGACTCATCAAACCTCTTTATTTAGCAGAAATTAGATGGTTGCTGCATTGGAGAATGCAACAGCCATCTGTCATCTCTGCTGCGGAGGTACGAGACTCTCCGCATCCCCAACTCTTGAAGCCTGCAGGAAGAAACAAAGGTAAGTAAACTTTTTCTAACACTTTCCACTTACCTCACATACTCACCTCTCCACACTTGCACCCATCACTTACCTTCACAGCGCACTTTTGCACCCCTCCAACCCCCGCAGACCCACTGCTCGCCTTGGGTGACCCTGGCGGGGTTTGGAGCCTTCGGGAATCCCGCACTTGTGTGGTTAAAATGAGGATAATCCTTTTATCTGCCTGTTAACTACTTGTTAACAGGCAGATAAGTGGCACTAATCCCCTTCCCGCCTCCAAGGAGATGGGACCCGCCCCCAGATTCTGCCATTTTCCCGGCAGTCCCGCCTCCCCAGGGCTGGCAAGATTCCGCCCGTGGTTTCTAAACCATGAATGCAAAGTGGATGGGAGAACACACCTCTTTATTACCTATTGTAAGTTGGAAACTTGGGAAAAGAGTTGAAGTGCATTCTTGTAGAATGTCAGCGTCACCAGGACAGAATCTAAGGGGAGTAATCTTCATACTTTTACTGAAAGTTACTGTTTAGATTTGTCCTCCCAATGATAATATGCTGTTTGGTGCATCAGTTAATAAAGCAAATCTTTAAATCACACCTATTCTATGTGCATTGCTATGGTTTAGTGGGTGGAGCCAGAAGATAAAAGAGAAAGAAAGTTAGATTACCTACTTACAGCGAGGTCTTCATATTACTTTGAAGTTATTCCTGTGTGTAGCTAGCTCATCCTGTCCTGCCGCACTGTTTCTTTCTGATTTAAAACTTGCATCAATCAAAGAAAGAGAATTGGTTAGCCGTGGGACTTTGGGTGATGTAGGAATGGGGGAGGATCACATGGCTATTAGGAGATTAATATATGCAGTTATTAAAGGGACACTGCATGTTTTCACTTCACTATTTGATGCTGAACTTTCCCTAAGTTGTATGAGCATAAATTTGAATCAAAGAATACAGTTGACAGTACTAACGTACAATAATCTAAAGCTGACTTTGGATTTACCCTGGCCTTGGAGAGATTGATGCCTTAACAATCTTTCTGTATCACTTCCAAAACTTTACTGTTCTGTGCCTCCATAGGCCTATTAGAGGCCAATTCAGAAAACAAGCTGGATTGGACTCCCAACAACAGGTCTACAGAAAAAATGTAAAAATAATAGAATAGTAAAAATACTTTAGGGGTTATTTTGGTGAAAGGGTGAAAACAGGCGCTAAGTGGGTATAAGAAATAAGAGCAGGAGTCGGCCATACAGCCCCTCGAGCCTGCTC
Organism: Squalus acanthias; assembly: GCA_030390025.1. Lineage (NCBI taxonomy): Eukaryota > Metazoa > Chordata > Chondrichthyes > Squaliformes > Squalidae > Squalus > Squalus acanthias. Next base: position 46,609,590 of record CM059428.1, on the reverse strand, counting down.
CGCCATTCAATAAGATCATGGCTGATTATCAACCTCAACTCCACTTTCCCGCCCAATCTCCATATCCCTTGATTCCCCTAGAGGGTGCTGTGCTAATAAGACACGCCTGTTTGAAAGTCTGGTATTAGCATGCAATTTTGGGCCTAATTGCTGATGATTCATAATTTGAACTTGCCTGGAGGCGCTAAAACAGAAACCTCAAGAGCTGATTAAAAGCAATTTTTATGGAGCACTATATGTGGGCTCCATGCACCCACTTCCACTGAAGGAGTGGAGTGCACTGGCTGACACACAATGACATGTTTCAGGATGGCTCAGCGACCGAGGGAGAGGGTGCCTAGGTTCTCAGACGCGGCATGGGGTCCTGGTGGAGGAGGTGCAGAGGAGGAGGGATGTCCTGTACCTGTAGGTCCACCTTGCCCTCCTGTCTTCTCTCTCCTGCAGCAGCTGGTGCTGCTCTGCCTGGCCTCATCTCCTCCCATTCCTCCTCCAGACCAAGGGAGACCCCTAGCAAGAGCCCCATGACCAAGCACTCCCTTTCTCCTGATGACTCCTATAAGGTAGAGTAGCACAGCACTCACTCTTTTTAGGTGAAGTCCTCAGAAAGATGTTGATAAGAGTGTTGGTGAAGTTTTGACAAACTGTCCCAGAAAGTTTTCGATGTGTTTCAAAAGTCCTCTTCAAACCTCCAGCAGCAAGTGAACAGTGAAAGCTGAGTATGCCTTTAAGTAGTGCTTGAAATCCTCAGCAACGACTTGTTTACTCCTCTTTAGCTGGTCGCTGTTCGGATAGGTCGTTAATTTCAGCGCTAGCGAGCAAAATGGCATACAGACTATTTAATGAGCGCTAGCAGCCAATTTAATTGTCAATCAGCGCCTTAACGATCCTCCGGGCGGCTGTTCCTAGCGCGCGCTTCAACTCCTTTACCAAGATGGCGTTGTGCGCTAAATGCGGGTTAAACCAGCATTGCAGCTCAAGACTCCAGCTTGGCCATCTCGGAGGCTTTTTAGCGCCTAAAGTATCCGGGGAAAATCGCCTCCTTTGAATTAAAAAAAAGAACTCTTCAATCCAAAAATCAGAGTATGGGCTGAGAACAAATGGTGGGAAGTCTTAGTGCAACTTTAAATCACAACACAAGCTCCCCGATGCACTGAACTGGGACAGCACAACAACGACTTGCATTTTTATATAAGCGCCTTTATCGGAGTAAAAATGCCCCAAGCAATGTTCCCTGTAAGCTGCACTTAGTTCTGTGTGGCTGATTTCTTTTAATGTGCAGCCCCTTTAAATTTCTGCGTGTGCGAGGTAGTTACAATGTACAAGCCGGTGAGGGGCCTGCGTGGGACCTTTCAGATTACTGCGCAGCCGCGCGCGCACACCTTAGCGGGAACAAGGCGCTTCACGAGAACGCTATCAGAAAAAACTTGACACCGAGCTACATAAAGAGATATTAGAACAGGTGATCAAAAGCTTGGCCAAAGAGGTTAGATTTAAGGAGCGACTTAAAGGAGGAGAGTGAGGCGGAGAGGTTTAGGGAGGGAATTTCAGAGCTTGGGGCCTAGGCATCAGAAGGCACATTCGCCAATGCTGGAGTGAAGAAAATTGGGGATACACAAGAGGCCAGAATTAGAGGAAGAGAGAGATCTCGGAGGTTCTGGAGGAGGTTACAGAGATAGGGGTGAGGCCATGGAGGGGTTTGAAAACCAGGATGAGAAATTTTAAATCGAGGTGTTGCCGGACTGGGAGCACATTTCCAAGGACATCATGGCAGGCAGTAATTCTGGTGGTGGATGAGAAGACACAGGAAAAATTGGGTCTCTGCTGCTTTCAGATGAATGGAGGCTGGTAGGTTTTATGCCAGTGCTGCGACTGTGCAACGTCTAAATGTCAGGAATCAAAGACTCTGTAGTAAAGAGGCTTACATTTTTTGTGCTGTCTCAATTCAAAGGCTGCTGTTTGTTGTCCTTCCCTAGTTGCCCTTGAGAAGGTAATGGTAAGCTGTCTTCTTGAATTGCTGCATTCTGACTGATGAAGGTACTAACACAAAGCTGTTGGGTAGGGAGTTCCAGGATTTTGACCCAGCAAGAGTGAAGGAACAGCAATATATATCCAAGGCAGGAGGGGAACTTGGAGATGATGGTGCTTCCAAGCATATCCTGCTCTTGTCCCTCTAGGTGGCGGAGGTCACTTTTTTGGGAAGTGCTACTGAAGCTACATTGGTGACCTGCTGGAGTGCATTCTGAAGATAGCACACAATGCAGCCATGGTATGCCGTTGGTGGAGGGAGTGCAAATTTAAGCTAGTGGATGATATGCCAATCAAGTGGACTACTTTGTCCTGGATGATGTCGAGCTTCTTGAATGTTGCTGCAGCTGCATCCATCCAGGCAAGTGGAGATATTCCATCATACAAAAGCAAAATACTGCAGATGCTGGAAATCTGAAATAAAAACATAATGCTGGAAATACTCAGCAGGTCAGGCAGCATCTGGGGTGAGAGAAACAGAGTTAACGTTTCAGGCAGATGACGTTTCGTCATTCAGCGACCTGAAATGTTAACTTTCTCTCTCCATAGATGCTGCCTGACCTGCTGAGTATTTCCAGCATTTTCTGTTTTTATATTCCATCACACTCCTGACTTGTGCCTTGTAGGTGGTAGAGAGGCTTTGGGGAGTCAGGAGGTGAGCCACTCGCCGCAGAATACCCAGCCTCTGACCTGCTCCTGTTATCACAGCATTTATGTGGCTGGTCCAGTTGTGTTTCTGGTCAATGGCGACCCCAGAATGTTGATGGTGGGGGATTCAACGATGGTAATGCCATTGATTGTCATGGGGAGGTGGTTGGGCTGTCTCTTATTGGAGCCTGGCACTTGTGTGGTGCGATTGTTACTAGCCACTTATCAGCCCAAGCCTGGATGTTGTCCAGGTCTTTCTGCACGTGGACATGGATTGCTTTATTATCTGAGGAATTGCAAACAGAATTGAACACTGTGCAATCATCAGCAAATATCCCCATTTCTGACCTTATGATGGCAGAAAGGTCACTGATGCAGCTGAAGATGGTTGGGCCTAGAATGCTGCCCTGAGGAACTCCTGCAGCAATGTCCTGGGGCTGAGGTTATTGGCCTCCAACAATCAGAACCATCTTCTTTTGTACCAGGTATGACTCCAGCTACTGGAGAATTTCCCCCTCATCCCCATTGACTTCAGTATTACTAGAGCTCCTTGGTGCCACACTCAGTCGAATGTTGCCTAGATGTCAAGTGCAGTCACTCTCACCTCACCTCTGGAATTTAGCTCTTGGACCAAGGCTGCAATGAGGTCTGGAGCTGAGTGTTGGCGGCTCGAGGAACTTCGGCTCAGAGTTGATGAGCTCGAGTCCGAGCTGCAGACACTGCGATACATCAGGCAGGGAGAGAGTTACCTGGACATTGTGTTCCAGGAGGCAGTCACACCCCTTAGGTTAAATAATTCAAATTTGGTCCGTTGTCAGGGACAGGAGGGTGTGACTACGAGTGAAGCAGGTACGGGGATCCAGAAGGTAGCATTAGAGGAGCCTCAGCCCTTGCACTTGTCCAACAGGTACGAGGTTCTTGCTCCCTGTGTGACGAGAGCAGGGACTGCAGGCAGGATGAGCAAACTGTTCAAGTTGGGGGGAGTAAAAAGAAATGTAGTAGTGGTAGGGGACAGTATAGTTAGGGGGATAGATACTGTTCTTCTGCAGCCGAAAGCGTGAGTCCCGAAGGCTGTGTTGCCTGCCCAGTGCCAGGGTTAAGGACATCTCCTCTGGGCTGGAGAGGAACTTGGAGTGGGAGGGGAAAAATCCAGTTGTTGTGGTCCAGGTAGGTACCAATGACATAGGTAGAACAGAGAAAGAGGTTCTGCTGAAGGAGTATGAGCAGCTAGGGGCTAAATTAAAAAGCAGAGCCACAAAGGTAATAATCTCTGGATTACTACCTGAGCCACGAGCAAATTTGCATAGGGTAACTAAGATCAGAGAGATGAACGCGTGGCTCAAAGACTGGTGTGGGAGAAATGGGTTTCGATTCAAGGGGCACTGGCAACAGTATTGGGGTAAGAGGGAGCTGTTCCGTTGGGACAGGCTTCACTTGAACCATGCTGGGACTAGTGTCCTGGCGAATCGAATAACTAGGGCTGTAGAGAGGGCTTTAAACTAAATAGTGGGGGGGAGGGTTCAGGTGAGTGGGAATTTAAAAAGTCAAAGAGAAAGGAGAAGGCAATAGAGCAGGGTAGCGATGGGGGTAATGGTAACCAGAGTGTGACAGGAAGGGACAGAACGTATAAAAATAAGAGTGCATCAGAAAGCGGGGTCAAAGCACGGAAAAATAGTAAAAAGACAAAATTAAAAGCTCTTTATCTGAATGCACGCAGCATTCGTAACAAGATATATGGATTGATTGCACAAATAGATATAAATGGGTATGATCTGATAGCCATTACAGAGACGTGGTTGCAAGGTGACCAAGGCTGGGAACTGAATATTCAGGGGTATTTGACATTTTGGAAGGATAGACAGAAAGGAAAAGGAGGTGAGGTAGCTCTATTAATAAAGGATGAGATCAGTGCAGTAGCGAGAAATGATATTGGCTCAAGATGTAGAATCAGTTTGGGTGGCGGTAAGAAATAATAAGGGAAAGAAGTCACTGTTGGGTGTAGTCTATAGGCCCCCTAACAGTAGCTACACTGTTGGACAGAGTATAAAACAAGAAATATGGAGGCTTGTAAGAAAGGTACAGCAATAATCATGGGCAATTTTAATCTTCATATTGATTGGACAGTGTCCTGATCTTAAATAAAGGCAATTACAAAGGTATGAAGGCAGAGTTGGCTAAAGTGGCCTGGGAAAATAGATTAAAGGGTAAGACAGTTGATAAGCAATGGCAGACATTTAAGGAGATATTTCATAACTCTCAACAAAAATATATTCCAGTGAGAAGGAAAGACTTTAAGAGAAGGGAGAACCAGCCGTGGCTAACAAAGGAAGTAAAGGATGGTATCAAATTGAAAACAAAGGCATACAATGTTGCCAAGATTAGTGGGAGGCCAGAGGATTGGGAAATTTTGAAAAACCAGCAAAGGATGACTAAAAAAATAATAAAGAGAGAGATGATGGATTATGAGAGTAAACTAGCAAGAAATATAAAAACATAGTAAGAGCTTCTACAGGTATACAAAAAGGAAAAGAGTAGCTAAAGTAAACATTGGTCCCTTAGAGGATGAGACTGGGGAATTAATAAGGGGAACAGGGAAATGGCAGAGAACAAATATTTTGTATCAGTCTTCACGGTAGAAGACACTAAAACCATCCCAATAATACATAATCAAGGGGCTATAGGGAGGGGGGAACTTAAAACAATCACTATCACTAAAGAAAATAATGGGACTAAAGGTGGACAATTCCCCTTACCTGATGGCCTGCATCCTAAGGTCTTAAAAGAAGTGGCTGCAGAGATAGTGGATGCATTAGTTGCAATCTACCAAAATTCCCTGGATTCTGGAGAGGTCCCAGCGGAATGGAAAACCACAAATGTAATGCCTCTTTTTAAGAAGGGAGGGAGACAGAAAGCAGGAAACTATAGACCAGTTAGCCTAACATCTGTCACTGGGAAAATGCTGGAGTCCATTATTAAGGAAGCAGTAGCAGGGCATTTAGAAAATCATACAGTCAAGCAGAGTCAGAATGGGTTTTATGAAATGTAAATCATGTTTGACAAATTTGCTGGAGGTCTTTGAGGATGTAATGAGCAGGGTGGATAAAGGGGAACCAGTGGATGTGGTGTATTTGGATTTCCAGAAGGCATTCGATAAGGTGCCACATAAAAGGATAAAAGGTTACTGCACAAGATAAGAGCTCACGGGGTTGGGGGTAATATATTAGCATGGATAGAGGATTGGCTAACTAATAGAAAACAGAGAGTTGGGATAAATGGGTCATTTTCCGTTTGGCAAACGGTAACTAGTGGGGTGCCACAGGGATCAGTGCTGGGGCCTCAACTATTTACAATCTACATTAATGACTTAGATGAAGGGACCGAGTGTAATGTAGCCAAATTTGCTGATGAAACAAAGATAGGTGGGAAAGCAAGTTGTGCAGAGGACTCAAAGAATCTGCAAAGGGATATAGACAGGCTAAGTGAGTGGGCAAACATTTGGCAGATGGAGTAGAATGTGGGAAAGTGTGAGGTTATCCACTTTGGTTTTCAAAGGGAGTATGAAAAGAAAGTTGCAAGGGATATCAAAATCAACAAAAAGAATTTTTACAATTATATTAGGAAAAAGAGGGTAGTCAGGAGCAATGTTGGCCCCTTAAAAACTGAAAGCGGTGATATTGTCAATGATAATAAGGAAATGGTGGACATGTTGAATAATTACTTTGCATCAGAATTTACAGAAGAGGAAAAGAATAGCATGCCAGAAATCCCAAGGAACCTAATATTAAGTCAGGAATATTGACTCAATAAAATGAATGTAAGTAAAATAACTAATGAAGAAAATAATGGCACTTAAGAGTGACAAAAATCCAGGACCAGATGGTTTCCATCCCAGGGTTTTAAAGGAAGTAGGTGAGCACATTGCAGATGCCCTAACTATAATCTTCCAAAGGTCTCTAGATTCAGGAACCGTTCCTTTAGATTGGAAAATTTTGCATGTCACTCTGCTTTTTAAGAATGACGAGAGAGGGAAACCAGGCAATGAGAGATCAGTTAGCCTGACATCTGTTGTCAGACAATTACTAGAGTCTATAATTAAGGATAGGGTGACTGAACACCTTGAAAATTTTCAGTTGATGAGTGAGAGCCAGCATGGATTTGTGAAAGGTAGGTCATGCCTGACAAACCTGATTGAATTTTTTGAGGAGGTGACTGAAGTCGTGGACAGGGGAATGTCTATGGATGTTATTTATATGGACTTCCAGAAGGCATTTGATAAAGTCTCACATAAGAGACTGTTTTCTAAGGTAGAAGCCCATGGAATTGAAGGCAAATTATTGACTTGGTTCGGAAGTTGGCTGAGTGGCAGGAGACAGGCAGTAGGGATAATGGGTAGGTACTCAGTTTGGCAGGATGTGACTAGTGGTGTCTCGCAGGGATCTGTATTGGGGCCTCAACTATTCACAGTATTTATTAACGACTTAGATGATGGCATAGAAAGTCATATATCCAAATTTGCCGATGACACAATGATAGGCAGCATTGTAGGCAGTGTAGATGAAAACATAAAATGAATCGACAGATTAAGTGAATGGGCAAAACAGTGGCAAATGGATTTCAATGTAAGCAAATGTGGGGTCATCCACTTTGGACCTAAAAAGGATAGAACAGGGTACTTTCCAAATGGTGACAAGCTAAAAACAGTGGAGGTCCAAAGAGACTTGGGGGGTCCAGTTACATAGATTATTAAAATGTCATGAACAGGTGCAGAAAATAATTAAAAAGGTTGATGGAATGCTGGCCTTTATATCTAGAGGACTAGAGTACAAGGGGGTAGAAGTTATGCTGCAGCTATACAAAGCCCTGGTTAGACCACACCTGGAGTACTGTGAGCAGTTCTGGGCACCACACCTTAGGAAGGATATATTGGCCTTGGAGGGAGTGCAGCGTAGGGTTAAGTTACAAGGAGAGATTACACAAATTAGGATTGTATTCCCTAGAATTTAGAAGATTAAGGGGTGATCTGATTGAAGTTTTCAAGATATTAAGGGGAACAGATAGGGTAGATAGAGAGAAACTATTTCCACTGGTTGGGGATTCTAGGACTAGGAGTCATAGTCTAAAAATTAGAGCCAGACCTTTCAGGAGTGAAATTAGGAAACACTTCTACACACAAAGGGTGGTAGAAGTTTGGAACTCTCTTCCACAAATGACAATTGATGCTAGATCAATTGTTAATTTTAAATCTGAGATTGATCGATTTTTGTTAATCAAAGGTATTAAGGGATATGGGCCAAAGGCGGGTATATGGAGTTCGGTCGCACATCTCATTGAATGACGGAACAGGCTCGAGGGGCTGAATGGCCTATTCCTGTTCCTATGTTCCTAAAGGGACTTGCGTGAAACTTTGCCAGAGCTGTCCGATATTGTGAACATTGATGTGATTGGTGATGTGAAAACTTTTATCTTCCCTTCAGCTGAAAGGTAACCCGACAGGTTCAGCAATATGCCTGTTGAATACTTCATCGCACAACACCTCCCTGTTGGGAACACTGTCACCATTTCAGGTGTAACAATCCACCGCGCGCCTATTCATTGCACAGCAGCTGAGTGTTTCAGGGTTTTTACCTCCCCATCTGCCGTTTACCGGCCTGTCTGTGTTGGAATATCACTGACACGCTGCCTGGTGTGCGGTGTTTCTGCCATCAGTAACTGGGACCGTGGCTTTAGTCCGGGTCCTGTCACAGGCCCAGCTGCCGTACTCAGTGAACGAAGCTTGGCTTGATAGTCATTCCAAGGCTGACATGGCGGCTCCTTCCTACCCGTCCCCAGCCCTGCGAATCCATTCCGGGTGTCACTGCGGCCTCTTGTCTCCTCTCTTGGGATTCTCTGTCAGTCTGAGACCCCGCTAATCTGGTTATGTGTCCATTTCCATAGCTGCCTCGGTCCCAGTGCCTGCCTGGCGATCACTTACCAGTGTCTCGCTGTGCAAGTGCACCAGGCCCCCTGGGCCTGGCATCAAACTCCCCGGTGTGCGAGCTTTCAGCTGCGCTGCGCCAGCGCATGAAATAAATCAAAATAACTGCCAACAGTGTGCGCCCGACTCGCGCCATTGCAGCAACAGGTCCTGTTCACATTACTTCGCAGACCCCCTGGAAAGTCTCTATGGATCCCCAGGGGTCTGCGGACCCCACTTTGAGAACCACTGTTATAGAGCACACCATCAGTGTCCTCAATCAATGCTTCCGCTGCCTGGACCACTCTGGAGGAGCCCTGCAGTACTCAGCTGAGCGCGTATCAAGATTTGTGGTAGTAAGCTGCACGCTGCACAACCTGGCCATTATGAGGGAACAGCCCTGGTCACCACCCATCAGGTGAGAAACTGAGGAGCAGGAACATGAGGAAGTGGAAGAGGAGGAGGAAGCGGAGGAGGTGGAAATGCAGCAGGAAGTGGAGGAACAGAAAGATGAAGGGAGGTTACAATGTAGACAGCCCCTCTCTGCCCGAGCTCTACGTGATGAAATAATGAATGAGTGATACCAGTAACCTCAACCACAACTCCCCATTCACCAACAGTCCCACACGCCTTACCTTTCCTCTATCACTGACCTTCACATCGTCCTCTTTTTGACAACACAAAAATAAAAACCACCAGAAAATGCACATTCCAATCCAAATTTATAAATTCAATCATAACATAATGCATGTAAAAATAATCACCCTTGTGCATTTTCTTAGTGCCTGTCTTCCATGTGCTTTTGCCTCTCCTAGTGCTCCCACAAGGTGCTTCCCCAGTGGCTGCAGCATAGGTGGTGGAAAGCTGCTGACATTCAATTGAGGAGACTGCAGATGGCCTTGGAGGATGACCTCGAGCAGCTATGGTCCTAGAAGTCCCAGTTTCAGACTGCACCATTGCACCAAGCTGGGCTGGTTGGCTGACAGGTAACAGCAAGGGTACTGGCGGAGTGGCAGGGGTGGCATTAGGAATGCTGTCATCCTGAGAGAGTCCGAACATTTAAAAGGTCTCTTATCAGAGTGAACATATTGGTGTGTCAGAAGGTGGGATGATCGGGTGAATCCCTTCCCACACACGGAGCAGGTGAACGGCCACTCCCCAATGTGAGTGCGTTGGTGTGTCAGCAGCCAGTGCCCCATGGAGCCACTGCCACTCTCCCGGGGCAGAGCTTCAGCAATCCTACTGATCTGTTGGAGAACAGATTGATGGACTGCTGTGATACCCCAGAAGCCCCTTTGAACAGAGGTATCCAGAGCCATCTGAGCTTCCACTGCAGCTCTCAGACCTTTGATGGAAGCTGTTTGTGCTGCAATGGAAGCTGTGACATCAGCCATCAGATGCTGCATCATGCTGGGTTCCACAGGTGAGCTGATGGAGGTGATCACCTGTTCCATGTTGGAAAGGATGGGCTCCAAGGTCTGCGCAATGCCCTGTGCCAAGTTGGTGCTGGACTCCTCCATGCTCCTTGACATTGAGCGCAGGCTTTCTGGCAGGCTTTCCAGTGCACCAAGCATGTGGTTGTACGAAAGGCTGATATTTAAAGATATTTAGTAGACGAGAATCATATATGTATAACTTCAAGTGTAGCCATTGACCAAATAATATTACCCATAATTACTCTTGGGTAACTAAAAAGCTAAGACTTGTTCAGAATGCAGCTGCGAAGGACAGTCAAAAGCAGTTTTGACTAAGTTTTGATAACAAACAGCCACAGGCTGCGAGTGAAGGTTAAATTGCTAAAAAAAATATTATGATGCTAAGTAGAAATTAGAATTCGCTTAACAAAACTAATTTATATATTAAAAAATAATTCGTATAAGGACATAAAATGAGAGAGATCATGGAGATAAGGTATGTATCTGGTAGATTAAAGTGAGATAGTTTGGATACCTCAAGACTAGTGAAACAGCGCTGATATGGGCCCTTGGTATAAAGGCCTTGTACCAGGGAAGCTAGAAATGAAAGAGATAAAGTAAATTCCAATGGGGTGAAAAACTATAAACAAGATAACACTGAACATGGTAAAGTTGGTGGAAAAATACTGGAAAGGCGGGATGCTACCTTAGTCTGAGTGACAATAGTATTTTGACCATTAGAACCAATTATAAAAGGTGATTTTGTTAAAGACCATATATGGACACTGGCCAAACGAACTGTTGATAAGAAAAGGGTTAAAACCTCGATACTCAAAGAACAACTTTACACAGACGTACTGCGAGGACAAAGGAACAGGCTTAAGACGACGTCATCTGTGTCCGAGAGGTTCCAGAGACCTAGGGCTGCGAGCTACTCATTAAAACTATCGCTTAATATTAAGTATATTACGCTGTATGCTTAATAAATCTTGATCTATTGCTCAAACATACTGGCTGCTGCCTATTGGTGTCTTGTCCAAGAACTCAGAGATCGTTAAGATTTTACATGGTTGTGTACACCCATCAACCTTCTTCTGTACCCTGGCCCATCAAAGTCCTCATCTGAGCCCACTGCAGCAGAACTAGTATGTGACCTCGTCCTCTGGTGAGCTGGCACCTGCGCCATCCCTTCGCCCCGCCCTGGCTCCTGCGCACTTGTGCCCGGTGTCTGACCACGTAAAGATCCCTCCTCTAGCCTAGTCTCTAAAACATGCGCAGTGTCAGTCTCTGAGCTGGTGGCCGCGAGTGTAAGATCGAGTGATGGTGTCTGTTCATCTTCACTTGCTTCTTCTTCTTCCTCTTCTGGCTGGGCAGGTTTCAGTTCTTGGGTATCTGAAATTAAAAAGGTACAAGGGCTGGGTTGTGGTGAGGGGAGAGGGGAATGTAAGAAGTGCGTGCTTACACCATCTGCAGCTTGTGAGTCAGAAGAGATTGTGGGATGAGGGAGAAGTGGGATGAAAGAAGGTGATTAGGTATACTGATACCCTCATTATCAATCGTTCCAGGCCCACCAGTGGCCACTGCCTCAGCGATGCTCCTTCCCATGATGGCCAGTACCATCTCCTTCACGGGGGGTTAAAACATGCAGGCGCACTTGTACTCCTCCCGTTCTTTGCTGCTACCTGGTGTCATGTGCCATCGTCTCCTGCAAGAAAGAGGAAAGTGTGTCAGTGAGTGTCCTGCAGTATATTTGGGTGATGTGGCTGTTATGCTTGAATAGCTGCCCGTGTGTGTGAGCTGTGAGTTGAGTGTGAGAGGCTTGCAACAGGGCTATGTGTGTGAGTGTGAGGTAAAGAATATGAATGTTATGGTTGAGTACTGATTAATACAGATTGTTGGTAGATGGGTGATGGGGGTATAGAGAATTGAGCAGTGGATGTGGCCAGTGGTGCAGTTGGTAGGATGTGCCATCTGAAGATTGAACTCACTAACCTTAACAACTCGTAAGAGATCATTAAACTTCTTCCTACACGGCATCCATGTTCTTGGAGCAACACTCCTGGCATTGACCTCCGCTGCTACATCTTCCCACTGCTTCCTGAGCATCTATCTGGAGGGCCTTCTGGCTCCCTGCGGATTCCGGGCATTTCTCCTCCTTTTCAACTCTTCCACCAACAACCTCCAGTGCAGTGTCTGAAAACCTTGGTGCTCGCTCTCTCGCATGTTCAGCCATTGCTCAAAGTACCAGAGCACAGAATCAGTTTTCAAATAACTCCCACCACTACTTGTAGCCACAATGCACTTCCCCTTTAAGAGGTGCAGGCTGCCTTTAAGTAGCATTAGCCACTCGCGATATCAGGACCCCTGATGCGTGCAGCCAATGAACAGCGCAGGTAGCGCTGGCGGCACACAGCAAACATGTAAAGCAACAGGCAGTATGAATTTACCGTGCTATCTTCAATTCATTTTCGGGGGTTAGCCAATTTCTCCCCAATGATCTGTTCATTTATTTCACTGCTATTTGTAGGACCTTGCTCTATGCAAATTGGCAGCCGTGTTTCTACATTACCACAGTGATTACAGTTCAAAAAGTACTTAATTGGCTGTAAAGCATTTTGGGGCATCCTGAGGTTGTGAAAGGCGCTATATAAATGTAAGTTCTTTCTTAATAGTAAGAGTATACAAGGTACAAGGTTCCTGCTGTCTGGTGGTCCTGCGTAGGCCAGTCACCGGCTTTCCAATGTGAGATGTGCAAAATTTTGAATGGGCCGCACAGCCCGTTAAAGGGACCTCGCACCCCAAAAACAAAATTGGGGGGAACATTGACACGGTATTAAGGTGGATATCATCAACTGACAATATCTGAAGTTACAAAGGCAGTTATACACCACAGTAACCCAGCATTATTTGGGCTCTATTATAAATTGATATTATGCTCATTGTCATTAACTGAAAAATTAATTTCTGAGGTTACAAAATAAATTCCAGTGCATCACATTGAGCATTAGCTGGCTCTTGAGCTGATATTGTGATCAATGTGCAAGATTGACATGAAGTCAAGGTTAGTTCAGGCTCTGTGGGGTCAATTTTGAGGGCCTTTGCCTGGCGGGAGCAGGGCAGTAACAAGCCTAAAATGGCAGTACACCACATGCCACCCCAATCCTGCTCCTGGGATAGCTGCCAATAGTTTTGTTGGGGCCTATGCATGGGCAGCCCAGGCACCTGCTTGTTTCAGGAGTGGGCCTACTTATAATTTGCTAAACGGGGTCCGATGACATACATAGAACCCCAATGCAATTTTGAGGTACGAATGGGCGGCGTTTATCCAATTGGTATCAGGCATTGAGAGGCCTAACCAGTGGTCCTTAATGGGACAATTGCTGGCCACTCAAAAAATAGCCCAGGTAAGCTTATTTGAAGATTTTTTGGGGCCAGGATGAACATGGATGCTGCTCCTGGCCCCACAAAGTCTTCTCTTCTGCCTCCTGTTGACCTGTCCGCAGACCTCCCCCACCATTATCTCCCCTCCCCCCCAATATCAATTGCCACACCACCTTTAACATCAGCACTCGCAGCCTGCCGGCAGTAACTGAATGAGGCCTGGCTCTCAAAATCGCTCAGGCCTTACATCAAGGACTCTGGGCAGATGGAGAGAGGATTGCTCTCGCCTTCTGCCCAAAGTGGAAGTACATTCCTCTGTATAGATGAAAAGTTAACAGTCTTGAATAATGGGGGTAATTTTAACCCCCCCATGACGGGCGGGAGAGGGTCGTGGGGCGGGGGGGTTATTTTTGAAAAACTGTGAAACATGACCAAGTAACCCACACTTGGGTTTGTATAAACATATACTGCAGTGTAAAGCTAAATATAGTAAATCATTTTTAATGGATTTTTTTTGTTTGATTTTACCGACGGGTCGGTAATTATAATATTTAAATGAGGTTCTGTGCATCAGATTTTAGGAGCCATTTGAATTTAACAGCTGTGTACTGGATTTCCCAGGGCTCTGGAAACCTGGCAACTGAAGAGAGGCGGGAGATGCTGGATCCAGCAGGTAAGTGCTTTTCCAGCATTGCTTGTGGACCAGGAGGAGTGCTCCCCACCGGCCCCTCAAGCAAACCTGGCGCAATTGCTCCCCTCCATGCTATTGGTCGACCCGCCCCACCCCCCCCCCTGCGATTTCTCGAATTCCCCCACCCCTCCCCGCGATCTTTCAAATTCTTGCAATGACTACACCCCCCAATTTAGTGCCAACCACAAATTTTGAAAATGCACTTCTGATTCCTGAGTCCAAATGGTTTATGTAAATGGTGAACAACAGTGGTCCCAGCACCAATCCTTGTGGAACACCACTTCCCACCATTTGTCAATCTGAATAACTACCTTTAACCTTTACTCTCTGTTTCCTGTTTTGTAGCCAGTTTGCTATCCATTCTGCTACTTGTCCCCTAACCCCTTTGAAGGGGTCAGTGCTGGCCAACATGGGAAGAGGCATTGCTGAGACCAATGGCCGTGGCCACTGGCGGCGCTTGAGGGTTTGATGATGAAGGTATCTGCATACCTAATCCTTGTTGTCTCTTCCCACTTCGCCCTCATCCCACAATCTCTTCTGACTCACAAGCTGCAGATGGTGTAAGCGTACACTTCTTAATTACTCCAATCCCCACACCACAACCCAACCCTTGTCCCTTTTTCCTTTCAGATACTCAAGAACTGTAATCTTCCCAGTCGGAAGAGGAAGAGGAAGAAGACAGTGATGATGAAGAGACAACGTCACTCAATCTTACACTCGCAGCCATCAGCTCAGAGTCTGACACGGCGCTTATTTCAGAGGCCAGGATAGAGGAGGGATCTGCATGTGATGAGACACAAGTGCGCAGGAGCCAGGGCAGAGGGAAAGGATAGCGCAGGTGACAGCTCGCCGGAGGGCGAGGTCGCACACTAATTCTGCTGCAGAGAAGTCAGATGAGGACTTCGATGGGCCAGGCTACAGATGAGGATTGATGGGTATACATAACCAAATGCTTGGTGCACTGAAAGCCTATGCACAATGTCAAGGAGCATGGAGGAGTCCAGCTCCAACTTGGCACAGGGCTTTGTGCAGAGATTGGAGCCCATCCTCTCCAACATGGAACCGGTGGTCACCTCCATCAGCACACCTGTGGAACCCACCATGATGCATCTGAGGGCTGATATCACAGCTTCCATTGCAGCACAAACAGGTTCCATCAAAGGTCTGAGTGCTGCATTGGACTCTCAGACTGCTGCCATGCAAGCTCAGACTGCTGGCATTATGGCTCTGGATACCACTGTTCAAAGGGGCTTTCATGGTGTCACAGCTGGCCATCAATCTGTTCTCCAACAGATCAGTAGAATTGCTGAAGCGCCGCCCCAGGAGAGTGGCAGTGGCTCCATGGAACAAGAACCTGCTGTCCTCTCTCAGGGTGACAGCATTCCTGCTCTCACCCCTGCCACTTCACCAGTGCCCTTGCTGTTGCCTATCAGCCAGCCAGTCGAGACTGCTGCCGCCCAGGCCGAGGTGGTACAGTCTGAAGCAGGACCCTCCAGGCCCAGAGCTGCTCGAGGTCGTCCTGCAAGGCTATCTGCAGTCTCCTCAATTGAAGTTCAGTAGCCTTCCACCACCTATGCTGCAACCACTGCAGAAGCACCTTGTAGGAGCACTAGGATAGGCAAATGCACGCATAAGACAGGCACTAGGGGAATGCACAAAGATGATTAGTTTCATTTTGTATGCATTATTCAATGAGTGAATTTATAAAATTGGATTTGAATTTGCATTTTCTGGTGGTTTTTATTTTTGTGTTATCAGAAAGAGGACGATGTGATGGTCAGTGATAGAGGAAAGTTAAGGAGTGTTGGTGAATGGGTAAGTGTGGTTAAGGTTACTATTATTGCTCGTGAATAATCTGCTCATATAGAGCTCGAGCAGAAAGGGGCTGTCTATGTTGTAGTCTCCCTTCCTCTTCCTGTTCCTCCACTTCATAAGAACATAGGAATAGGAGTAGGCCATTGAGCCCCTCGAGCCTGTTCCGCCATTCAATGAGATCATGGCTGATCTGCGACCTAACTACATATACCCACCTTTGGTCCATATCCCTTAATACCTTTAGTTAACAAAAAGCTAGCAATTTCCGATTTAAAATTAACAATTGATCTGGCATTAATTGGCGTTTGCGGAAGAGAGTTCCAAACTTCTACCACCCTTTGTGTGTAGAAGTGTTTCCTAACTTCACTCCTGAAAGGTCTGGCTCTAATTTTTAGACTGTGTCCTCTAGTTCTAGAATCCCCAACCAGCAGAAATAGTTTCTGTCTATCTACCCGATCTGTTCCCCTTAATATCTTGAAAACTTCGATCAGATCACCCCTTAACCTTCTAAATTCTAGGGAATACAACCCTAATTTGTATAATCTCTCCTTGTAACTTAACCCTTGAAGCCCAGGTATCATTCTGGTAAACCTATGCTGCACTCCCTCCAAGGCCAATATATCCTTCCTAAGGTGTGGTGCCCAGAACTGCTCACAGTAGTCCAGGTGTGGTCTAACCAGGGCTTTGTATAGCTGCAGCATAACTTCTACCCCCTTGTACTCTAGTCCTCTAGATATAAAGGCCAGCATTCCATTAGCCTTTTTAATTATTTTCTGCACCTGTTCATGACATTTTAATAATCTCTGTACCTGGACCCCCCAAGTCTCTTTGGACCTCCACTGTTTTTAGCTTGTCACCATTTGGAAAGTACCCTGTTCTATCCTTTTTAGGTCCATAGTGGATGACCCCACATTTGCTTACATTGAAATCCATTTGCCACAGTTTTGCCCATTCACTTAATCTATCGATATCCCTTTGTAATTTTATGTTTTCATCTACACTGCTTACAATGCTGCTTATCTTTGTGTCATCGGCAAAATTGGATATATGACTTTCTATGCCATCATCTAAGTCATTAATAAATATTGTGAATAGTTGAGGCCCCAACAGATCCCTGTGGGACACCATTAGTCAAATCCTGCCAATTTGAGTACCTGCCCATTATCCCTACTCTCTGTCTCCTGCCGCTCAGCCAATTTCCTAACCAGGTCAATAATTTGCCATCAGTTCCATGGGCTTCAACCTTAGAAAACAGTCTCTTATGTGGGACTTTATGAAATGCCTTCTGGAAGTCCATATAAATAACATCCATAGACAGTCCCCTGTCCACTACTTTAGTCACCTCCTAAAAAAATTCAATCAGTTTTGTCAGGCATGACCTACCTTTCACAAATCTATGCTGGCTCTCTCTGATCAACTGAAAATTTTTGAGGTGTTCAGTCACCCTATCCTTAATTATAGACTCTAACAATTTCCCGACAACAGATGTTAGGTTAACTGGTCTATAATTCGCTGGTTTCCCTGTCTTGGCATTCTTAAATAGCGGAGTGACATATGCAATTTTCCAATCTAAAGGAATGGTTCCTGAATCGAGAGAACTTTGGAAGATTATAGTTAGGGCATCTGAAATGTGCTCAGCTACTTCCTTTAAAACCCTGGGATGGAAACCATCTGGCCCTGGGGATTTGTCACTCTTTAGTGCCATGATTTTCTTCATTACTGCATTACTGATGAACAGGACACTGATGAATTTTACATTCATAAATGTAAGGTGCATGGATTTTATAGTATTATAATTTAGATGGGGGGGGTCTGTGATTACTAATCCATTTGAAAAGGGGTCCTTCAACCAGAAAGGTTAGATAGCTAATGCTCTATAATGTTCCTTGTGGCTCTCAGTGTATGCCTGTTGTGCACGTGTGTGTGGGTTCTGGACCAGATTCATGAGCCATGTCATCAGTTGATAACCCTTGTCGCCCAGTAGCCAGCCTTTGACTTGCTGTGTTGGGTCAAATACAGGTGGCACAGAGGACTGCCGCAGAATGAAGGAATCGTGACTACTGCCAGGATAACGGGCCTTCACCTGCATGATGCGCTGCCTGTGGTAGCACACCAGCTGCACATTGAGCGAGTGGAATCTCTTTCGGTTCATGAAAATGGCCAAATTGACATGAGGTGCACGCAAAGCAATGTGCGTGCAGTCAATGGCACCCTGCACCATGGGGAAGCCTGCAATCCGTGCAAACCCTTGTGCTTGCTCCGCCTGCTTGTCTCTGGCAAGAGGGAATGAGATAAAGCTGTCTCTCTATGTATAGAGAGCCTCGGTGACCTCCCTTCTGTAGCAGTGAACTGCACACTGTGAGATGTTGTTTATATCTCCAGCAGAAGCCTGGAAGGAGCCAGATGCATTAAAATTGAAAGCCACGGTCACCTTGACAGCCACAGGCAATGCTGTCCTTGCCCTACTTTGAGGTTGCCATTGCGGCTGCAGCAGTTCGCAGATTTCAGTCATGACTTCTTTAGTGAAGTGAAGACGTCTCAGTCATTAGTCGACGCTGAAGCTGATGTAAGAGAATTGCTCCCTAAAGATCTTCGGCAGATATGGCCTCCTGCTGAGAGTCCTTCTCTCCCTCCTCCTCCTCCTCCTCCTCCTCCTCCTCCTCCCTCTTCTAGCAGATTGTCCTGCTCTGCGTGGCCTCTCTTCATTCTCCCTGTCATACTCAATTAAAGAGGAAGGCCTACCAAGTCACCCATATCTGGAAGCAACTCTTTTCAGCACAAGCATTTAAATGAACAAAAATGTACTTCAGCACCAGCCAGACCACTCCCTGTAGACTATTAAAACTTTATGCAACTATAGGAAAGCTCCAAAAATGCGTACAATTGCATCAGCAACTAGAAGAAATAATCCAGCAACTAACCTGTAAGTAGTTTAAATAGCGCTGGTGGGGGTCCTTCATGCTGTTTAATGTCGTGTTCAGCTGTACGAGGTTAAGACTTTGGCTGGAGCATGGAGTTCAAAAATGGCAGCGCTGGCGTCAAATCAGCATTGCACACGATTGACGTCATCTGCATGCTGCCTCCATTTGTTAGATGTGCGCTGGCAAACCCCTTTACCGTGATGGCATCCCGCTCACTTCCTGTCGGAAGTGTGTGCGCGCATCTCACACGCCATTTTAGACTGTTAGGAGGCCGTATAGCGCCTAACAAATGTACGCTACAGAACCCAATTTCTCCCCCATCTGTTTTAGGTGTTGGTTGAGGGATAAATGTTGGCCAGGACACTGGGGGAACTCCCCTGCTCTTCTTCAAACAGTGCCATGGGATTTTTTATGCCCACCAGAGAGGACAGATGGTACCTTGGTTTAATGCCTCATCTGAAAGACGGCACCTCCGACAGTGCAGCACTCACTCAGGACTGTACTGAAGTGCCAGCCTAGATTATGTGCTCAAGTATCTGGAGTGGGGCTCAAACCCACGACCTACTGGCTCAGAGGCGAGAGTGCTACCACTGAGCCAAGGCTGATACCTAACAGTAAGATGCTACTAATTATATTGTCCTATGTGTGATAATAAAGAAATGTTACTTCCAGATTTTATGGTCTGACTTCTTTGATGAATTTAGTTCAGTGCCTTATATATGTATCCTAATGGGGATTGGTAATGTAAACCTCAATACTGTACAATCTGGACCAATATGGTTTTAAATGGTTCAGGCAAGCCAAATTTGGACGAGGGACGATTAATTCTTTACAAGAATTTGAGGTGAAGGAGTAAAGAATTAATCTGGTGCCCTTTGATTAATACTCCTTAAACCGTTTATAGGGCACAGATCCCAGTGTTCTTAAAACAGCAAAAATACCAGCATTGGCAAGTAAAGACTCCACCATCAGCCACATGTATTTAATAAGTCAACCCTGCATATCATATACATAAAATAATGCCTTAAAAGGGCTCCTTCTTTGCAGTCTATTCTGATGGGACAGTATACACGTGGGTGTTTAATATCCTTTGGCATATTTGAAGAAGAGCAGGGAATTATTCTGGTCTCCTGACCAACATTCCTCCCTCAACCAACACCACCTAAACAGATTAACTGGCCATTCATCTTATTACTGTTTGTGGGGTCTTGCTGTATGCAAAATAACTGTTGTGTTCACCTACATAACAGCGACAGCATTTTGAAGTGTGTTGTGACATTCTGAGAAATATTTGTCATATAAATACAAGTATTTTCTTGCTTTATTCTGCTAAAACATAAAAGGAAGCCCTTACGTGTGTTTCTCAAAACTTTGACTCAAGTTCAGTCATCATAACTTGAAGTGGCATGGCATTACCTGAGGCACCTTCTGAAAGCCAGCTGTATGAACTACTGCCAACAAGCCAGTAGGGTGCGGAGGTGTAGGCAGTGTGGGAAGTGGAGGTGTTGATGAGGGTTCAGGAGGTCTCTAACAAGGAGGAGAAACAGTACAGATAGAGCAGTCCAAATTTAGATGTTCAGAATTGCATGGCAATGTTGTAAAGGTGTAGTCTGTTAGTGAGGGATATTACATTAGAGCTCAAATTGGGACATTTTAAACTGACAGTCATTGGTGGGAGTTTATTAAAACCAAGCTGGGACCAGTGTATATCCAATACTTGTAAGTGTTTAAAGCATAACATTAGGGAATTTGCAAAGCAGTTTGCACTTGTTATCTCGTGCCACCAACAGAATGACTGTGTTAATTTTCAGACTATAGGGCCAGAAATTCGGGTCGGAGGCTTCCCGCGGGTGCAAGCATAGCGGGTGCACTTGCATAGCGCGCCTGCCGTTGTGCTGTGGGCCCGTGTGGGATTCGGGTCCTGGGCCTCCTCCAGCTGCCGGCGCGCAGTGCTCGTGGATCCCAGCGGCGCAGTTAGTTCGAAGCGTCCCCTGGGATCACGTGGGCCATGGAGAGCCAATCGGAGCAGGGAATCTCCATTCATAGATTTGACAGGAAGACCTGTCAAATCTATGAATAGAGATCGGCCCCAAAACCTAACTAAAACTTCAAATAATTTTTTTTAAAACATCACATTTTTAAAATAACTATAAATTACATAAAATAACTATTTTAAACAATAATTAAAATTTTTGAAAAAATTAATTAGTTTTTAACGGGGCTAAAAATAAACTTACCTTTCTTTAAAGTATTTAAAAATAATAAACCTGTGGAAAAAATGTTTTAATTTTACTTAATTCACCACTTACCTTGTTAAAAGCAGGCCTTGCGCCTGCTTTTTCCCCGCGCAGCTGCGAGGGACTTACCCACACAAAGAAACCTGTAAAAAAAAGCCGAAGTTCGCTGCGTGCGCGCTGCCTCTCCTGTGCACGCGGTTGACCCGTGAACCCCTTCCTTCACGAGACCGGAAGTTCCGGTTTCCCGTGCATGCGCAGTGCATGCACGAAACCGGCACTTCCGGTGGCCCTACGGGTGAGTACACAGCGCGTACTCACCCGTGGGGACCCGAATTTCTGGGCCTATCTATTGTTTTGATGAGGGTGCACAGATGGTTGTGTGCTGGTTATTTGGAAAGCTTGAAAAAGCACAAACCTCTAGATGTACTGTGTGATTATAGGAAAATGGGCAAAGTCTCTGTCATAATGTATCAGTTAACAGATCAGCAAGTTCAGAAAACTGCTTGATGGCCTAGATGGCTGGTCTGTATCATCAAAGGTCATGTGGTCTATAGGCAACAAACAAATATGGTGCTTAAGAATAGCTCCAATCTAAGTTCGCTAGCTCTAGTCTACTGGTATACTTTAATGGTTTACGTTAGCAGAGCAGAATGCAATGCATGTTAAGTCATTCTTTAGGAACTTTCCAGAAAGGTAGAACTAGGTTTGTATGTTTTCATTTTTAAATAGACCTTTTTAAATCTGAATAGTCTACATCCTGTGCGGCAAAGAGAAGTTATCTAGGTTATCCAGTTGAAGGGTGCAAATTGACATTGAACTATTCCTTTACGTGGGCTGCAGACCTAACCCTGTGTATTGATTGTCACTTCACATCACCATTATTGGAGGGTCCAACCTTCAAATTTGCTATTTCAAGTCTCTGTTAAAGAGAAGATTCAGGTCCCAAACTACTTGGACCTCATTCATTTAGCATCCTAGTCAACTGGGATACTTTACTGGTTTACATTAGCAGATCAGAATGCAATGCACGTTAGGTCATTCTTTAGGACCTTTCTAGAAAGGTAGAACTAGATTTGTACGTTTTTCATTGCATCATTTGACAAAGATTTACACATTGCTGCCACTCAGTGCTGGAGTAATTGGAGACCGTGGCCAGAATTTTCACATTGGAGAGGGTGCGGGTTTGGGGGTGGGTCGGCCGTTAAAAGCGCAGAAAATGACAGCGCGTCGGGAACCCGCCGTCATCCCGCCAACGTCTGCCTTTCACTGGGGCGCGTTTCGAGGTGCGCCACGGACCTGCTCGGGAGAGGCGGGCCACCTCATTGAGGTACTTAATTGCCTGTTTACAAACCCTTAACTGCCTTTTTAACATCAGGTTTGGACTTTAACTGGTTGCGCACGGGATTCACGCACCTCGGGAACCTCGCCTGTGAAGGGGAGGCGGAAGATCAGTGGCCATTGTGCGAGTTCATTAAGTGACAGCTGGAAAAAACGCATAAATACTCACACCTTACATCTGCTACCTTGCCTAAGGGAAAGGCTCTTGCTGACAGCATTTTGCACAGAGATTTTGCTTTCAGGAGTTTTCAGGTGATTTCTGCAACCTCGGAAGCCACTCTCACCACATTGGAGGATTGGGCCTCTGATCTCCATTTTACCTGGCATCTATCAGATCAGCATGGGTGCCGCTTATGCTGTCTCACCTTGGACCTCAGATTCGGACCAAGATGAGCCCCAGCACCAACAACACCAGCCACACCAGCAGCAGCAGCAGCAGCAGCAACAAGACCAATAGCCTTCTCCTCAATGAACTGATGCTCCACAGGACAGAGGGCAATGGCACAGGGCTGCACCGCGCCAGAGGCGATCCCCCCAACACAGGGTGTGCAGGCAGAGGATGGGCTTCCTGGACATGACTGAACAGCAGTGCTCCAGGAGGCTCTGGCTATCACGCCAGGTCATTGCAGACATTTGTAGCTTGCTCGAACAAGAACTGCTGCCCAGAGGACCTGGTGGACATGCCTTACCAGTGGCTGTCAAAGTCACCACCTTCAACTTCTTCACTAAGGCTCCTTCCAGGGATCTGCAGCAGACATTTGCAGGATCTCGCAGTCTGACGCCCACAGATGCATCACCCAGGTGACCGATGCCATGTTTCACAAGTCAGCCAATTATGTGAACTTTGCCACTGATGAAGACAGTGTTACTGAGCGGGCGCTTGGCTTTGCGGCTCTGGCTGGCTTCCCACAGGTGCAGGGCATCATCGACTGCACACATGTGGCCATCAAGGCACCCCATCATCACCCAAGAATGTTTGTGAACCGCAAGGGCTTCCACTCCCTCAATGTGCAGCTCATCTGCAACCATAAAAAGATCATCATGCATGTGTGCGCCAGATTCCCTGGCAGCTGTCATGACTCCTTTGTGCTGTGCCAATCCACCCTCCCTCCATGGAGACAAGGGCTATCCACTGAAGACGTGGTTGATGATGCCATTGAGGAGGCCAAGCAATGAAGCCGAGGAGTGCTATAATGACAGCCACATGTCCACCAGATGTGTCATAGAGCAAGCCATCGGCATGCTGAAGATGCGCTTCAGATGCTTTGACAGATCTGGAGGAGCCCTTCAGTACGCACCAGCCAGGGTCTCCAGAATCATCGTCGTATGCTGTGTGCTGCACAACATAGCGCAGCAGCGAGGATTGGAGCTGCAGGGGGAGCAAGGCGCTGAGCGCACAGGCTCTTCAGAGGAGGAGGGGGAGGAGGAACAGGTGGAACACGAGCAGGGGGAGGAGGAGGAACCTGAGGTGGAGATGGCACCAGCAGTGGCGCACATTGCTGTCCAGGAGGCCTGGGATGGCCTCATAATGGCCCGATTTACTTAACTTGCACCAGTGCACCCATATGGCTCCCAGATGCTGTACCAACCCCACCCCCGCCAACAACACCACAAAGCAGTCCTACAATGACCAAACCATTCCTGTCACCCAAACCCTCATTGCTTGAGGTTAAGTAATGTCTCACCATTCACTCCGTGTGACAAAGCCACTTCCCAGGTAGCAGACAAAAATGGACAAGACCGGAAAGTAGTGCAAAGAAATACATTTATGTGCGTCATAAATATAACTTAAACTTAACACTAACGTTTTGGCAAATACCCATGTGCATACACTTTTTTATTTTCCTCATGCTTCTACGAGGTGCAATCCCTGTGGCTACAGCAGAGGTAGAGGCAGGCTGCTCACTTCCCTGTTGCAACTCGTCAGACACTTTTGGCGGATGTCCTCTGGGTTTTGGAGCCTGTGAGGGTCCCCGCCAAAGACTGCTCCTTCTGCAGACTCGGCCATCGGGATCCGACAGCAGCATGTGGGGCTCTGACTGAGGGGGAGGTAACGGGGGAGAAGTGGGAGCGCTTTGGGAAGAGCCCCCACTTCCATGTCTCCTCTCACCATCATCCCTCTCATGGGCCACCCACACTTCCCTTGTTAGCAAGGAGCCGGAGAGCACCTTGCTGCACATCAGTGGGGCGATGAACGTCCAAGTCTACGTTGGTATCCCTCCTCGAGATGAGGTCAATGAGAGTCTGCCATCTGTTGTTCACAGCAAGCATGTTCTCATTTGACTGGCGCATTTGCTGCTCCATGCAGGTGACCATCCTTTCCATGGAACAGCACATCATCGCCATCACCTGCGAGGTGGTGGTGCTCATGTTGGAGATGGACTCCTCCATTCTCTGTACAGTTGCACACATCACGGCTGCAAATTCTGCCAGAGGATCGCACATTTGTTGCTGTACGTCCAGGATCGCCCTCTTTCTCAATGGCCCCTGAGGTTCAGCATCTGCATGCAGCTGAGCAGAGCTGAGAGCATCCTGCACCCTCCAGTGAGGACTCTCCACTGCTGTCCCTGTCTCCACCATCTGCTGTTGCTCACTTGTGATCTGTGAGACACCAGGTAACAACACTACTCACTGGACCCACCGAGGTGCATGTATCTGCGCTGGTACTGGGTGCACATGGGTTTGGTGACGGTGCACCCTCAGAGATAGGAGCTTCCTTTGAGGAATCATCTTCCTCCTCCAGCTGGATAGTGGGGTGGGGGGGGACACTTGATGTACCTGTGGGAGAGTAAAGACATGAATTAGAAGTCTTATGATAAGAATGTGTAAAGTTCCCATTATGCACTGGATGACATTTCACTGGCTGCTGACATCAAGTCAACATGAGTGACTGCTGTATGCCAGTTGGCTGTATGAGATTTAATTCTGTCACCAGGTTGCTGGGAGGTCCCCCTCTCTCCGTCTCCCACCGCCAGCAGCTCTGCAACTCCAGTGATTTGCAGTGCCTCCTCCTCTGCTGCAGTTAAGTTGGTGAACATTGGAGTTCATTGCCACTCCCTGTTCTGGGCTCTCTTCTCCTGCAAGGAGGGAAAGAAAAGAACTTTGAGTGAGAGTGATGGAATGAGTGTAAGGAATTGATGGGCTACACCTGTAGAGGGTGACTATGAGGGAGTGGCGTGACATTGCCAAATGGCTTCCTGCCGACAAGAGCTGGGGCCACGTTGGATTTGGTACTGGGTAATGAACCGGGCCAAGTGTTTGATTTGTATGTGGGAGAGCACTTTGGAGATAGTGACCACAATTCGGTAACTTTCACTATTGCAATGGAGAGGGATAGGGCCATACGGCAGGGCAGGGTTTATAATTGGGGGAGGGGTAATTATGATGCGATTAGGCAAGAATTAGGGAGTATAAGATGGGAACAGAAACTATCAGGGAAAGGCACAAACGAAAAGTGGAGCTTTTTCATGGAGCAATTACTGCGTGTCCTTGATAGGTATGTCCCTGTCAGGCAGGGAGGAAATGGCCGAGTGAGAGAACCATGGTTCACAAAAGAGGTTGAATGTCTAGTCAAGAGGAAAAAGGAAGCGTATGTAAGGATGAGAAAACAAGGTTCAGTTGGGTCGATTGAGGGGTACAAGGTAGCAAGGAATGAGCTAAAAAAAGAGCTTAGGAGAGCTAGGAGGGGGCATGAGAAGTCCTTGGCGGGTCGGATCAAGAAAAACCCCAAGGCCTTTTACTCTTATGTGAGAAATAAAAGAATGACCAGGGTGAGGGTAGGGCCGGTCAAGGACAGTAGTGGGAACTTGTGCATGGAGTCAGAAGAAATAGGAGAGGTGATGAATGAATACTTTTCGTCAGTGTTCACCGAGGAGAGGGGCCATGTTCTTGAGGATGAGAGTGTGATAAAGGTGGATAGGCTGGAGGTGGTAGATGTTCTGAGGGAAGATGTTTTAGCAATTTTGAAGAACCTGAGGGTCGATAAGTCCCCTGGGCCAGATGGGATATATCCTAGGATTCTTTGGGAGGCAAGGGAGGAGATTGCAGAGCCTCTGGCTTTGATCTTTGGGTCCTCACTGTCCACGGGAATGGTGCCAGAGGACTGGAGAGTGGCGAATGTTGTTCCTCTCTTCAAGAAAGGAAATAGGAATGACCCTGGTAATTATAGGCCGGTTAGTCTTACTTCGGTGGTTGGTAAGATAATGGAAAAGGTCCTGAGGGATAGGATTTATGACCATTTGGAAAGGGGCAACTTAATCAGGGATAGTCAACACGGATTCGTGAAGGGTAAATCTTGCCTAACAAATTTGATTGAATTCTTTGAGGAGGTAACTAAGTGTGTAGATGAAGGTAGAGCAGTTGATGTCGTATACATGGATTTTAGTAAGGCGTTTGATAAGGTTCCCCATGGTCGGCTCATGAAGAAAGTAAGGAGTTGTGGGATAGAGGGAAATTTGGCCGATTGGATAAGTAACTGGCTATCTCATAGAAGGCAGAGGGTGGTGGTGGATGGAACATTTTCGGACTGGAGACCAGTTACCAGCGGTGTGCCACAGGGGTCGGTGCTGGGTCCTCTGCTGTTTGTGATTTTTATCAATGACTTGGAGGAGGGGACTGAAGGGTGGATCAGTAAATTTGCTGATGACACCAAGATTGGTGGAGCAGTGGATGAGGTGGAGGGCTGTTGTCGGCTGCAAAGAGACATTGATAGGATGCAGAGCTGGGCCGAAAAATGGCAGATGGAATTTAACCCTGATAAGTGCGAGGTGATTCATTTTGGTAGGGCAAATTTGAATAAGGATTACAGGGTCAACGGCAGGGTTCTGAGGAACGTGGAGGAGCAGAGGGATCTGGGGGTTCATATCCACAGATCTCTGAAGGTTGCCACTCAAGTGGATAGAGCAGTAAAGAAGGTCTATGGTGTGTTGGCGTTTGTTAACAGAGGGTTTGAGTTTAAGAACCGTGAGGTTATGCTGCAACTGTACAGGACCTTGGTGAGACCACATTTGGAATATTGTGTGCAGTTCTGGTCACCTCACTATAGGAAGGACGTGGAAGCATTGGAAAGAGTGCAAAGGAGATTTACCAGGATGCTGCCTGGTTTGGGGGGGAGGTCTTATGAGGAAAGATTGAGGGAGTTGGGGCTTTTCTCTTTAGAGCGGAGGAGGATGAGAGGCGACTTAATAGAGGTTTATAAGATGATGAGGGGGATAGATAGAGTGGATGTTCAGAGACTATTTCCTTGGGTAGAGGCAGCTGTTACAAGGGGGCATAACTATAAGGTGCATGGGGGGAGATATAGTTGGGGTGTGGAATGGACTGCCTGCTGTGATAGTGGAGTCGGACACTTTAGGAACTTTCAAGCGGTTATTGGATAAGCACACGGAGCACACCAGAGCGATAGGGAGTGTGATAGCTTGATCTTGGTCTCGGACAATGCTCGGCACAACATCGAGGGCCGAAGGGCCTGTACTGTGCTGTACTGTTCTATGTTTCTATATGCTGTGGCGTTCCTTTGTAGGATTGCATTATGATGAGGGTGAGTGTCAGTGGTGGATAGTCAGATGGGGATGTGAGTAGGTGCATAGAGAGTGAGGGATGGCTGCACCTGCAAGGTAGGTCGGTGTGAGGATTGACGTGCAGGAGTAGGCTTGGGACAGTGGAGTGATGGGGTTGGGGTGACACCCACATCAGGATGTAGTTGAATGTGGCATTGCACTCATCTTCCCTGACCTCATGAGATCATTAAATTTTTTCTGGCACTGGATCCAGGACCGCCTTATTACATCCCTGCTGCTGACCTTCTCCGCCATCTCCAGCTATGACCTCTTGGTGTCTCCGGCTGCTCTTTTGCGCCCATCTCCAGGGAACATGCTCTGACTACCTGGACCAGGACTTCCACGGCGGCATCAGTGAATCTGGGCACAGCCTTCTGTCGGTGTGACTCCATGACCCACACAAATCTCTGCGATATCGAGCAATAGCCACCTCTCCCAACCACCTGTATGTTTCCTCCAACAACCTTCAACTGGGATGTGTGCAAGGCTGCTTTAAAGATCTGAGCTGAAAATGAGTCATCGATGACGTCAGCAGACCCGCTCCATTTAATTCGGCCGGGAAACTCACTTGACTGTTTCAATTGATGTAATTGAGTTAAATGCGCAGTGCAGAACGCGCAGTTAAAAACTTCGGGTGGCGGCCCGCTATACAGCCCATATGCACCCGCCCGACTCAGGTAAAGATTCCAGTAGTGTGTACTATCCACAGGATGCACGGCAGAAACTCGCCAAGGTTTCTTCGACACCACCTCCCAAATTCACGACCTCCACCACCCAGAAGCACAAGAGCAGCAGTTGCATAGGAACACCATCACCTCCAAGTTCCCCTCCAAGTCACACACCCTCCCGACTTGGATATATATTGCTATTCACCGATGGATATTCATTATTACTGTGCCAAAATCCTACTTAACAGCACTGTGGGAGTACCTTCACCGCTCGGACTGCAGCGGTTCAAGAAGAAAGCTCACCGCCATCTTCTCAAGGGCAATTAGGGATGGACAATAAATGCTGGCCTTGCCAGCAATGACCATAACGCAAGCATTATTTTTTTTAAATCAGATGAACAAGCAACTGTGACAAAAATGAAACATTTCTATCTAAAATTGAGTATGGTATTGGCCTGTTTACAGCATAGAAACATAGAAGATAGGAGCAGGAGTAGGCCATTCAGCCCCTTGAGCCTGCTCCGCCATTCGACGAGATCATGGCTGATCATCCAAACTCAGTACCCTGCACCTGCCTTCTCCCCATATCCCTTGATACCTTTAGCTTTAAGAAATATATCTAACTCATTCTTGAATATATTTAATGACTTGGCCTCAACTACCTTCTGTGGTAGAGAATTCCACAGGTTTACCACTCTCTGGGTGAAGAAATTCTTCCTCATTTCTGTCCTAAATGGCTTACCCCTTATCCTTAGATTATGACCCCTGGTTCTGGACTCTCCGACCATCGGGAACATTCTTCCTGCATCTAGTTTGTCCAGACCTGTCAGAATTTTATATGTTTCGATGAGATCCCCTCTCATTCTTCTATACTCCAGCGAGTATAAGCCCAATCGACCCAATCTCTCTTCATATGTCATTCCTGCCATCCCAGGTATCAGCCTTGTGAATCTTCGCTGAACTCCTTCCATGGCAAGAACATCCTTCCTCAGATAAGGCGACCAAAACTGCACACAGTACTCAAGGTGTGGTCTCACCAAGGCCCTGTACAACTGCAGCAGGACATCCCTGTTCCTATACTCAAACCCTTTCGCTATGAAGGCCAACATACCATTTGCCTTCTTCACCGCCTGCTGCACCTGCATGCTTACCTTCAGCGACTGGTGCACAAGGACACCCAGGTCTCGTTGCACTTCCCCTTCTCCCAATCTATTGCCATTCAGATAATAGTCTGCCTTTCTGTTTTTGACACCAAAGTGGATAACCTCGCATTTATCCACGTTATATTGCATCTGCCACGCTTCTGCCCACTCACCCAACCTGTCCAAATCATCCTGGAGTTTCTCGGTATCCTCCTCGCAGCACACACGCCCACCCAGCTTTGTGTCATCTGCAAACTTGGAGCTATTACGTTTAATTCCCTTAGCTAGATCATTAATGTATATTGTGAATAGCTAGGGTCCAAGGACCGATCCCTGCGGTACCCCACTAGTCACTGCCTGCCACTTGGAAAAAGAGCCATTAATTCCTACTCTCTGCTTTCTGTCCTCCAACCAGTTCTCTATCCAAGTCAATACCTTGCCCCCAATCCCATGTGCCTTAACTTTACACGCTAATCTCTTATGTGGGACCTTATCGGAAGCCTTTTGAAAGTCCAAATACACCACATCTACTGGTTCTCCCTTATCTATTTTCCCAGTTACATCCTCAAAAAATTCCAGTAGATTAGTCAAGCACGATTTACCTTTTGTAAATCCATGTTGACTTTGTCCGATCCTGTCACTGTTTTTCAAGTGCTCAGCTATTACATCCTTTATAATGGACTCTAGCATTTTCCCCACTACCGATGTCAGGCTTACCGGTCTGTAATTCCCAGCTTTCTCTCTACCACCCTTTTTCAATAGCGGGGTAACATTAGCTACCCTCCAATCCATGGGTACAGTTCCAGATTCCATCGAATGTTGGAAGATGATCAGCAATGCATCTACTATTTCTAGGGCCACTTCCTTAAGTACCCTAGGATGTAGATTATCAGGCCCTGGGGATTTATCGGCCTTCAATCCCGTCAATTTCCCTAACACAATTTCCCTGCAAATACTGATTTCTTTCAGTTCCTCCCTTTCATCAGACCCTATGTTCTCCAACATCTCTGGGAGGTTATTTGTGTCCTCCTTTGTGAAGACAGAACCAAAATATGCATTTAATTGGTCTGCCATTTCTTTGTTCCCCATTATAACTTCCCCCGCTTCTGACTGCAAGGGACCTACACTTGATTTCACTAATCTTTTTCTCTTCACATATCTATAAAAGCTCTTACAGTCAGTTTTTATGTTCCCTGCAAGCTTACTTTCATATTCTATTTTCCCCTTCTTAATTAATCCCTTTGTCCACCTTTGTTGAATCCTAAACTGCTCCCAATCCTCAGGGTTACCGCTTTTACTGGCCAATTTATATGCCCTCTCCTTGGATCTTATGCTATCCCTAATTTCCCTTGTTAGCCACGGTTGAGTCACCCTTTTTGTTTTATTCTTATGCCACACTGGGATGAACAAATTCTGTAGTTCATCCATGCAGTCTTTGAATGTTTGCCATTGCCTATCCACCATCAACCCTTTGAGTGACATTCCCCAATCAATCCTACCCAATTCGCGCCTCATACCATCGTAGTTTCCTTTATTTAAATTCAGGACCCTAGTCTCTGCTTCAACTACTTCACTCTCCATCCTAATGAAGAATTCTATCATATTATGATCACTCTGACCCAAGGGGCCTCGTACAACAAGATTGCTAATTAATCCTTTCTCGTTACATAATACCCAGTCTAAGGTGGTCTGATCTCTGGTTGGTTCCTCGACATATTGTTCCAGATAACCATCCCGTAAACATTCTAGGAATTCCTCCTCCACAGTATTTTTACTAATTTGGTTAGCCCAATCTATATGTAAATTAAAGTCACCCACGATGACTGCTGTGCCCTTACTGCATGCTTCTCTAATTTCCCTTTTAATGCCGTCCCCAACCTCCGTATTACTGTTTGGAGGTCTATATACCACTCCCACTAACGTTTTCTGCCCCTTGTTATTTCTCAGTTCTACCCATACAGATTCCGCATCATCAGAGCTAATATCCTTCCTTTCAATTGTGTTAATCCCCTCTTTAACCAGCAATGCTACCCCACCTCCCTTTCTTTTTTGCCTATCTTTCCTAAATATTGAATACCCCTGGATGTTGAGTTCCCAGCCTTGGCCACCCTGGAGCCATGTTTCTGTAATCCCAATCAAATCGTATTCATTTACCTCTATTTGCGCAGCTAATTCATCCACCTTGTTCCGAATGCTCCTTGCATTAAGACCCCTTTGGGGTAAAAATTCACTTGGTTGCGCCTCCCGTTAGCGCCTTAAGAGGGCGCTAATGGGGCGCAAAGCCGCTAACGCCCGGGCGCAGCGATGTTTGCGCCGCTCGAGAACTTAACTTGAGATTGTGCGGCGGCGCTAAAACTTACCGCTGCGACCACCTGCGCGCGCAGATTGTGACGTCATTCCATGGTGCAACGCCCTTGTGGCGCCCCGTAGCGGAAATTGAGTGGCGCCCCCTGCCTTACCGCCTGGCGCTTCCAACGACCAGAAGACTGGAACGCTATCAATCGCTGTGGGGCTGGGGGGGGCGCTATTTAAAGGCGACCGCTTCCTGTCTTTTATTGTTGGTGGCATTTTTGAACTACGCATTCTGAGAGAGAGAGGGAGAGACTTCTGGAGAGATTCAACGTTGTGTGAAGGAGTTTTGGGTACTGAGCAGCACTTTGCAGGTTCATTTTGATTTGCCATTCCTTGTATCGATTTAGCAGAGACTGTGGGAGCTGCACTCTGAGCTCTTTGCCTGGTACTTTCCATTGTTCTTTCCAGCACATTTGATGTGCAAGTCTCTCCAGGCCGAGATTCAAGGCAGCAATGAACAGGATGTGGATGGAAAGCAAGATTAACCATCCCCTTTAAGAACTGGCCCGTGCCATTGTGTGTGTGTTCCATTGCTGACTGACATTACATGAGCTTCGCCAGCGCTCCGAGTTAGCGCCTCACTGCTCGGCCTTTGCGCCTTAAGAGAGGTGTGCAGCGCCTGCTTTAGCGCTCCACTCACCTCCCGGGGCGGTAAAAGTGAAGTTTCCTGTCAGTGCCGATAATTAGCGCCAGGCGCTAATATTTGCGTCCGGACGATATTTGCGCCCCAAATGGGGCGCGACCTAATTTCTACCCCAAAGCCTTCAGGCTTGTTTTTTTAACGCTCTCAGACCTATATGAATTATTATTTACTGTGACCATGTTTGATTTAAACCGTTGAGTTCTTTGCCTTCTACTTTTGTTTTTCTCCTTCCTGTCTTTTGCTTTTATCCTTGTTTCCCTTTCCTCTGTCTCCCTGCTCAGGTTTCCAACCCCCTGCCACTTTAGTTTAAACCCTCCCCAACAGCACTAGCAAACACTCCCCCTAGGACATCGGTCCCGGCCCTGCCCAGGTGCAGACCGTCCCGTTTGTACTGGTCCCACCTCCCCCAGAACCAGTTCCAATGTCCAAGGAATTTGAATCCCTCCCACTTGCACCATTCCTCTAGCCACGTATTCATTTGAAATATCCTCCTATTTCTACTCTGACTATCACGTGGCGCTGGTAGCAATCCTGAGATTACTACCTTTGAGGTCCTATTTTTGAATTTACCTCCTAACTCCCTATATTCTGCTTTTAGGACCTCATTCCGTTTTTTACCTATATCGTTGATGCCTATGTGCACCACGACAACTGGCTGTTCGCCCTCCCCCTCCAAAATGTTCTGTAGCCGCTCCGAGATGTCCTTGACCCTTGCACCAGGGAGGCAACACACCATCCTGGAGTCTCGTTTGCAGCCGCAGAAATGCCTATCTATTCCCCTTACAATTGAGTCCCCTATCACTATAGCTCTTCCATACTTTTTCCTCCCAGCCTGTGCAGCAGAGCCACCCATGGTGCCAGGAAGTTGGCTGCTGCTGCCTTCCCCTGATAAGTCATCCCCCCAACAGTATCCAAAGTGATATATCTGTTTGAGAGAGGGATGGCCACAGGGGACCCTTGCACTACCTGCCTGCACCTCTTACTCTGCCTGGTGGTCACCCATTCACTTCCTGCCTGTACACCCTTTACCTGCGGTGTGACCAACTCGCTAAACGTGCTATCCACGACGTTCTCAGCATCGCGAATGCTCCAATATGCATCCATCCGCAGCTCCAGCGCCGCAATGCGGTCTATCAGCAGCTGCAGCTGGATACACTTCCCACACACATGGTCGTCAGGGACACAGGAAGCATCCCTGATTTCCCACATATAGCAGGAGGAGCATATCACGGGGCGGAGCTCTCCTGCCATGACTTACCCTTTAATTAACTAATTAAAATTAAATTAAATGAATCCCACCAATTTCACTTCAATTAAATGATATACTCAAGGGCCCTTTCCCGACACTGGCCTCTGTAAAAAGCCCACGAAAGTGAGTTTAACTACTCACTGTGCTGCTGCTCTCTCCGCTCCCGACACTGGCCTCTGTAAAAAAGCCCGCGAAAGTGAGTTTAACTACTTACTGTGCTGCTGCTCTCTCCGCTCCCGACACTGGCGGGACCGGCTTCACACACAGGAATGATAGGGCCTTTTTTAAGTTGAGGCAAGAGTGGTAAGGGCGGGGCTGAGGCAGACGGCAAACCATCCTGGCCTCCGCAGGGTAAGGCCCAAGAGATTTTTTTCTCCCCAGCCTCCCACCTGAACTGGGCAGGAAGTGGCAGCTGGCTGGTGAGTGGGATGTCAGGCGAGAGGAGGCCACCGCCGGGGACCTAAAAGAACAGTCTCCAAAGTCAGGTAGGTGGTTGGGAAGGGGTTCAGGAGGACATCGTGGTCACGGGAGGGAAGCTTGAGGCAGGGGCAGGAGAGGCCTAAGCTCCTTGTGGAATTTATCAGCCTGCCCTTTTGAAATCTATGGCCTAGAAATTGGAGGGTTTAGTGCTGGCTGTTAAGGTCTGTTTTGGTGGAGAAAATGGCGGCCGCCTCACTTCTGCCTGCTTCTGGCGGGTCCCATGGCGGCCGTCATTTTCGGCAGGTCGGCAGCGCTGCCGTTGCCTGTGCGCACGGAAAGTATTTTAATTAGCAGGAGCATGAGGTTAGTTGGCGTGCAACGCTGAATTGACGGACACTCATCCATTTTGGGGCAGAGCGCTCCTCTTATCACCCTCTCCAAGGCACAGCCGAACATGCAGCTGTTGACAGTGCGGAGAGGCGGGAGAAAGCGGTGGTGAGCTCTAACCCAGTAAACAGCTGCTGGGATAACTGGTAACTCGGGAGAGCTCAGGCTATGTAATTGGAGCGGAAACTGCTTCCAATGAGATCATCAAATCTCCCCCCTGCTCAGTCAAACATTACAGGAGGTAAATACTTTTAAAATAAACTATACTGTACTACAGTTGTAACAATCTCAGGAAAAAAATCAAAGCTGCATATCCTTAAATTTTATACATTGGGTTTTCGAGTTTAGGAACTGATAAAATAAGATGCAAAGTTTGGAAATCTGTTTTTAAAAGGCTTGACAGCACATTCTCACCAAGAGTTCTTCAAAAGTCTGCTATTGTTAAAAATGCAATTGAACTTTCTTCTGCACCATTTACACCAGTAAACTCCTGACCAAGAGGTTTATGTTCTCCTTTTATTAATGTATTTTCATTGATGTCTCATGCAACGGTTAAGGACATCTGTGCCACAGTCTTTATGTGGTGTTTCCAGTCACAGTCCCTCCAGATCTGAGCCTGTGCTTTAAGAGCCACTCACCAGGGAGTGAATCCCCTATACGATCTGCAGGCTAGTGCACTGTCACTGCTAGCTGAAGATGGTGCATCCCCATCCCCTCCCCCTCCAGCACCACGGTGAAGCACAAACCTCCACACAGCAACCATCTGGGTGAAAGATCTGTGGAGCTATGGCAGCCAGCGAAGGTGGGAGTACCAGGCATCTGGCACCCATTTTGCGTTGTCGAGTGTCTCGAAGGCCGCCTTGGAGAACGCTTACCCGCAGATCCGAGGCTGAATGTCCTTGACTGCTGAAGTGTTCCCCGACTGTGAGGTAACAGTCCTGCCTGGCGATTGTTGCGCGGTGTCCGTTCATACGTTGTCTCAGTGTCTGCATGGTCTCGCCGATGTACCATGCTCCGGTGCATCCTTTCCTGCAACGTATGAGGTAGACAACGTTGGCCGAGTCACATGAGTATGTACCATGTACCTGGTGGGTAGTGTCCTCACGTGTGATGATGGTATCTGTGTTGATGATCTGGCATGTCTTGCAGCGGTTGCCGTGGCAGGGTTGTGTGGTGTCGTGGTCGCTGTTCTCCTGAAAGCTGGGTAATTTGCTGCGAACGATGGTACTTTTGAGGTTAGGCGGCTGTTTGAAGGCGAGTAGTGGAGACGTGGGGATGGCCTTAGTGAGGTGTTCGTCGTCATCGATTTGACACATTAGACCCCCTGTGACCCCACCTCATTGTCTTAGCTGTATCTTGCTATGTCTTTGATATAATGCCTTCCTGACCTGATTGTTTCTCTGCCGAGGTGTGATAAAAGGCAGTCAGAAAGATTAACTGTAGTCGTCTGACATTGTACGCTACACAGGCATTGTTCTCTGTCTATATATGCTTTGCCAATTCGTATTCCTTCACTTCACCTGACGAAGGGGCAGCAGCTCCGAAAGCTTGTGATTTCAAATAAAACTGTTGGACTATAACCTGGTGTTGTGCGACTTCTCACTTTAGTTATGAAGAGAGACTAAAGAAATTGGGGCTCTTTTCACGAGAACAAAAAAGATTAAGAGATCGCAGAGGTGTTCAAAATCATGAGGGGTTTACATTAGGTAAATAAATCACTGGTCGGTGAAGTGGTAACTAGGGAGGACAAATTTAAGGTAATTACCAAAAGAACAAAAGAAGAGGTTGGGAGAAATTTCTCTATATAGAGAGTTATTGGGACGTGGAATGTCCTATTAGAAACAGTGGAGGAAGCAGAATCCATCCCAGCTTTTAAAAGAGAAGTGGTTAAATATTTGAAAAAGGAACGATTTTAAATGGTATGGGGACAGGGGAGGGGAATGGAACTAAATGAATAGCTCTTTTGAGAGCTGGCACAGTGGGCTGAATGGCCTCCTCCTACGCTGTAAAATTCTGTGACTATTATTAAAGATATAGGAGTTGGAATCAATGTGGTGCTCCTGTTGAATATGTGCAAAACATAAATAATCACAAACTGTCTGGGCCTAAGGTGCAAACAATTATTTGCTGGAGGGTGAACATTTCTTTAATTTATTATGCAAAATAGCTCAGCATGCACTTTACATTGCTTACCAACATTATGTGAAATTCCACATCTTGGAGCTACTAAACACCCACTCCTTTCCCCTCCAAAAAAAGAAGCCGATATAATAATATCAGGTAGAAGTGGATTGCAGGTAGCGACTCAGTCTCAGAGTTCAGGTGACAATCTATTGAGCTTTGGTTTTGCAATGTGAGATTGAGCCCATTAATGGATTCTACGCCTTGTAATCCATTTCTACACATCCAGTACCATCTTCATGTCCACTGACAAGCAAAACATCTAAAGCTAGTTTTTCAATTTCACGTGGCTGATGGGAAGTCTTGTCTGCCAGGAGTCCACATGGGAAATTTGGGCTGCGCTATACACAATTTAAATGGCGTGTTCCTGAATTCCCAGTATGCACTCTGGTGAATGAGGCTTCCCACCGGAAGAGCGAAGTGAGAAAATGACTCCTCTAGTATTTCTTCTTGGTCACCTTCCCCGTTTAATTACATGTGTAAGGATCACTTTTTCTTTTTTATTTGTGGAACAGTTCTTGCACATATAAAGGCAAATTTTTTTAAAAGTGAGTTATTTCAGTTGAGGATAGCAGTAGCAGTTCTGCATCAAATTAAAAGGCGCATAGAGTTTCCCGCATGTTTCTTAAGTGTTGCAAATGTGTATATTTTTGTGCAATCTTAGAAATTACAGCACAGAAGGAGGCTCTTCTCCCCATCGTGCCTGTGCTGGTGCTAGATCTTCAATTGGAGCTATCTACTCTAATCCCATTTGCAGATCTTTTTATATTCTTCCATTTCAAATACTAATCCAATTTCCCTTTTAAATATCGAATATACATGCATTGTAAAGTAAAATATTAAATAGGGAACACTTAGTACTTGTACAGTTAAACTGCTAACCTGGGGAAAGGGGAGACTTGGAAGGTTTTGTTACAATACTTTAACTTCCTTACTGAGGGATATTGTAGTTCCTCCTGTCATGTGGTAACTCATAAGCACCATCAGGTGGCGAGAGATAGATGCTGTTTAAGTTCCTTCTGTGGGTGCCAGTGGAATTGGTTGCAGTAAAGGATAAAAGTTTTCCACGCTGGTGTGCACCAAGTATTTGGGAAGCATTCATTTCAGCACTACGATTTCCTTGTATTGCATCACCCAGTGTTTTATTTAATAAAACTCAGGCATCTGGTGCATAAATAATTCTGCAATCCTGTGCTCCCAGCAGGGCCCACACTTGCAGGGAGCGCAGGATCACAGAATCGAGGCTGCGTTGTTGCAATCCTATATAAGAACATAAGAAATAGGAGCAGGAGTCGGCCATAAAGCCCTTCAAGCCTGCCCCGCCATTCAGTAAGATCATGGCTCATCTTCGACCTCAACTCCGCTTTCCCACTTGATCCCCATATCCCTAGATTCCCTTAGTGTCCAAAAATCTATCGATCTCAGTCTTGAATATACTTAACGACTGAGCATCCACAGCCCTCTGGGGTAGAGAATTTCAAAGATTCACAAGCCTCTGAGTGAAGAAATTTCTATTCCGAGTGTAACCCTCTATTCCCTTCTCCCTCATATGCTTATCTAACCATTCCTTATCCCGAGACTATGACCCCTAATTGTAGAGTCTCCAGTCAGGGGAAACAACCTTTCAGCATTTACCCTATCAAGCCCTCTAAGAATTTTATACGTTTCAATGAGATCACCTCTCATTCTTCTAACCGCCAAAGAAAATAGGCCCATTCTACTCAACCTCTGACCCGTGCTCCCTAGCTGTGACTCTGGGAGCGCAGGGACAAGGAAATATCTCAATATGTTGCCTTTTGTTGTATCTGTTATAAAATGTTCTCCATCAGCATTGCTATTGCAGATAATTGTCATAAATATGTGACAAACCGACAGCATCTGATTCTCTAAAAAATATATTAATTATATTGGCCATATCCCAACAGAGCCTTTGAATAAACAGCCTGAAATCTGTAAGGAGAATATGCAGAAATAGAAACAAAAAGCAAAATACAGCAGATGCTGGAAATCTATAACAAAAACAGAAACATTGGCCATGATTTTCCTTACCTCGGCGGGTCCAGGGTGGGTGATGTCAGTGGCGGGTCGCGGCCCCGCTGGTGGCTCCATCCTGCTGTCTAAAGCGAATTTACGTTGATAGGGCTTGTTCAGCCCGCCCAGCGCATTTCTCGGGCCAATTAGAGGAAGCGGGTCTGGTGACGTCTTTCATGACCCGTCATCAGCCGGTTTCCTTAAAGGGACCATGGCCAACGTTCTCTTGACATTTGTGCTGTCAGTGTTCTACAGCATTGAAGTGCTGCAAACTCTGACAGTCACTGCTTATAGAGGGAGTCAGAGCAGGCGGGGAGGTCCTCTTCCCTTCCAATGGGTGGAAGAGACCTCCCCAGGCGACCAAAACAGCCTGGCTGCACATTGCACAGGAGGCCACAAACGGGGATGTGATCAGGAGGACCTGGGTGCAGTGGCACAAACCTTTCAATGATCTCATTAGATCACAAAATATTAATACAAAGCCACACTCAACCTCATCCTGCTGTGACTCTCATCACATCCCCATCACTCTGCCTTCCCTACCCTACTCCTGCACATCCTTACTCACACCAACTTACCTTGCACCTCCACCCATCCCTCTCTATCTATATTATCACATCACCATCTCACTAGCCACCCCTCACACTCACCCTCACCCTAGTGCAATCATACCAACTAACAACACACAAGGGTAGCCACTTGGGTGTTTTATCCACTGTTTATGTGAAGTTTCTATTAATGTGCTGTCAAACATTGAAATCTTTATTTTCAACACTTTCTGGTCTTGGACAGATTTGTGTTCACCTTTGTAAGTGGCTTAGTGAGTTGCAATGAATGGTGAGACATAACGGTACCCCCCACAATGGTGATGAGTGTTAAAGGAATGGCTTGGGCATTGTAGGGATGCTTTATGTTGTTGGTGTGGGGTGGTGCCAACCTGGCACATCATGTGGCAGCCAGGGTGTACAGCGTCAAGTGAAGTAAGTCTGGCCATGGTGAGGCCATCCCTGGCCTCCTGGGCAGCAATGTGGTCGGGTGCTGATGCCCTCTGTCCTGTGCAGCATCAGTTGATTGCGGAGAAGCTTGGTGTTGTTGCTGGTGCTGCTGATGTGCCTGGTGATGCTGTTGTTGGGTCTGATCGTGGTGGGATTCTGAGGACCAAGGTGAGATAGTTTCAAGGGCACCAATGCTGATGGAATAGATGGCAGATGAAGTAGAGATGACAGAAGTGATCTGTCAATGGTGAAAGAGGTAATGAGGTGAGACTGGATGGAGACTTGTGGAAAGACTTGCAGCATGTTAAATCTGTTGTGGAACAGCTTGTGGCTGAGGAAAGTGATCATCTCTCAGGTGGGAGCTTTTACTGTACATTTGAAGCTGTCAAGGAATCAGCTGGAGCAATGGCCACTGAACTCCCACCTCAGGTTGACAGACGTGGTCACCGAACAGCGTGGTTCCCGTAGCCATGAAGTTAAAGTTAAAAAGTAAATTAAAAAAGCCTGTTAAGAGTCTGGTAAGTACATTATAAGGAGTTTAATTGGGTGACCCGCTGCTGCCTGTCGGGTCTGCTTAGCGCTGACAGACCCGACATTGGGAAAGGCGTGTTGAGTTCAGTGCTGGGTCCTAAGCTCGCCATGTAAACCCAGTGTGCAAGCAGACTCACAGAGGCGCTGTCAGCACCTCTTAAAGGGACACACATATATCTCAGGTAGGTTTGCATTTAAGCTTTTGGACTGAGTTTTTTTGATT
This sequence comes from Squalus acanthias, assembly GCA_030390025.1. NCBI lineage: Eukaryota > Metazoa > Chordata > Chondrichthyes > Squaliformes > Squalidae > Squalus > Squalus acanthias. The sequence continues at coordinate 46,568,786 of CM059428.1, read as the reverse complement.
TTACTGAAGTAGAAGCTTGCTGCAATAGATGTTAACCGTTTTTTAAGTGTGTGGGGAGTGCTGCTGGATGCTTGCAAGGTCTTGGATGGTAAAGGAAGGCCTCTGAGAAGACAGAAAAAGTTGCAAATACTCAGCAGGTCAGGCAATATCTGTGGAGGGAGAAACAGAGTTCACATCGCAGGTCAAGATGCTGCCTGACCTGCTGAATATTTCCAGCATTTTATGCTGTCATTTCAGATTTACAGCATCTGCTCGCAGAGGGAAGAGGAAGACGCAGAAGAGGAGCAGAAGAGGAGAAAGAAGAAGGGGAGGAAGTAGAAGGAAGGATGCAACCCAGACAACCCCTTTCTGGCCGGCATATCCGGGATGGAATCATTCGCCTGCGGTTCCAGTGACCACAACCCCAATTCCCCTTTCAACATTAGTCCCACACCTTACCTTCCCTCTGTTACTGACCATCACAGCATCCTCTTGGCCACAATGCTGAAATAAAAGCCACCACAAAGCAAATTTTCCAATCCAACTTTATACATCTATCCATCCAATATGACATCAAGAAATCAACTCCTCACTCTTATGCATTCTCTTAGTGACTGTCTTGTGTGTGCCTTTGTCTATCCAACTGATGTCATGCAGTGCTACCCCAGTGGCTGCAGCATAGCTGGTGGAAGGCTGGTGACTTTTAGTGGGGGACACTGCAAATGGCCTTGCTGGTCGACCTTGAGGAGCTGGTTTCTTCTTCTCCTTCTCTCTCCTCTTCCTCTTCTTGGTCAACCACTGGCTGGGCAGGCTGCATTTCTTGGGTGTGTGAAATGAGGAAGGCACAAGGGTGGTGTTGTGGTAAGGGAGGGCGGGAAAGCAAGAGGTGCATGCCAGAAGGAGGATAATGTATGAGGATACCCGCATCTTATATCCTTTCTACCCTGCCGTTGGCCAAGGGTCCAGCCATGCTCCTGCGAAGAATGGCCTGCACCGTCTCCTCCAGGGGGGTGAGGTGAGGCTAGGAATGGGAGATGTGCCTCGTGATTGGTGCAGATTGTTGGTAGGTGAGTGATTGGTGGGGGAAGTCATGCATTGAGCAGTGTATGAGGCTAGTGATGCAGTTGGTAAGAGACGGCTTTAGAAGGTGCATTCACTGACCTTGACCAGTGGTCTGAGGTCATTGGAGCCAGGTCGTGGGGGAGACACTGCTGGCAGTGATGGCCTCGGTGATGTGGTCCCACATCGTTTTTTCTGGAGGGCCTCCTGGCCCCTGTGGGTAGAGGACCTCTCTTGCAGTGTTGACCCCCTGAACAAAGTTGGAGTGCTGAGTGCGAGACCCTGGGTGCCTCTTCCCTGGCTTGCTGAGCCATTTGTGTTAGTGCTGAAGCACTTTTCCCATTTTTTAGGTTCGGAAGGGAATTCAGCTTTAAGTGCTGAAGACTTCCCTTTAATGTTAATTTTTTTTTAAAAGGCAGTAAGGGCTGAAAACTGCATTTTTCACTTCATTTTAATTTTTATTAGTTCAGAAGGCATTGCCCCTTTTAATGCACTGCCCTTCTAATTTCCCACAATTTCTAGCGAACCCCACAGCCTCACTTCCAGAGGCTGTTAGAAGCTGGAACGCCACTTCAGGATGGGAACTTCGACTCCCATGCCTGCACTAACGCCACCAGGAGAGTTTTACACGGTAAGTTAGCGCTGGACTAAAAATCTTTTCCTCCTTTTTGCACTATTCCCTACTCCAGGCCACGAGCTCAGCACAGATAGTGAAAGCAAAGAAAGAGTTTGCTTTTATATAGCATGTCCTCAGGAGATGCCAAAACACTTTGCAACCAATGAATTACTTTAGGAAATGTCACTGTTATGTTGACAAATGCATGAGCCAGATCTCACAGCGAGATCACTCAAAGAGCCAATGACTGAATGACTAGACAATAGGGGTCATTCTCACTCTGGGCATGGCGGTAAACTGGTGGTTGTGAACCAGACGTCTGTTATACAATTTGCCCAATTTTCCTTTCCATTGAAGTACATGGATGAAAATGACCACCGATGCTGGTGTTGGATAAAGGTGAGCTTCAGATTAAGGTGCTAGCCAGAACACCAGGAGAACTCCCTGCTCTTCCTCAAATAGAATCATAGAATCATAGAATCATACAGCACAAAAGGAGGCCATTTGGTCCATTGTGCCTGTGTCAGCTCTTTGAAAGAGCTATCCAATTAGTCCTCCCCCCCTGCTCTTTCCCCATAGCTCTGCAGGTTTTTCCACTTCAGGTATTTATTCAATTCCATTTTGAAAGTTATTATTGAATCTGCTTCCACCACCCTGTCAGACAGTGCATGCCAGATCACAACAACTCGTTGCATAAAAAAAGTTTCCTCATGTCCCTCGGGTTCTTTCTGGTTCAGTTACCTTAAATCTGTGTCCGCTGGTTACTGACCCTCTGCCACTGGAAACAGTTTCTCCTTATTTACTCTATCAAAACCCTTCATGATTTTGAACAGCTCTATCAAATCTCCCCTTAACCTTCTCTGCTCTGAAGAGAACAATCCCAATTTCTCTAGTCTCGCTATGTAACTGAAGTCTTTCATCCCTGGTACCATTCTAGAAAATCTCTTCTGGACCCTCTCTAAGGCCTTGATGTCCTTCCTAAAGTGTGGTGCCCAGAATTGAACACAATACTCCAGCTGGGTTTTAACCAGTGTTTTATAAAGGTTTGGCATAATTTCCTTGTTGTGCTGTGGGATTTTTTACTCCAATTTAGCAGGCAGACACTGCCTTGGTTTAAGGTCTCAGCTGAAAGACAGCATCTCCAGCAATGCAGTACTCCTTCAGTACTGCATTAAAGCACCAGCCTAGGTGTGTCCAGGTCCTGGAGTGGAGCTTGAACCCACAACCTTCTGACTCAGGCAAAAATGGTGCTAAACTAAAATAAGCAAAAGATAATTCCTCTCTTTCCTGGTCCTTGTCGCATCCTGGTGCATTTATCTATTGAACAGTATGCAGCAGTCAGATTTATTAGTAGGGGGTAACAGAATGGTGGTTGATATTTGATCTGAAACTCACAGGCCTCACGGGCAGAGAGGCAGCAGAATAGTCCGAGGTCTTGGAGGAGAGTAAAAGATTTTGTTACACTGTGATAATGGCATAACTTTTTAAAAATTAATTCCTGGGATGTGGGCGTCGCTGGCAAGGCCAGCATTTATTGCCTATTCCTAACTGCCCTTGAGAAGGTGGTGGTGAGCCGACTTCTTGACCCACTGCAGTCCTTGTGGTGAAGATACTCCCACAGTGCTGTTAGGGAGGGAGTTCCAGGATTTTGACCCAGCGACGATGAAGGAGCCGCAATATATTTCTAAGTCAGGATGGTGTGTAACTTGGAGGGGAACTTGGAGGTGATGGTGTTCCCATACGTCTGCTGCCCTTGTCCTTCTAGGTGGAAGAGGTCGCGGGTTTGGGAAGTGCTGTTGAAGAAGCCTTGGCGAGTTGCTGCATCTTGTAGATAGTACACACTGCAGCCACGGTGCACCGGTGGTGCAGGGAGTGAATGTTTAAGGTGGTGGATGGGGTGCCAATCAAGCGGGCTGCTTTGTCCTGGATGGTGTTGAACTTCTTGAGTGTTGTTGAAGCTCCACTCATCCAGGCAAGTGGAGAGTATTCCATCACACTCCTGACTTGTGCCTTGTAGATGGTGGAAAGACTTTGGGGAGTCAGGAGGTGAGATACTCGCCACAGAATACCTAGCCTCTGACCTGCTCTTGTAGCCACAGTGTTTATGTGGCTGGTCCAGTTAAGTTTCTGGTCAATGGTGACCCCCAGGATGTTGATGGTGGGGGATTCGGCGATGGTAATGCTGTTGAATGTCAAGGGACAGGTAATTAGACTCTTGCTTGTTGGAGATAGTCATTGCCTGGCACTTTTGTGGTGCGATATGTTACTTGCCACTTATCAGTCCAAGCCTGAATGTCGTCCAGGTCTTGCTGCATGTGGGCAAGGACTGCTTCATTATCTGAGGAGTTGTGAATGGCGCTGAACACTGTGCAATCATCAGCGAACATCCCCATTTCTGACCTTATGATGGAGGGAACGTCATTGATGAAGCAGCGGAAGATGGTTGAGCCTAGGACACTGCCCTGAGGAACTCCTGCAGCGATGTCCTGGAGCTATGATGATTGACCTCCAAGAACCACAACCATCTTCCTTTGTGCTAGGTATGACTCCAGCCAGTGGAGCGTTTTCCCCCCGATTCCCATTGACTTCAGTTTTACTAGAGCTCCTTGATGCCACACACGGTCAAATGCTGCCTTGATGTCAAGGGCAGTCACTCTCACCTCATCCCTGGAATTCAGCTCTTTTGTCCATGTTTGGACCAAGGCTGTAATGAGGTCGGGAGCTGAGCGGTCCTGGCAGAACCCAAACTGGGCATCAGTGAGCAAGTTATTGGTGAGTAAGTTCCACTTGATAGCACTGTCGATGACACCTTCCATCACTTTGCTGATGATTGGGTGGACTTGAACGGCAGCAGCACCGAGGAGGCAGTACTTAAACTGAGCGGGAGGCTTGGACAGTGTGTGTCTGGGCTGCAGTATGTGGGAGTTTGCGGACATGCCAGGGTGTGTGGCCCAAATAAGCGTTCTTTATACAAATGCACGGAGTATAATAAATTGAATGAACTGCAGGCACGAATTCAAATTGGAGGGTATGACATGGTAGCCATTACTGAGACATGGCTGCAAGACAGTCAGGACTGGGAACTAAATATACCAGGTTTTCAGGTCTACAGGAAAGATAGGGAAAATGGTAGAGGGGGAGGAGTAGCCTTAGTGATTAAGGATGAAATCACTTCAATGATAAGAGAGGATATAAAGAGAGGTAAGCAGGCATTGGAGACTTTATGGGTAGAATTAAGAAATGGGAAAGGATTTAAGATTGTAGTGGGAGTTGAGTATAGGCCCCCTGGTAGCAGCTGTGAAGTGCTAGATAGTATAGATGCAGAAATTAATCAAACATGTAGCAAAGGCAGAGTGGTTTTAATGGGGGATTTTAACTTTCATATAGATTGGGATTAGCAGACTAGCACGTGTCAGAAAGGTAGTGAATTTCTTGAGTGTGTCCGGGATAGTTTTCTACAACAATATGTCCTAGAGGCAACAAGGGGGCAGGCCATATTAAATTTTGTAATGAGTAATGAGCCAGATTTAGTTAACAGCCTAACTGTGCGTGAACATTTATCCAATAGCGAACATAACATGATCAAGTTCAACGTAATGATTAACGTTTGAAAGGGAGAAACACGAAACAGCGACTAAGATTCTAGATTTGGATAAGGCCGACTTCAACAGGATGAGACAGAGACTGTCCACAGTAAACTGGGCAAATCTGTTAATGGGCAAAATGACAGAAGATCAGTGGGAGGTGTTCAAAAAAGAATTTAAGGTGATACAGAACCAGTTTATACCCCTGAGGGGCAAGTGCTATACTTGCCAAAATAAACAGCCATGGACGACTAAAAAGGTAAGGGACAGCATAAAACTAAAAGAAAATGCATGCAAAAATGCAAAAAATAGCACAGATTCTGGCGAATGGGAAAGATACAAAGAACAGCAAAGGGTCACAAAACAGATAGTAAGAGCGACAAAAAGGGAATATGAAAAGAAACTTGCAAGGGATATCAAAATCAACACAAAGAATTTTTACAATTATATTAGGAAAAAGAGGGTGGTCAGGAGCAATGTTGGCCCCTTAAAAACTGAAAGCAGTGATATTGTCAATGATAATAAGGAAATGGTGGACATGTTGAATAATTACTTTGAGTCAGTATTCACAGTAGAGGACGAGGATAGCATGCCAGAAATCCCAAGGAAACTAATATTAAATCAGGGACAGGGACTCAATAAAATTAACGTAAGTAAAATAACAGTAATGGAGAAAATAATGGCACTAAAGAGTGACAAATCCCCAGGGCCAGAGGCTTTCCATCCCAGGATGCTGGAAATCTGAAATAAAAACAGAAAATGCTGGAAATACTCAGCAGGTCAGGCAGCATCTGTGGAGAGAGAAACAGAGTTAACGTTTCAGGTCGATGACCCTTTGTCAGTTCTGGTTAGGAAATTGGCTGAGCGGCAGGAGACAGAGAGAAGGGATAATGGGCAGGTACTCAAATTGGCAGGATGTGACTAGTGGTCTCTCGCAGGGATCTGTATTGGGGCCTCAACTATTCACAGTATTTATTAACAACTTAGATGATGACATAGAAAGTCATATATCCAAATTTGCTGATGACACAAAGATAGGCGGCATTGTAGGCATTGTAGGCAGTGTAGATGAAAGCATAAAATTACAAAGGGATAGTGACAGATTAAGTGAATGGGCAAAACTGTGGCAAATGGATTTCAATGTAGGCAAATGCGAGGCCATCCACTTTGGACCTAAAAAGGATAGAACAGGCCTTTATATCTAGAGGACTAGAATACAAGGGGGTAGAAGTTATGCTGCAGCTGTACAAAACCCTGGTTAGACTACTCCTGTTCTATGTGAGTAGACTGATGGGGCGGTAATTGGTCGAATTGGATTTGTCCTGCTTTTTGTGGACATGTCATACCTGGGCAGTTTTCCACATTGTCGGGTAAATGCCAGTGTTGCAGCTGTACTGGAACGGCTTGGCTAGAGGCACGGCTAGTTCTGGAGCACAAGTCTTCAGCACGATAGCTGAGATGTTGTCGGGGCCCATAGCCTTTGCTGTATCCAGTGCGCTCAGCCGTTTCTTGATATCACATGGAGTGAATCGAATTGGCTGAAGACTGGCTTCTGTGATGGTGGGGACCTCAGGAGGAGGCCGAGATGGATTATCCACTCGGCACTTCTGGCTGAAGATGGTTGCAAACGCTTCAACCTTGTATTTTGCACTCGCGTGCTGGGTTCCGCCATTATTGAGGTTGGGGATATTCATGGAGCCTCCTCCTCCCGTTAGTTGTTTAATTGTCCACTACGATTTATAACTGCCATTATTTTGTTATATTTTTACTTGTGGTCCACACATGCATTCCTCCCCACCTCACAGCTTACAATGCTTGTCTAATTGACTGCCTGTTTTATTTCCTGGTGTAAGGCGGACACAGTTAATCGACAATTACTATGCCACAAAAACAGAAAATGCCAGAAACACACAGCAGGTCAGTTAACATCTGCAGATTCACCAGAAATATTCCGGGGCTCAGAGGATTAAATTATGAGGACAGGTTGCATAAACTGCCATTATTACAATGTAGCAATATTCTTTAGTCTCCTTCAAGACCTCGCACTATTCTGCTGCCTCTCTGTTCCTTACTGTGTGAGGCCCTGCGAGTTTCAGATCAATGATTAACCACCATTCCGGTACCTGCTTCTAATAAATTTGATGACTGCATATTATTCAAATGCACCAGCAGGCTACGAGGACAAGGAAAATGAGGAATTACCATTGTTTTTGGCCCCTGCCACAAACTCTGTTCCCTTGCCACCGACTCCATCCCTGTCCCTGGCAACTGTCTGAGGCTGAACCAGACTGTTCGCAACCTTGGTGTCATATTTGACCCTGAGATGAGCTTCCGACCACATATCAGTACCATCACTAAGACTGCCTATTTCCACCACTGTAACATCATCCTACTCCACCCTTGCCTCAGCTCAAGTGCTGCTGAAACCCTCATCCATGCCTTTGTTACCTCTAGACTTGAGTATTTGAATGCACTCCTGGCCGGCCTCCCATCTTCCACCCTCCATAAACTTAAGCTCATTAAGTTTCCACAAGGATCAGTGCTGGGACCACTGTTGTTCACAATTTATATTAACGATTTAGACTTTGGAATCAAAAACACAATTTCTAAATTTGCGGACAACACCAAATTGGTGGGGATAGTCAATACTGAGGAGGACTTCAACAAACTACAAGAAGATATTAATATACTTGCAGAATGGGCATATAATCATAGAATCATAGAATCATAGAAGATAGGAGCAGGAGTAGGCCATTCGGCCCCTCTAGCCTGCTCCGCCATTCAATGCGATCATGGCTGATCATCCAAATTCAGTACCCTGTCCCTGCTTTCTCCCCATATCCCTTGATCCCTTTAGCCTTAAGAAATATATCCAAGTCCTTCTTGAATCTATTTAATGAATTGGCCTCTACTGCCTTCTGTGGCAGAGAATTCCACAGGTTCACCACTCTCTGGGTGAAGAAATTCCTCCTCATTTCTGTCCTAAATGGCTTATCCCTTATCCTTAGACTGTGACCCCTGGTTCTGGACTCCCCGACCATCGGGAACATCCTTCCTGCATCTAGTTTGTCCTGTCCTGTCAGAATTTTATAAGTTTCAATGAGATCCCCTCTCATTCTTCTAAACTCCAGCGAGTATAAGCCCAATCGACCCAATCTCTCTTCATACGTCATTCCTGCCATCCCAGGTATCAGCCTTGTAAATCTTCGCTGAACTCCTTCCATGGCAAGAACATCCTTCCTCAGATAAGGCGACCAAAACTGCACACAGTACTCAAGGTGTGGTCTCACCAAGGCCCTGTACAACTGCAGCAAGACATCCTTGTTTCCTTGGCAAATGAAATTCAACACAGATAAATGTGAGGTATTACATTTTGGTAGGAAGAATAGGGAGGTCACTTATTACTTGGAAAATAAGAATCTAAATGGGGTAGAGGAGCAAAGGGATCTCGGAGTACAAGTACACAAATCACTGAAAGTATCGACACAGTTTATCAAGGCCATAAAAAAAGCAAACCAAGCACTAGGGTTTATTTCTAGAGGGATAGAATTGAAAAGTAGTGAAGTTATGCTGAACTTGTATCAAACCTTGGTTAGACCACACTTGGAGCAATTCTGGTCCCTGAACCTCTCTCTACCTCTCTTTCCTCCTTTAAAATGCTCCTTAAAACCTACCTCTTTGACCAAGCATTTGGTCATCTGCCCTAATATCTCCTGATGTGGCTCAGTGTCAAACCTTGTTTGATGACGCTCCTGTGAAGCGCCTTGGGATGTTTTACTGCATTAGAGGCGCTATATAAATGTAAGTTGTTGCCTTGTAGTCCCTCGCATAAAGGAGATTTTGAGATGATTTGATCGAGGTGTTTAAAATGTTAAAAGAATTTAATAGGATAGTTACGGAGAAACTATTTGCTCTGATGGGAAAAATCAAGAACAAGAGTACATAATCTTAAAATTAGAGGTAGTCCATTCAGGAGCGAAATCAGGAAGCACCTTTTTACACCAAGTTTGGTAGAAATCTGGAACTCCCCCCCCAAAAGGCTGTGGATGCTGGGTCAATTCAAGCTCTCAAGACTGAGATCGATAGATTTTTGTTAGGTAAGTGTGTCAAGGGATCTGGAACAAAGGCGAGAAGATGGAGTTGAGGTGCAGATCAACCATAATCTAATTAACTGGTGGAGCAGACCCAAAAGGGCAGAATGGCCGACTCCTGTTCCTAATATTCCTATGAGAGAAAAGGCAGGTTAATTGGCCCTGAAATATTAACCTGTCTCTTCTTTCTACAGAGACTGGCTGGCCTGCTGTGCTTTTCTGGCATTTTTTTGTTTTTGAAGCTTAGAATTGTCGATTGTTTAATGTAGGGAGAACACAGTCAATCGACAATTACCAGGCCACAAAAATAGAAAGTGCCAGAAACGCACAGCAGGTCAGTTAGTGCCTGTAGAGAGAGGTAAACTTAATAAGGATACTTACCATTTAACAATCTATATCTAACCATTCAGCCACTCTGATACAGATCTTTGTTCTGCTGAAATGTAGAGTTTTTTTTAAAAGCGGCTACCAGCAACAATTTATGGTTTTATAAAAGGTGGGCGCAATATTTTAGGAACATTAAGGAACAGTAGATTAAAACAGACATGGCATTGTTTCTTTTTACAATGATGCTGTATGATGCCTATGTATTTACATAAAGCACTTTGGGTTATTGCACAATACACAGATTAAATCATACAGTTTTGTCTCAGTTTACTGTACACAGCAATAATTAACTGCATAGTACAACTGTTTGGCCTTGTGCTTTGTAATTAATGTTTATTTAGGGTTATTATTCAACTCCAATATGAAAAAAAGTTCTTTGTATACTTTATGTGCAAACAAATGACAGTAAACATGAAAATAAAATCGGTCAATAGAAGTCACGTAATCTCAGACTTTAATACCACACTCTCACCACAGCGCCATTAGACTTTGTCTGTTGAATAGAAAGCTTTGATAGAGAAATAGTGTAGCAGCACCATAGAATAACATTGAAGCATTCATTCTGTTGAAAGGTCACACCTGATACAATAACTTGTCTTTTTTCTTTACAGATGTTGACTGACCTGTGTGACAACAACAACTTGAATTTATATAGCGGTCCTAAAATTCGCCTCTCCGGCTTGCCGCGGGGGTAAGGATCGCGCGCGCACTTACCCTCCGCGCCTGCCGTTGCGTTTTGGGCCCACGGGAACTTCAGCTCCTGGGCCTGCTCCAAGTGCCGGCGCGCAGTGCTTGCGTGTCCCAGGGGCGCAGTTAGTGCGATGCGTCCCCTGGGATCACGTGGGCCATTGAGAGCCAATGGCAGCAGACCATCTTTCATTCATAGATTTGACAGGAGACCTGTCAAATCTGTGAATTGAAATCGGCCCCAAAAGAACAGCTAAACTTAAAATAATTTTTTTTTAAAACCATCACATTTATAAAATAACTATAGTTAAATAAATTAACCACTTTAAACAAAAATTTTAATTTTTGAAAAAATTAAAATACTTTTTAACAGAGCTAAAAATAAACTTACCTTTCTTTAAAGTATCTAAAAAAGATAAACCTGTTGAAAATCTTTTAAATTATACTTAATTAACCACTTACCTTGTTGAAAACAGGTCCTGCGCCTCCTTTTTAAATGTGCAGGTTCTTCAATACTTACCCTCCCGTAGAAACCTGAAAAAAACCCTAAGTGTGCTGCGTGCGTGCAGCCTCTCCCGCGCACGTGGTTCACCTAGGAACTGCCCCCTTCACCAGACCGGAAGTTCCGGTTTCCTGCGCATGCGCAGTGCATGCAGGAAACCGGCACTTCGGGACGCCTTACGGGTGAGTACGCACTGTGTACTCACCCGGGAAGGGCCGAATTTTTGGCCCAGCATCTTTTACATAGTTAAACATCCCAAGGCACTTCAAAGGGGAGTTATCAGACAAAATTTGACACCAAGCCATGCAAGAAGATATTGTTTCACATACGTGCTGTGAAATCTATGAATCTTACACCCCCCCAAAATAACAGCTAAACCTCAATTAAATTTAAAAAAAAAACATCACATTAATAAAATAAGTATAGTTAAATAAATTAACCATTTTAAATAAAAAATTAAATTTTTGAAAAAATTTTAAATCTTTTAAAAAGTTATAAAAATAAACGTCCCTGTCTTTAAAGTCTCTAAAAAGATATACCTGTTAAAAAAAATTCAAAAAAATACTTAATTCACTACTTACCTTGTTAAAAGTGGGTCTTACTCCTCCTTTTTCCATTTCTAAAATCTTCCGTACTTACCTGCGCGTCCAAAGCACTAAGTGCACAGCGTGCGCGCAGCCTGTAGCGCACGCGATGCACCGAGGAACCGCCCCCTTTTCAAAAGACCAAGTGCCGGTTTTCAGCGCATGCGCAGGGCATGCAGAAAACCGGCAATTGGAGAGAGAATACGCGAGAGTACGCAGTGCGTACTCTCGCGTCGCGGGATGAATTTTTGGCCCAATAGGATAGGTAACCAAAAGCTTGCTCCAAGAGATAGGTTTTAAGGAGCATCTTAAAGGAGGAAAGAGAGGTGGAGAGGTTTAGGGCGGTTTAGACAAGTACAACTTTGCATTCAAAATGTAGCCTTGTTTGTTTTATTTTGTAAGATGTTATGAGTGATTGGGACAGTTGAAATTCTTTCATTCACAAGTGAAAGAGAACACAAAAGCAGCAGAGAAAGGGTCAATTTAAAGGTGGGAACTCCTGGAAGGACTATAACCATCATTAAAGTAAGGAGGGAGGTCTGTATAAAAATTCCTGCATTTCTCATGGAGCTCTTTTAATACCAATAAGTCCTGTTCAGAAATGTTAGTGAAGAAGGAAAACAGTTAATTATATATTTTCTTGAGCTTTACACTTTTGATTTTCGGTATAAAAACCCACCTTCTGTCCTGATAGATCCGTTTTTTTGTTCAATTGTTGTAATGTAATTAAGTCGACGAAGTGACTTCAGTGGCAGATAGTTGTTTTTTTAATCACATTCAGCTGACTCCTGTGCCTAATTGAGGTGGAAGGAGAGAGAAAGAGTCTGTAAAGGAAGGAAGGTGTTGAATCCTGAAACACAACATAGAGTAACCAATAGCACTGGCCAGACCGTAAGTGAAGTTTCCTTATCCTACCCTGTGACATCTGCTGTGTATTTCTGGAATTCTACATTTTTAACTGCAGAATCATTGCATTGCGAAACAATGTGGAACAAGGCTGGTTTGTATCATTTCACTTCAGGATGTGCTCCAGATCGCCTCTGTGCATCAGATGTGGTGAGCAGAAACCAATTTCGATACTGGGTTGCTCTCGCAGAGTTACATAGAATAGAATATACAGCACTGAAACAGGCCATCTGGCCCAAGTGGTCTATGCTGGTTTTTATGCTCCACATGAGCCTCCTCCCACCTTACTTAATCTCCCCCCATCAGCAAATTCATCGCAATCAGTTAGACAGAGAGCTGGAAGCAGGTTGGTTATCCCAGCACCTCCACCTAGGAGTGGTGTATGTTATGAGGAGACCTGAAGTACAAAAAGACCTCCCCCGCCCCCCCCCCCCCCCCCCCACCAAAAAAAATTAAATGGACAGTTGAGCTCAAATCTGCTCGGGCTAATTGTTCTGAATAGAAATGAATGGGATTCTGTCACTGGCTGCAAATAAAAACAAACGATAAGGGATTTGAAATTAACTTTCAGGCAAGTAATAAATGAAAGTATTGATTTTTTAAATTTTTACTCCATCACCCCTTCCATTTTTGATATTGATCAGCCCAGGGTCTTTTGCAGCCATCCCTTACTATCAACCCCCTCCCTGGCCACAGCCAGCCTCCATTTCCCTGCTGGCATTTAATCAATCTTGTATGCATTAGGCTCACAATTGATTTTGTTGCTGCACCTGAGCCTCGGGTGTCTTAATATTGTAAAATCAAGAATGAGTTCACTTCAGATCCTCATGAAAAGTTGTCACGGAGTGCCTTTGGGTTACAGACCAATATTCATGCCAGGGAGTGTTGGGATGTCAAGGTGCAGATCAACTATGATCTAACTGAATGTGTACCTCAGCCATCCCAAGCAAAGGTACTTTCCACACAGGCAGAGAGGAAATCTCTAGACTTGACTTCTCTTGCTGGCCTCCTGACATCAATCCTCTGTAAAATCCAAATCATCTAAAACTCTGCCATCTATATCCTGTTCCCCAATAATCACCACTCACCTATCACCCTTGTACTCACTGATCTACACTGGTTGCCTATGCCCTAGTTAATTAAATTTACAATCCTCATCCTTGTCTCCCTTTACTCTGCAGCCTTATCCAGCCCGATACCACCCTTCGTTCTCCAGTCCTCTAATGCGGGCTTCCTGTGCATCCCCACTTCCATCTACTCCACATTCAGTAGCAGAGACTTCAACAATCTTGGCGCAACTCTTTGGAACTCCCAGCAATCGCTTCCACCTCTCTGCTTCCCTTTCCACCTTTAAAAGCCTTTTCAAAGCATAGCTCTTCAACCAGGCTTCCAGATGTCTCTCCAAATCCTCCCACGAAGGCTCGGCACCTGCTCCTGTTCTGTCTGGTGAAGCGTCTTAAGATGTTTCTTTTTCATTGAAAGGCACTATATAAATGCAAGTTATTATTACAGCTGGCCCGATCAAAGTTATCATTGATATCCTCAATGACTGCGCCCATAGTACATCATCCCTTCTGTCCTCCTCCTGATTTGGATTTAATGGAGGATGGAGTTCACACAGTGGCAAGTAGGGCATTGAAGAAAGAGTCTAGAGAGAAGGAAGGCAGCAGTGGGGGTAAAGCAGGTGAGAAATGTTGGTGGAGGCACTGCAACGGAATGCGTTTCATCATTCTCCTCATCAGCACTGTCAGTAATGTCGATGTCACTCTGACTGCACTATTGACAAAATTACATTCTCATTCACATTGCGGTATTCTTTGATACGGTGAAGTGTAGAGGAACACAGATCCCTGAAGGTAGCAGGACAGGTAGATAAGGTGGTTAAGAAGGTATACGGGATACTTTCCTTTGTCAGCCGAGGCATAGAATATAAGAGCAGGGAGGTTATGCTTGAACTGTATAAAACACTAGTTAGGCTGGAGTACTGCGTACAGTTCTGGTCACCACATTACAGGAAGATGTGATTGCACTAGAGAGGGTACAGAGGAGATTTACGAGGATGTTGCCAGGACTGGAGAATTTCAACTATGAGGAAAGATTGGATAGGCTGGGCTTGATTTCCTTGGAACAGAGGAGGCTGAGGGGAGACTTAATTGAGGTGTATAAAATTATGAGGGGCCTAGATAGCGTGGATGATAGCAAGGACCTATTTCCCCTAACAGAGAGATCAATAACCAGGGGGCATAGATTTAAAGTAATTGGTAGAAGGATTAGAGGGGAATTGAGGAGAACTTCTTCACCCAGAGGGTGGTGGGGGTCTGGAACTCACTGCCTGAAAGGGTGGTAGAGGCAGACACACTCATCGCATTTAAAAAGTACTTATATATGCACTTGAAGTGCTGTAACCTACAGAGCTATGACCAAGAGCTGCAAAGTGGGATTAGGCTGGATAGCTCTTTTTCGGCTGGCACAGACACGATGGGCCGAATGGCCGCCTTCTGTGCTGTAAATTTATGTGATTCTATCCTACATCAGATTCATAAATATTTATTGATTCTTGAATGTTAATGGTATTGATATTCATCAATGAACCTTGTAGTGGGAGTTAGTTGGTTTCATACATTCGACAGTTTCTAGAGTAGTTACCCTCTGATGGATTGGTAGGCCCTAGCAGTGTTGATTTCTTCACAATTGTTGCCCTTTATTCCTTTCAACTTTGATTAATTATGTAGGCTCCAAAGTGTGCAGCATCTGGGTTGCTAAATGACTCACTCGAGGGGTAATTTTCTGACTTCGCTCTCCTGACGGGAATACTCGCCTGTTGGCACCACATTATCAGAAATGCGGGATTGCAAAACCATCATTTTAAAAATGACTTCCTTTCTCTATACACCATATAGGGTGCAGATGAGCCATTGTAGGTACACTTATTCCTTTGGGTATTGTGTCTTTATTACGTAAGGTATGAGGGAGTTATACACAATCAGTGGGCAATGAGAAGTCAAAATAACATACAGTGAAAATTATACAGTATATAATTGATACGTGCCGGGTGGTCTGTGCAGCCCTCCAACCTCTTTCTTACCATTACCTTCTGAAAACTTTCTCCATATAAATTACCTCATGCACTCTCAAAGATTTTTCCCGGATGGGCCACCTTGCCTTACTTTTCATTGGTATTTTGGCCATTAAATATAAAAGCAATGTGAATTATTAAGGAGAGTCATATGTACCACCTGATATTGCAATCACTATTTTGACTGTACAAACATTTTTTTCTTTCGCTGATATCTTTTAAGCAGTCACTGTTAAAAGCAGCCTTTCCTTCAGCTCCACATTAAGATGTGGTGATATTTTTGCCTTATCTTGGTAGTCTTTTTCAAGACATAAATCTTTTTGCACCCCCGTCTCAGGTACTTATTAAGCCTTTGGTTAATCTAGTTATTAATGTACTGCCAGGTTCTCTGAGTACAGCTCAGGTTCCTTCCCACAAACCAAATAAAGTTCATTGCAATTTCTCAAATGCACTGTCAATCAGAACTTCAATGACCTGGTCCTTGACCTTGGGGGTGATTTTGCCAATGGGGACGTGATGGAGGCAGGACTGCTGCTCGTCGGGTATTAGTCCCACCTCCATCGACGTCCGGCCAACCCACGCTATTTTCCCTTGATTGACCTTGTTAAGCCTGCCCAGCGGGCTTAGCAGGCCAATTAATGGAAAGCCGGTTACTGGTGATGTCAGCGAGTGACGTTTCATTTGTCAAGAGCTTTTGACAGATGAACTGTCATCGTTTGACAGCTCTGTGAAGCTGTCAAACACTGACAATCTGTCTTCTAAGTTGAGTACTGGGACACAGGCTTACTTAGAGATCTGTCCTGAGCAGAAAGCAGAAGGCTGATGCATTTGAGAATGCAGCGGCCATTCTGCTTTCTCTGCCGGTGAGATGAGGGACTCCCGAGACCTGAAGGGATGAAGCCTGGAGGAAGAAGCAAAGGTAAGTAAAGTTTTTAAAACACTTAAGACTCACCTCACACACTTACCTCTGCACACATGCACCCATCACTCACCTGCACACCGGACAGCTCGGCCCCTCCGACCCCCGCAGACCCACTGCTCGCCTCGCTGACCCTGGCGAGGTTTGGAGCCGTCGGGAAGCCCACACTTTAGGTGGCAAAATAGGGATTATTCAAAAAACTGCCTGTTAACTACCTGTTAACAGGCAGTTAATTGGCACTAATCCCCTTCCCGCCTCGAAGAGGCGGCTCCCAGCGCGGGTCGGGTACCTGCCTCCTGGGAAGATGGCACGGAGGCGGGTTGGGGGCGGGATGCATACCTGCCCCCAGATTTTGACATTTTCCCGGCAGTCCCGCCTCCATACCCGCCTCCCCAGGGCTGGCAAAATCGCTCCCGTGGTCTTTACAGCTACTTCAATGCTTTATTTTTACAAGCCTTTTACAATTTATAGCTGGACTGATGAAATACTTGCCATTTATGCAGGCTGGTAGTCATGGCTCAGTGGTAGCACTCTCTGCTCTGAGTCAGAAGGTTCAAGTCCCACTCCACTCCACATAATCTAGGCTGACAGTCCAGTGCAGTGCTGAGGGAGCGCTGTACTGTCGGAGGTGCCGTCTTTCGGATGAGACGTTAAACCGAGGCCGCAACTGTCCTCTCAGGTGGAGGTAAAAGAAACCATGGCACTATTTCGAAGAAATTTTTGATATATATTAATGACCTGGACTTGGGAATACAGGGCATAATTGCAAAGTTTGCAGATGATACGAAACTTGGGAAATGTAGTAAACAGTGAGGCGGACAGTAACAGACTTAAGGAGAACATAGACAGAGTGGTAAAATGGGCAGACAGATGGCAAATGAAATTTAACGCAGAAAAGTGTGAAGTGATACATTTTGGTAGGAAGAATGAGGAGAGGCAATATGAACTAAATGGTACAATTTTAAAAGGGGTGTAGGAACAGAGAGAGCTGGGGGTGTATGTACACAAAACCTTGAAGGTGGCAAGACAAGTTGAGAAGGCTGTTATAAAAGCATATGGGATTCTTGCCTTTATTAATAGAGGAATAGAATACAAAAGCAAAGATGTTATGCTAAACCTTCATAAAACACTGGTTAGGCCTCAGCTGGAGTATTGTCTTCAATTCTGAGCACCGCACTTTAGGAAGGATGTCAAGGCCTTGGAGAGGGTGCAGAAGAGATTTACTAGAATGGTACCAGGGATGAGGGACTTCATTTATGTGGAGAGACTGGAGAAGCTAGGGTTTTTCTCCTTAGAGCAGAGAAGGTTAAGTAGAGATTTGATAGAGGTGTTCAAAATCATGAATGGTTTTGATAGAGTAAATAAAGAGAAACGGTTTCCAGTGGCAGAAGGGTCGGTAACCAGAGGACACTGATTGGCAAATGAACCAGAGGCGACATGAGGAGAAACATTTTTTTACACAGCGAGTTGTTGTGATCTGGAATGCACTGCCTGAAAGTGTGGTGGAAGTAGATTCAATAGTAACTTTCAAAAGAGAATTGGGTAAATACTTGAAGGGAAAACATTGACAGGGCTATGGGGAAAGCGCAGGGGTGTGGGATTAATTGGATAGCTCGACCAAAGAGCTGGCACAGGCACGATGGGTCAAATGGCCTCCTTCTGTGCTGTATCATTCTATGATTCTATGAAGAATAGGGGAGTTCTCCCTGGTGTCCTGGCCAATATTTGTCTCTCAAGCAACATGTTTGTGGGATTTTGCTGTACCCTCCATCCCTGGTACGGCATGGCACCTGCAAGTTCATAACAGGAGCATGGGGTGTAAATACCCATCTTCTACTCCCAATGGAGCAAACAAGCCTTTTGGGGAAGATCATCGATGCCGTGTGGGATTATTTACTTTTCTGTGGTAAAGATTTGGATTCTGTAGGTTGAGTATTACCCCAGATGTGCTCTCTCGTTGTGGCAAAGCCCACCTATTTGAATTTACAGGGGCAGTGCAAATAGGGCTGAATTCCAGCATAACTGGTTCTGCTCCAAATTCGTGGCCCCCTGGAACCAAGATCAGACTTTCCACACTCTCTGGCCCCAGGAATCACAGGGCCCACCCATTTAGTGTTGGTGCAAAGCTATAAGCACGTTGCAAAGACACTGAACTTGTAGTGTAAATGCACTATTAGTTACCAAGAGAAACTCTCAGAACTGAATTCTCATTCATTGGGGAAAAGAAGGTTTGGGAGGGGAACACATGAGCCATGACTTTAAAATGCTGCCAGGGACAGACCATATTGACATAAGCAGCCTATTTAACTTGGACTGTGAGAGTAGAACTAGAGAACACAGGTTCAAACATAACAAGCCTCAAGCAAGACTACAGATCAGAAGAAAAGTTCTTGTTAGCACTATAATTAGAGGAGTTTACAACTTGCAGGGAGGCTGATTAGACTCCACCTTTCACAGCACCAAATCAACACCAGCGTACATCTATAATCAGGTCATTTGTCTTCGGTTACATCTAGGACTTGCATGTAGAAACTTGAATTAAAGTGAACTAAAACAATATAGGACCTTTCTTTAAAAAAAAAGATTCATGTCTTGAGTTTCTAATTTAATTCTATTATGTGCAATAGGTTAGGATGAATGAAAAAGTCACATGGGAAGAAGGTACTTGGTAACTACAAAGGCCCTGAAATTGCGGTCTCCACGATCCGGACTCTCAAGAGTACGCTGTCGTATTCCCTTTGAAAGGCCCTGCAAATTCCGGATTTCCCCATGCGCGAAATCCGGAAATTGAGATCTGTCAAGGTACGCCTTGACAGATCATCCGGACCACCTGAAAATTCAGTATTGCTGGTGCAGAGTTGGGCTACTTGCCCAACAACTGCCCAGCAATTATGCACACAACTCTTACGGCTGGTAAAAGCAGGCATAGGGCCTACTTGCATCAGCCTAAGGGTATATAAAAGGCTTAAATAAAACACTTAAAAATCCAAAATTATGCACATACACTTTAAATGAGTTTAAGTAAATGTTGGCCCAGAGTACAGTCTTAATGATGTTTAAAATTATTTATCAAAAAATGAAATGAAATGTGCAATGAAGGAACTAATGAATAAAATTGCAATTCTGTACATTGTATAATTATTAGAATTCTGTACATTGTATAATTATTTGGGGATTCCATTGCATGTCATTAGGGGATTCCCTTCGTAAATGATTGCAATGGAATCCTCCTTTGTCATTGGAGGACCAGGCCCATGTGATACCAGGTACGCTTCCGCACCGCCTGCGTTCCTGGAATCCGTGGGCCTTTACACTGCCGTCCGCCTCGAGGCCTGAGACCGCAACTCTTCGCAGCCTGGGCCTCAGGAGGTTATTTTGTAAATGTTTTGCGGATCGGAGGCGTTCTCCTGAGGAACCTGACTCCCATAGGACTCCGACTCCCATAGGAAACCGACTCCAATGGGAAACCAATTCCATCGGAAACCAATTCCACAGGAAACCGACTCCCATAGGAAACTGACTCACATGGGAAACCAATTCCATAGGACACCAATTCCATAGGAAACCGGTTCCCATAGGAAACCAATTCCATGGGAAACCAATTCCATCGGAAACCAATTCCATAGGAAACCGACTCCCATAGGAAACCGACTCCCATAGGAAACCTAATACAAAAGCAAACTACTGCAGATGCTGGAAATCTGAAATAAAATCAGAAAATGCTGAAAATACTCAGCAGGCCAGGCAGCATCTGTGGAGAGAGAAACAGAGTTAATGTTTCAGGTTGATGACCTTTCATCAGAACTGGAAAATGTTACAGATGTAACAGGTTTTAAGCAAGCACAGAGGCAGGGACAGGGGGAGGGGAGGAAAGAGTAAATGGCAAGGTCTTTGATAGGATGGCAGGCAGGAGAGATTAAAAGACAAAAGGGATGATGGTGCAAGGCCGGCCAAAAAAATGGGGACAGAGGTTCTGATCTGAAATTGTTGAGCTCAATGTTGAGTCCAGAAGGCTGTAAAGTGCCTGATTGAAAGATGAGGTGCTGTTCCTTGAGCTTACTTTGAGCTTCATTGGAACAGCGTAGGTGGCCGAGGACAGAGAGGTCAGAGTGGGAGTGGAGTGGAGAATTAAAATGACATGTGACCGGAAGCCCGGGGTGACACTTACGGACTGAACGGAGGTGTTCCGCAAAGCGGTCACGCAATATGCATACTTGCTTAAAACCTGTTATATCTCTAACTTTATCCAGTTCTGACGAAAGGTCATCGACCTGAAACGTTAACTTTGTTTCTCTCTTGACAGAGGCTGCCTGACCCAACATTTTCTGTTATTATCCCAAAGGATAACTCCCATAGGAAATTGACTCCCATAGGAAACCTACTCCCTTAGGAAGCCAACTCCCATAGGAAACCAATTCCATAGGAAACCTATTCCCATTCGAAATTGACTCTCATAGGAAATTGACTCCCATAGGAAACCGACTCCTGGTTAATTACAGGAGTTTCATAAAGAAGTAGAAGAATAGTATTATAAATATTTTATCTGTGAGGCCTGTATCATTCAGTGTCTGTAAGATGTGTAACATGTTTACCTTGTGCCAATCATCTTGCGTGTTGATTCAATAAATTTGCTGTATTACGATGATGTGCAAAGAGCTGCTGTGTTCAGACTGCAGCGGAACCGCAATAGACAGCAGTAACTGCACTCCAGATCCCGAGCAACCTTTGAGCAATGCCACCGGCGATCTAATAGCTTTATAGTATATATGTGGTAAATTTAACACAACAACTTTTCTTGTTGACATAACATACACTTGATATGTAAGCTTCTGCAGCTTATGTTGTAATTATTTGTTACATTGTTTAAAGACTTTTAAGATAGCATGCTTGGGTTTTTTACACTAAACCAGATGTTGGTTGAAATCTGCAGTACGTAGCAGGGCACAACTCCCAGCCTTATTTTAAGAATGGAATTAGTAAGGGGAACAGAGTACCATAAATCTGGATAAGAAAGTATACACTGGCAGATCGCCCATGGCATTGCTTGCAGTAAGCCGGAGGATACATTGGGCCAAAAATTCATCCCGCGACGCGAGAGTACGCACTGCGTACTCTCGCGTATTCCCACTCCAATTGCCGGTTTTCTGCATGCCCTGCGCATGCGCTGAAAACCGGCAATTGGTCTTTTGAAAAGGGGGCGGTTCCTCGGTGCATCGCGTGCGCGCTACAGGCTGCGCGCACGCTGTGCACTTCATGCTTTGGACGCGCAGGTAAGTACGGAAGATTTTAGAAATGGAAAAAGGAGGAGTAAGACCCACTTTTAACAAGGTAAGTAGTGAATTAAGTATTTTTTTGAATTTTTTTTAACAGGTATATCTTTTTTAGAGACTTTAAAGACAGGTAAGTTTATTTTTATAACTTTTTAAAAGATTTTAAATTTTTTCAAAAATTTAATTTTTTATTTAAAATGGTTAATTTATTTAACTATACTTATTTTATTAATGTGATGGTTTTTAAAAAAAATTTAATTGAGGTTTAGCTGTTATTTTGGGGGGGTGTAAGATTCATAGATTTCACAGCACGTATGTGAAACTTATGAATGGAAGATGGTGTGCTGCCATTGGCTCTAACTGAGTCACCTGATCCCACAGCTCGCACAAATTCACTACGCCGGTAGGATACGCAAGCACTGCCCAGCTGATGTCTGGAACATCAAGTTCGTGCGAGCTGGATCTGAAAAAGCACAAGCGGAGTGAGAGATCGCAGGGAAGCCTTACCCCCGCGGGAACAGAGCGAGATCAATTTCTGGGCCATTGTTTTCTAACAGGAGTGTTATGTCATGTAATGGACAATGGCTGTTTTCATAAGTCCTTAGCAGTTTCTCATTGGTATTTCTCAACCACTTTCCTTGCTTGTGATTTGTATGTTCCCTACAGCTGTTTTACTTTGAGCAAATCGACAAAGTGTGACAGCTGAAGTGAGAAGGCTAAAATGTGAC
Source organism: Squalus acanthias (assembly GCA_030390025.1). Taxonomy (NCBI): domain Eukaryota; kingdom Metazoa; phylum Chordata; class Chondrichthyes; order Squaliformes; family Squalidae; genus Squalus; species Squalus acanthias. Next base: position 46,546,398 of record CM059428.1, on the reverse strand, counting down.
AGGAAATGAGTGTAATGCATTCCTGGTGTAACAAATCATAAAAAATACAGAGCATTGCCTGTACGGGAATGATTCCGGACTTGAAAGGCTTTAAATTCATATTTCAGTGCACTGGTTTTTGGGACAGTGAGGTCCTACTGGATTACAAATCAAAAATAACTGATACAAATACAGAATGGACAGGTAGTCAAGTATTGATGCAACCTTGGACACTTATTAGTGCGTTCTAATTAATTCTCAGATGATCACTTCCACTCTTAATTCCAAGTCAAAAGATAGATGTGGATGAAGAAAACTATTTGACCCGTCTGAGCTCATTATTTAGAGAAAGCACTACAGTCCTCTCATCATGACATCTACCTATATTACTTAAATGATTCTCGTGGTATTACTTCCACTGCTCTCGTCCACCTATTGACCTTTGAACTTGCTGATGTCTGTCCTAAGTTTTATTTTGCTCGTTTGTACATGCGTCCCTTGCCCTATTGTTGCAGTTCAATTTGAAGCAGCATTCAGATTTATTTTTCCTATATCGTTTGCTACCTCACCTACTTCTATTTTTGTCACCTCCTTCCAAGGATTGTGGGGACATGCTGATGTTTAAGAAGGGGTTATCTTTTCACATCACCATGTTTCCACCAGTCCCCAGTGAGGTAAGCAATAATTTCTGGTCCACTCACCTCCCAGTAATTAATAATCTCTGGTCCACTCACCTCCCTGTAATTAATAATCTCTGGTCCACTCACCTCCCTGTAATTAATAATCTCTGGTCCACTCACCTCCCTGTAATTAATAATCTCTGGTCCACTCACCTCCCAGTAATTAATAATCTCTGGTCCACTCACCTCCCTGTAATTAATAATCTCTGGTCCACTCACCTCCCTGTAATTAATAATCTCTGGTCCACTCACCTCCCAGTAATTAATAATCTCTGGTCCACTCACCTCCCTGTAATTAATAATCTCTGGTCCACTCACATCCCTGTAATTAATAATCTCTGGTCCACTCACCTCCCCGTAATTAATAGCAGCACTAGCAGAGGGCCGGCACCAGACTAAGTGACTCCCTTCCTTGGCTGGGGAATGTGGGGAAAGAATAAAAAGCGGGTGGGGTAGAATACCAAGCTGTAGGAGTAGGAGAGTTAGAAAGTAAGTAAATAAATAAACATGGCATCTTCACCCAATAGCTGTTTTGCTCTGCTACTGAGCTAAGGTTGATCTGTGTTGAGTCAGTTGAGGTGGTTGTAGGGGTGCGACAACTGGCCTCAGGCCTCCTATATTAGGAAGAGGAAAAATGGGTCAGGCTTTCTGCTCCTTTGAGCCAACTACAGTCACCAATATAACTGGAAGAGAACAGCTCACCCAAGGGAAGTAGGATGTAGTCACTTCATTCTCAGCCCTTCACTTCCCCTATTATTGCTGGCCTGTGCTGCGTGTCCCTGACTGACAGAGCACCTCACGTCCTGGCCCATGTGATCACAGTGACAGTTTTCCAGCTACTTAACTGTACTCTTCTTACCTACAACTAAACCAGTATGTAAAAAGCCCAGCAAGGGAGGATTCGCTATTGGATCTGGTAATGGGGAATGAACCAGAACAGATAAGAGACATAAAAGTAGGGGAATATCAAGGCAATAGTGATCATAATATAAGACACTTTAAGATAGTAATTGAGAAGGACATAGGTATGACAAAGACCAGGGTAATAGATTGGAGAAAAGCTGATTTTGAGGGGCTGAGAATAGCACTTGGGAAAATAAAATGGACAACAGTATTGGCAAACAATGGTGTAGAACAGCAATGGGAAACATTTAAAACAGTGTTCAAAAGAGTCCAGGAAAAATATAGTCCGCTAATAAACAAGAACAAGCTAAACACTACTGAGACACCATGGATGAATAAAGCCATAAGGGAAAAATTGATGGTAAGGAAAGAGGCATACATTAAGTTCATGGACAGCAGGGGAGAGCATGAAAAGGGAGAATATGAAAGGATTAGGAGAGAAGTCCAAAAAAACAATTAGGAAGTCAAAGATGAACTATGAAATTAAATTATCAAGGAACATAAACAAAATAGTAAAAGATTTTACGGGCACATAAATAAAAAAAGGAAGGTCAGGATGGGAATAGGGCCACTAAGGGATGGAGAGGATAATACCACAGGCAGCAATAGAGAGATGGCAGAGATAATTAAATAATTACTTTGCTTCAGTATTTACCAGGGAGATAGAACAGGTGGAGATGACATTGGATGATGAGATGAGTAATGAGTTAACTGCATTTAAAATAAAACGAGGGGATATACTAAATAAACTAATGAAACTCAAAAGGATAAAACCCCTGGTCCGGATGGATTATGTCCGCACATTTTAAAAGAATCTGGGGAAGAAACAGCAGAGGCATTGCTACACATATTTAGTAACTCATTCAAAAAAGGTGTAGTGCCAGAGGACTGGCGGATAGCTAACATAATACCTTTATTTAAGAAGGGAGATAGAACATGTCCAGGGAACTATAGGCCAGTCAGCTTAACATCGGTGGTAGGAAAAATAATGGAATCCCTACTAAAGGAGAAAATAGAAGAACATCTAGAAATGAAAAATATAATAATAAATAGTCAGCATGGATTTCAAAAGGAAAAGTCTTGCTTGACCAATCTAATTGAATTTTTTGAAGAGGTAACAGAGAGAGTAGACAAGGGTAATGTAGTAGATGTAATTTATCTAGATTTTCAAAAGGCCTTCGATAAGGTACCACATAATAGACTAATGAATAAGGTCAGGGAATGCGGAGTCATTCGGAGTCATAGCAGAATGGATAGCTAGCTGGCTTCAAGACAGAAAGCAGAGAGTAGGGGTAAAGGGTAGCTATTCAGAGTGGCAGAAGGTGGGAAGTGGTGTTCCACAAGGATTAGTGCTGGGACCACTGTTGTTCACAATTTATATTAACGATTTAGACTTTGGAACCAAAAACACAAATTCTAAATTTGCAGATGACACCAAATTGGGGGGCATAGCCAATACTGAGGAGGACTGCAACAAGTTACAGGAAGACATTAATAAACTTGCAGAATGGGCATATAAATGGCAAATGAAATTCAACACAGATAAATGTGAGATTACATTTTGGTAAGAAAAATAGGGAGGTCACATATTACTTGGAAAATAAGAAACTAAATGGGATAGAGGAGCAAAGGGATCTAGGAATACAAATACTCAAATCACTAAAAGTAGCAACACAGGTTAACAAGGGCATTAAAAAAAGCAAACCAAGCACTAGGGTTTATTTATAGCGAGATAGAATTGAAAAGTAGAGTAGTTATGCTAAACTTGTATCGAACCTTGGTTAGACCACACTTGGAGTACTGCGTACAGTTCTGGTCGCCATCTTATAAAAAGGATATAGAAGCACTGGAGAGGGTGCAGAGAAGATTTACAAGGATGATACCAGAAATGTGAGGGTATACATATCAGGAAAGGATGAACAGGCTGGGTCTCTTTTCTCTTGAAAAGAGAAGGCTGAGGGGTGACCTAATAGAGGTCTTTAAAATCATGAAAGGTTTTGATAGAGTAGATACAGAGAGAGTGTTTCCACTTATGGGGAAGAGCAAAACTAGAGGCCATCAATATAAGATAGTCGCCAAGAAATCAAATAGGGAATTCAGAAGAAACTTCCTTACCCAGAGAGTGGCGAGAATGTGGAACTCGCTACCACAGGGAATGGTTGAAGTGAATAGTATAGATGAATTTAAGGGGAGGTTAGATAAGCATATGAGGGAGAAGGGAATAGAGGGTTATGCTGATAGGGTTAGATGAGGAAAGACGGGAGGAGGCTCGATTGGAGCATAAACAGTGGCATAGACTGGTTGGGCAGAATGGCCTGTTTCTGAGCTGTATATCCTATGTAATCCTATGTAAACTGGTGATGAATAACAGCAAAATGTGAAAAATCTTCAGCTACTCCTACTGAATAATTTTCAAACCTACGTAAACAAAATAGTGAACCTACATAGCATTCTTGCATTGCTTTGTCAGTATTCCAGCATTCAATCTTTTTCAAGGATCTTTCCGTTCTGCCTTCCCAACTCTAACTGTGCTTCTGTGTGAACTCACTACATGCAGTTATGTTGGCAGTTACTGATGCAAGTTGAAGAATGTAGCCATATTCAAAGCAATAAACCGATTTCAAATTATGAAGAAATATTTGGGTAAATGAACATAAATCATGGGCTGAGCAATTGCAATTTCTTGATACGTGCTCCCGGTTGGCAAGGATCTGTGTAGTCGCATCCAATCGGACAACTTAACCTGTAGTTATAACATGGTATATTTGTGCAATGATTTCTGACTACAATGAGTAGTTTCCTGACTAGGACTATTTCTTGATAGTCTCTAGAAGACACATCAAGACACATCTCCATAGATGACAGTCAGTCAAACACTACACCGACTCCTTCATATGCCACCAACCACACACAGTCAGCCACATCTGGGCAACCAGCATCTGTCACTGCATTGCTGTTATTTTGACTTCCTTCCAATACAAAGGGGTGTATCTTTGCTCGATTCATATTGATTTCAACACCCAAAAGAAAGGGATTACTACTTTGGGGAAGGTCTTAAAGGAGGAGAGGGCGGTGAAGCAATTTAGGGAGGGAATTCTAGAGTGTGGGGCCTAGACGGCTGAAAGCACAGCCACCAATGGTTGTGAGGAGGAATGCACAAGAGGCCAGAGTCATAGGAAGTGAGAGTAGTGGGGGGTGGGGACGGGGGTTTGTAAGGCTGAAGGAGGTTGTGTAGGTGGATCTTGCTTCGGTGCTGTGGCAGGGATTGAAACCTGATTGGAGAGATTCAAATATGGAGTTACAGGAAAGATGAACATGGATTTAGGAGGTGACCACACGTTCAAGAACTTTGTAGATGAAAGTAAGGTTGGAGATGGGGCGGTACAAGCAGCAAAATGTGATTTCACGGATGGAAATGGTGAAGAAAGACAGTAATGTTGATAATGCTACACCAAACCTAGTGAAATCAATGTTAGTGACCGTCTTAGTGAGAAATAATGAGAGGAAACTAGCCCCTTCATATAAACCACTCATCCACACTGTGATCTGTAGATTTGGTTCCACTATAACGGCTCAAAGAGGTTCTCATCAAATGATCAGATACGTATCTTTCTTCAAGAAAGTAGTTGCATCATTGGAATCTTGGCAATATCACGCAGGCCAAACACAATATTGATTTTAGTAGATTTGAGCCAGATGATGCAATCGTCAATATCCAGAATCAAGCATTGTCTACTCGAAATTTCCTTTCCAAGTACAGAAAGCCCCGTTGTAACTGTAACTGAAGGTCTATGGGGCGAAAAATTGAGTCGCACTCCTTTTGGGGCGCTAACTTCACCGGGACGCTACTCTTAGCGCCCCGGAAAAATTAGCGCCCCCGCGACGGAAATTGAGTGGTAGTGCCCCAGGAGGGAAGCGGGGTGCTACTGGAAGTTATCATCATCTGATACTGGTTGTATCAGCATCTTCTCAGGGCAGCCAAGGATGGGCAATAAATGCTAGCCTTGCCAGCGATGCCCACATCCCAAGAATTTTTTTTTAATATCACTATGAATTAGTTACCACAAGCTTAAGGCACTGAGTATGACAGAAATCAGCAAAGCAAAAATGCAACTGACTGTAGGCAAATTCCCAAGACTAGATGGCCTTCCAGTTGAGATTTAGAAAATGAAAGTGAAATGAGTAAGAGGTTTGCTGAAGAAGGCACATGAAGAGATAACATTAAGGAGAGAAATGTTTGGAACCATGGTTCTGCCTTGGTAAATTTGCCAAAACCAAGCAGAGTGATCTGAACCACAGTCTCCCTCTGTTTAGTAAGACTATGTTGATGTTCTAAGATGCTGTGTAAAGCGGGTCAAAATCAGGGTTCTTACCTACAACTTTCTGCACAGCAAATTCCCAGTTTTATCAGTCTCTGAGATGGTTTTAGCTTATTCAGGAGGGTTATTTCATAATACATCTAATAAACCTTTTAACAAGAGTCATTTGTTACCTTGACTTATGCTACTGATTGAGGCTGCACAAGCTACATGGGAACAGTGTACTTCAACCGAGAATGGACTCCCCTGTTATGGGTTCATTGCAGCAGCTTCACTTCATTTTAGGAAGGAGAGAAAGAAAGACTTGCATTTATATAATGCCTTTCATGATATTAGGATGTCCCAAAGTGTTTTACAGCCAATGCAGTACTTTTGAAATGTAGTCACTGTTGTAATGTAGGAAATGTGGCAGCCAATTTGCGCACAGCAATGTTCCACAACAGCAATGTGATAATGACCATATAATCTGTTTTTTTTTAGTGATGTTGCTTGAGGGATACATACTGGTCAGGACACCGGGGAGAACTCCACTGCTCTTCTTTGAATAGTGTTATAGGATTTTTTACAGCCACCTGGGAGGGCAGACGGGGCCTCGGTTTAACATCTCATCCGAAAGACGGTACACCCGACAGTGCAGCACTCCCTCAGCACTGCACTGGAGTGTCAGCCTAGATTAAATGCTCAAGTCTCTGGAGTGGGACTTGAACCCACAACATTCTGACTCGGAGGCAAAAGTGCTACCACTGAGCCACCGCTGACATTGTGGCCTCAATTTTAAACCCCCCCCCCCCCCCCCCACCCCCGCGATGAATGGCAGAGGGCCGTGGGGTTGTTAAAAAACAAGATCGAGCAACCCGACCCCAACCCACCACCGGCCCCGGATTCCAGCCTCCCCCAATCGCTGATGCTCCCTTCTGAGTGCCGGGGACTGTCACCACAGCTGACTGTGCCACCCAATCGGCAATTATTTTCATTTTAAACAACTTTCATTAATATAGCACCTACAGCACAACTAGAAGAAAGCCCCAAGAAGGCTTGGATTATCAGGAGGTTTTGAAATGCCGAGAGGAGCAGGAACATTAGGAACATGAGTAGGCCATTCAGCCCCTTGAGCCATTAAACTAGATCATGGCTGATTTGCACCTCAACTCTATTTACCTGCTTTAGCTCCATATCCCTTGATACTCTCACCTATTGATCTCAGTCTTGAAAGAGAAGAGAGGCAGAAGGAGTTCCAGAGAATTCAACAGAAGTACCAATACCATTGTAGTCATATAATTATGTTTATATTTACTAAATTGTCATAATAATTATAGACAGGCAGGAAGATGACAATGGAACCAGTGTTGAGTAAGTTCTTGCAGAAGTCACTCTGAAAAGTTAATCTTAGCAGCACCACCAGCAGGAACATAGTGGTACTGCCGGTATTTGTGTTTTGCTTTAGTAACATGGATTTGTTTTTATTTATCAAACATGAAATATAATAGCAAAAATGAAATATGAGTGAGTCATGGCAATTAGATTAATATATGCAAATTTGATCAGATAAGATTTTTTAAAGTTCTGTTTGAAAGTCATTCCAAAAGTTGGAGAATATATAATTAATAGGAACAAACCTGCAGTTATTTAGTACCGTGTAACATCGTAGAACATCCCAAGGCACTGTTTTTTGAATTGCAGTCGCAGTTGTTACTTGCATTGCAGCAAATTTGCGCACAGCAAGGTCCCACATACAGCAAATGAATTAATTATCAGATAATGGGCAGAACTTTGAACTTCAGTGGTGATGTAAAACTTAGGGTATTGGATTGGCCGCCTGTCATACATCCAAAATCAGGCTGATCTGATAACCCCAGCTTTACGTCTCTGCCAATGTTGAACGTTCCATCCAATGTGTTTTTTGTAGTTAAAAACAGAAAATGCTGGAAATACTCAGCAGGTCAGGCAGCATCTGTGGAGAGAGAAACAAAGTTAACGGTTCAGGTCTAACGAAAGGTCATCGACCTGAAACGTTGGGCTGGATTTTACCAACCTCAGTGGGTCCATGGCGGGCGACGTCAGTGGTGGGTCCCGGCCTTGCTGCTGGCTCCAGCCCGCTGTCCAAAATAATTTTCCCCTGATTGGGCTTGTTAAGCCCGCCCAGCGCGTTTGTCGGCCAATTGAAAGAAGCAGGCCTGATGACGTCATTTGATGACGCATCATCAGCCGGCTTCCTTAAAGGGGCCATGCGCAAATTGATTTTGACATTTGTGCTGTCAGTGTTCTACAGCATTGAGATGCTGCAAACACTGACAAGCACTGCACAAAGGTGCAGGGCTGCACCCAGGCTCTCCCATGACTCCCTCCGTATGCTTATGGAGGGAGTCACAGCAAGCAGGGAGGTCCTCTTCCCTTCCAATGGGCGGAAGAGACCTCCCCAGGAGACCAATGCAGCTGGTTGCACATTGCAGAGGAGGGCACAAGCAGGGATGTCATCAGGAGGACCAGGCTGCAGTGGTGCAAACCTTTCAATGATCTCAGTAGATCACGAAACGTTACTGCAAAGCCACACTCAACCTCATCCTGCTGTGCCACTCATCACATCCCCATCAACCTGCCTTTCCTACCCTACTCCTGCACATCCTTACTCACACCAACTTACCTTGCACCTCCACCCATCCCTCTCTATCTACATTATCACTTCCCCATCTCACTAGCCACCCCTCACACTCACCCTCATCCTAGTGCAATCATACCAACTAACAACATACAAGGGTAGGCACTTGGGTGTTTTATCCAATGTTCATGTAAAGTTTCTGTTAACGTGGTGTCAAACATTGAAACCTTTATTTTTAACACTTTGCGTTCTTGGACAGATCTATGTGCACCTTTGGAAGTGGCTTAGTGAGTTGCAGTGAATGGTGAGACATAACAGTACCCCCCGCAATGGTGATGAGTGTGAAAGGAATGGCTTGGCCATTGTAGGGATGCTTTATGATGTTGGTGTGGGGTAGTGCCAACCTGGCGCATCATGTGGCAGCCAGGGTGTACAGCGTCAAGTGAAGTAAATCTGGCCATGGTGAGGCCATCCCTGGCAGCAATGTGGTCGGGTGCTGATGCCCTGTGTCCGGTGCAGCATCAGTTGATTGCGGAGAAGGTTGGTGTTGTTGGTGCTGCTGGTGTGCCTGGTGCTGCTGGTGTTGGCGCTGATCATGGTGGGATTCTGAGGACCAAGGTGAGATAGTTTCAAGGGCACCAATGCTGATGTGATAGATCGCAGGTGAACTTGAGATGACAGAAGCAATCTGTCAATGGTGAGAGTGGTTGTTTCAATGAGGTGACACTGGATAGAGAGTTTACTCCAAACACTTGCAACCTGCATAAAGCTCAATCTGTCTTCCAAATGCAGTAAGCAACAGCTTCTGAGCTTGGAAAGTGAACAGCTGTGAGATGGGAGCTTTTATAACACATTTGCAGCTGTCAAGTAATGAGATGATTCCATGGCCATTCAACTCCCGCCCTGCTTACCTGACATGATCCCCGAGCAGCGTGGACTCCGTGGGCGACCTGGTAAACTCTGAAGGGGAGCTGAAAATAGTTCTTAATCCTCTGTTAACAAGGTCATAATGACCTGAATTGCCTCCCCCACCGCTGCATGTCGGTTCTGCTCAGTGTTGACAGACCCAACATTTGGGAAAGGCACGTGGCGATGGGTTGACAGTGGGGTCCTGACTCGCTGTCAGAAAAAATAAATTTTCCCACCCAACCCGCCACCGAACACACCCACTGACCCCCCGCAGAATTCCCCCCGTTAACTCTTTCTCTCTCCACAGATGCTGCCTGACCTGCTGAGTATTTCCAGCATTTTCTGTTTTTATTTCAGATTTCCAGCATCCGCAGTATTTTGCTTTTGTATTAGTTTTTTTGTTGTGTTGGTTCAGAGAGGATCGTACAAACACATATGGGCTGGATTTTGATACTGGGGGCGGGTTGGTGTCGTGAATCCCACTTTTTGGGTTGTAGACCCGCCTCCATCGACTTGTGGCCAACCCACTGTATTTTCCCTTGATTGACCTTGTTGAGCCCGCCCAGCGAGCTCAGCAGGCCAATTAAGGGCCACCCGGCAACAGGTGACGTCACAGATTGACATTTCATCTGTCAAGAGCTTTTGACAGATGAAATATCAGCGTTTGACAGCTCTGTGAAGCTGTCAAACACTGACAATTTGTCTTCTACCTTGAGTCCTTCCTCTCAGGCTGAGTTAGAAATCATTCCAGCACAGAAAGCAGAAGGCTGCAGTTTTTGACAGAACCACGGCCTTTCTGCTTTCTGTGCCGGTGAGATTTCTGACTCCCGAGAACTGAAGGGCTGACACCTGCAGGAGGAAGTTAAGGTAAGTAAAATTTTTTCCCACACTTTGCACTTACCTTACACACTTACCTCTGCACACATGCACCCATCACTCACCTGCCCACCGGACATATCGACCCCTCCAACCCCTGCAGACCCACGGTCCGCCCCGATAACTTGGCGTGGTTGCCACCTGTCGGGAAGCCCACATTTCACCTGTCAAAATAGGGATTAGGCAAAAAACTGCCTGTTAACTACCTGTTAACAGGCAGTTAATTGTCACTAATCCCCTTCCCGCCTCGGGGAGTTGGGTCCCAGCACAGGTCGGGTACCCGCCTCCAGCGAAACTGGCATGGAGGCGGGTTGGGGGCGGGATGGAGTCGGGACCCCCGAATCTGCAACTTTAACCCCCCACACGCCTCCAAACCCGACTCCACGGGTCAATGAAAATCCAGCCCATAGAAGTTACAACACAGAAACAGGCCATTCGACCCGCGTCAGCACATCCTCCACATGAGCAAATACTTCTAATCACAGTTACCTAAGGTGGAATCTCCAACAATGCAGCCCTCGCTGAGTAATACAGTGAACTATGTGGCTGGATTATGTGCTCAAGTCCACAGTTTGCAATAGGGAGTTGAAGGTCAGCTGATCCTACAAGAGGTGCAGAATATTATTTGAATGCTCCACCATTTTGTGTTCAGATTCCGCAGTAGTGAACCCCCTCTCGCTCTTCCCCTTTAGGGTTGCCAACTCTGATTAGAGGCATTCCTGGATGTCTGATCATGTGACATCTGATCACATGACTTCTACAAATCTTATTGTATTTACATTATAAAGGTTGGGTCCCCTGTAGTTGAATATTTCTGCTCGTGGTTTTGCGCCAGCAGCTGTTGTGTGAGAAGTTCAAAGAACCAGGAGAACCCCCATGACCAGGCAAAGCGGGGAACCCGAGAGAGGAGAAGAGGGGAATTCGAGAGAGGGGAACCCGAGAGAGGGGAAGAGGGGAACCCGAGAGAGGGGAAGAGGGGAAGAGGGGAACCCGAGAGAGGGGAAGAGGGGAACCCGAGAGAGGGGAAGAGGGGAACCCGAGAGAGGGGAAGAGGGGAAGAGGGGAACCCGAGAGAGGGGAAGAGGGGAATCCGAGAGAGGGGAAGAGGGGAAACCGAGAGAAGGGAAGAGGGGAATCCGAGAGAAGGGAAGAGGGGAATCCGAGAGCGGGGAAGAGGGGAACCCGAGAGAGGGGAAGAGGGGAATCCGAGAGAAGGGAAGAGGGGAAGAGGGGAACCCGAGAGAAGGGGAAGAGGGGAAACCAAGAGAGGGGAAGAGGGGAAACCGAGAGAGGGGAAGAGGGGAACCCGAGAGAAGGGGAAGAGGGGAAGAGGGGAAACCAAGAGAGGGGAAGAGGGGAAACCGAGAGAAGGGAAGAGGGGAATCCGAGAGAGGGGAAGAGGGGAACCCGAGAGAGGGGAAGAGGGGAATCCGAGAGAAGGGAAGAGGGGAAGAGGGGAAGAGGGGAACCCGAGAGAAGGGGAAGAGGGGAATCCGAGAGAGGGGAAGAGGGGAAGAGAGGAAGAGGGGAACCCGAGAGAAGGGAAGAGGGGAATCCGAGAGAGGGGAAGAGGGGAATCCGAGAGAGGGGAAGAGGGGAATCCGAGAGAAGGGAAGAGGGGAAGAGGGGAAGAGGGGAACCCGAGAGAGGGGAAGAGGGGAATCCGAGAGAGGGGAAGAGGGGAACCCGAGAGAGGGGAAGAGGGGAATCCGAGAGAAGGGAAGAGGGGAAGAGGGGAAGAGGGGAATCCGAGAGAGGGGAAGAGGGGAATCCGAGAGAGGGGAAGAGGGGAAGAGAGGAAGAGAGGAACCCGAGAGAAGGGAAGAGGGGAATCCGAGAGAGGGGAAGAGGGGAAGAGAGGAAGAGGGGAACCCGAGAGAAGGAAGAGGGGAATCCGAGAGAGGGGAAGAGGGGAACCCGAGAGAGGGGAAGAGGGGAACCCGAGAGAGGGGAAGAGGGGAATCCGAGAGAAGGGAAGAGGGGAAGAGGGGAAGAGGGGAACCCGAGAGAGGGGAAGAGGGGAATCCGAGAGAGGGGAAGAGGGGAAGAGGGGAACCCGAGAGAAGGGAAGAGGGGAATCCGAGAGAGGGGAAGAGGGGAATCCGAGAGAGGGGAAGAGGGGAAGAGAGGAAGAGGGGAACCCGAGAGAGGGGAAGAGGGGAACCCGAGAGAGGGGAAGAGGGGAGACCGAAGGCGGGGAAGAGGGGAGACCGAGGGCGGGGAAGAGGGGAGACCGAGGGCGGGGAAGAGGGGAGACCGAGGGCGGGGAAGAGGGGAGACCGAGGGCGGGGAAGAGGGGAGACCGAGGGCGGGGAAGAGGGGAGACCGAGGGCGGGGAAGAGGGGAGACCGAGGGCGGGGAAGAGGGGAGACCGAGGGCGGGGAAGAGGGGAGACCGAGGGCGGGGAAGAGGGGAGACCGAGGGCGGGGAAGAGGGGAGACCGAGGGCGGGGAAGAGGGGAGACCGAGGGCGGGGAAGAGGGGAGACCGAGGGCGGGGAAGAGGGGAGACCGAGGGCGGGGAAGAGGGGAGACCGAGGGCGGGGAAGAGGGGAAACTGAGGGCGGGGAAGAGGGAAAACCACAGGTGGGAAAATCAGAGGTGGGAGGAACTTTGATTCCACCAATAACTAATGGTAACTCACTGAAATTGCACCGATAACTAATAGTAATACTGGTAACACTCAGATTCCCCTCAGTATTGTATTACCAACAGTGATACAATAACTCACTGATAGTCTATATGTAACTGGTTGTAATAGGTGTAATGCTCTGATATCCTACCTGTAACTAGTAGTAATCCTATAACCCACTGATATTCACACTGAAACCATAGCTAGAAATCCCCTGCACTGCACAAGGTGCGGTCAGGTTCCCCAGTCGATGCCACTTTTAAAAGGCCGCATCTCTCTCCCTATGTCCTTGGTCTCTGGTTCCGTGTGAAGGTTAAAACTCTGAACTGGAAACCTCAGTCAGAGCTGATCTGTACTTGGACTTCACATGTCAAAACCGGCCAACACAGACTGACCTGATCCAAACCGAGAGATTACACAATGGGCAGTGTTTGGAACACTTCTCACAGGGCTCATCATTCTAAACTCAGCACCAACATTTTCAAACCACACCATGGGCTTGGACTCAATAAAGGAGAGTTTTCATAGAATTATAGAAATTCAGGAGCTGGCCATTCGACCCCCGGTCCTGGTGCTCTCTCCTGTAATCCCATTCCCCCCAGATCTTTTTGTATTCCTCTTTTTTGATTATTTATCCCTTTCCATTTTAAATTAAGTTTTTGCCTCTACCTCAATAGCCACACGTGGTGAAGGATCCCACAGTCTAATAGCTCTCAGTTCAAGAATCTTCCTCCTTCCTTTCCCATTGGTTCTTCCAGTGAGCATCCTTGGTTTCCGTCCCCTAGTTCCCCATTCGCCCACCAGTAGAAACAATCTTTCACTACTTACCCACAGTAAGGTTCCCAGATTTCACTCACCCCTTTACTGGCTGCTCCTCACTGTGCTGCTCCCACTCACCACGTTACTGCTGCTGCTCCCGCCTCTGCAGAAAATGCTGTTTCCCATGCCCACCCCCACCCCCACCCCAATTGAGCCCCATTGCCCTGACTCCTAGTCCCCTTCTTTCCCTCATTCCCCAGTCCCCTTCTCTCCCTGATCTCCCGTCCCCTGAGCTCCCTCACTTCCCAAGCCCCCATTCCCCAGTCTCCACCTCTCCCTGAGCCCCCTTTCCCCAGTATACATTTCTCCCCGCGCCCCCACTCCCCAGTCCTCCGATTCTCGATCCCCCCAATTCCCGACTCACCCCACTGATTTCCACCCCACCCCCCGGATTCCTGACTACTCCCCTCCACCCCCCGACTGTGCCCAATTCCGATTCCCCCAAATTTTAGGAGATATGATACAAGAATAATCCCTAGCTTAAGGAACATCAGCTGCTCAGCTATGCTCAAGGACCTTGGTCTATTTACTTTAGAGCAGCGTAGACTTAGAGGCGGCTTGACAGATGTCTATAAAATAATTAAAGGGCTGGATAGCATCCCTATTGATAGATTATTCCAGTTTAACAGATTGGGGAGGACCGGGGACACCAATTTAAATTATGTAAGAGTAGGAATAGACTGGATGTTAGGCAGTTCTTACTTTCCCAGAAAGTAGTGAGCGTCTGGAATACATTGCCAGCTGGTGTGCTGGGCGCTGACTCCCTGTATGCCTTCAAGAGGGAGCTGGACTGGTTCTTGACTGAGGTAGAGATCGCATCATATAGAAGGTAAGTGGCTTTACAGATAACACTTAGTCCATGTGATCTCCTGGATTGGTTTCGATCACCTGAGGGGATCGGAGAGGAATTTTCCAGTGTATTTTTTTCCCTTATTGGCCCTGGGTTTTTTCTTTTTTTTTGCTTCTCCCAGGAGATTACATGGCTGCGCAGGGTGGGCGGGAGAGGGAGGAAGTTTTTAGTGATGATGCTCTGGCCATCATGAGTGTGGGGCATAGTCGTCTCCTGCCCGTCAATTGTGTATGTTCCCCACTCCACCTTGTGGAGGAGCCCCATTTGGTGCTGCCATTGGTTAAGTTACCAGGAGGGTAGAAGTTGGGTGACTGTGTGATGTAAACACCACAGGCTGGATTTTGAAACTGGGGTCGGGTTGGGGTCGGGAATCACACATTCTGGCTTGTGAACCCGCCTCCATCGAGATGTGGCCAACCCACTGTATTTTCCCTTGATTGACCTTGTTGAGCCCGCCCAGTGGGCTCAGCAGGCCAATTAAGGGCCACCCGGCAACAGGTGATGTCACAGACTGACATTTCATCTGTGAAGAGCTTTTGACAGATGAAATATCAGCGTTTGACAGCTCTGTGAAGCTGTCAAACACTCACAATATGATTTCTAACTTCAGTCCTTCCTCTCAGGCTGAGTTAGAAATCATTCCACCACAGAAAACAGAAGGCTGCAGTTTTTGACAGAACCACAGCTTTCCTGCTTTCTGTGCCGGTGAGATTTCTAACTCCTGAGAACTGAAGGGCTGACACCTGCAGGAGGAAGTTAAGATAAGTAAAACTTTTTCCAACACTTAGCACTTACCATACACACTTACCTCTGCACACATGCACCCATCACTCACCTGCCCACCGGACATATCGACCCCTCCAACCCCTGCAGACCCACGGCCCGCCCCGATAACTTGCCGTGGTTGCCACCTGTCGGGAAGCCCACACTTTTCTTTTTAAAATAGGGATTATGCAAAAAACTGCCTGTTAACTACCTGTTAACAGGCAGTTAATTGTCACTAATTCCTTCCCGCCTCGGGGAGTCGGGTCTCAGAACAGGTCGGGTACCCGCCGCCAGAGAAACTGGCATGGAGGCGGGTTGGAGTCGGGATGGGGTTGGGACCCCCAAATCTGCAACTTTAACCCCCCACACGCCTCCAAACCCGACTCCACGGGTCAATGAAAATCCAGCCCCACAAATACAAGGACTATTTGCCCTGCATTGAGGCAGGAGGGCTTGGCTGTAAATATGCACCAATCGTGGTTATATACTGCTAATCCATAAGCATAATATTGAGCATATTCTAAAAGTAACTTTAATTAGCTTAAACAGATTTTTAAAAATAGCCTCTTGACTCCTACAAGTTAAAGCGCAGTTAATACAACCTTGCAGCAGTTCGCAGAAAAGGAGCTACATTTAATTGTGGATGGGATGCTGAAGAAACAATAGCCTTGTTATTAACAGGAGGATGGGAGAGCCTGGTAGCGGGTGATGAACCCGGCAAGATTAAATAACTCTTCGCTGACTCCTGCCTGACGCCCGGCTAGATTGACTGGCTGACCAGCGGACGGGAGTAGGAATTCAGTGGCAGGAGGCCGTAGCCGGGGACCCGTGGGGACGGTCCCCGGTCCCCAGGCAGTCAGTGGAAGGGGGGTTTTGCAGCAGATTGGGGGTCGAGGGTTGTAGCGAGATCAGGGGTTGGGGGGGAGGCCAGGGCTGGGGAAGCCCAAGGACTCCTTGACGGACTTGGTGGAAGCACACCTGCTCCTCCTGGCCCACAAGGAGTTTTAAAAGGAGCAGATCTTTAATACTTGCCTCGGTCAGTTGGATGTGCTACCGGGCAGCCGACAGCGCAGGACTCCCCATGACGTTCAGTTAATTCTACTTTACAGCGCCGCTGATGTCATCGGTCCGTGACTTTTGAATGTTAACCAGGTCCCCGCCTGCCTTTTGCGGGAACCTTGTCGATGGCCTGGTTTGGGGTAGTACAAATTTAAACAAAGGGTTGGAGCCGGGAGCCATAATTTAAAAAAATGTAACCTCTTTCCACGTACCATTCCCACTGGACGTGGGGGAGTTAAATTTGTGGCCAATGAGTGACTTATGGAACTCTCCCCAACACATGGCCTGGGATGTGGCGACAAAGCAGTTGAAGGGGATGAATGGAAACATTTTCCTAACATTCAGAAAACTGCAAAAGAGAAGTTGGCATTCAAATGCCAGGCTTGGAGCGGCACAGGGCGAGGACCACCCATGCTGTCGGAGCTAGCACCAGCTGAGGAGAGAGTGTCTGTATTCTTTTTAATGGATTCTTGGAGGGAGCTTTGACTGGAATGCTGTGGGAGGGACTTGCATTGAATCTGGTTAGTGTCTCTTTGTATTTACGAACTTCTGAAGCATAGGGCCTGCAATTCACTGTATATAAAACATAATATTCAATGTTAAGTTCAGAACATGGTGTACATTTCTGTGATGTACACATTAAATATGAAAATGTGTTTATTCTTAATTATATTCTCAGTATTTTTTTTCTGTCTGAAAATGATTGAGGATCACCTGGGTTTCCAAAAGCATCAGCAATATTAGTATTGCATTGAGGGTTCGTCATTCAATAAGATCATGGCTGATCTTTTACCTCACCTCCACTTTCCTGCTCTATCCCCATAGCCCTTGTTTCCCTTAATATCCAAAAATCTATTCATAGAATCATAGAATCATAGAAGATAGGAGCAGGAGTAGGCCATTCGGCCCCTCTAGCCTGCTCCGCCATTCAATGCGATCATGGCTGATCATCCAAATTCAGTACCCTGTCCCTGCTTTCTCCCCATATCCCTTGATCCCTTTAGCCTTAAGAAATATATCTAACTCCTTCTTGAATATATTTAATGAATTGGCCTCTACTGCCTTCTGTGGTAGAGAATTCCACAGGTTCACCACTCTCTGGGTGAAGAAATTCCTCCTCATTTCTGTCCTAAATGGCTTACCCCTTATCCTTAGACTGTGACCCCTGGTTCTGGACTCCCCGACCATCGGGAACATCTTTCCTGCATCTAGTTTGTCCTGTCCTGTCAGAATTTTATAAGTTTCAATGAGATCCCCTCTCATTCTTCTAAACTCCAGCAAGTATAAGCCCAATCGACCCAATCTCTCTTCATACGTCATTCCTGCCATCCCAGGTATCAGCCTTGTGAATCTTTGCTGAACTCCTTCCATGGCAAGAACATCCTTCCTCAGATAAGGCGACCAAAACTGCACACAGTACTCAAGGTGTGGTCTCACCAAGGCCCTGTACAACTGCAGCAGGACATCCTTGTTCCTGTACTCAAACCCTCTCGCTATGAAGGCCAACATACCATTTGCCTTCTTAACCGCCTGCTGCACCTGCATGCTTACCTTCAGCGACTGGTGCACAAGGACACCCAGGTCTCGTTGCACTTCCCCTTCTCCCAATCTATTGCCATTCAGATAGTAATCTGCCTTTCTGTTTTTGACACCAAAGTGGATAACCTTGCATTTATCCACGTTATATTGCATCTGCCACGCTTCTGCCTTGATCTCTGTCTTGAATATACTCAACGACTGAGCCTCCACAGCCCTCTGGGATAGAGAATCCCAGATTTCTCCTCATCTCAGTCCTAAATGGCCAACCCCTTATTCTGAGACTGTGACCCCTGGTTCTAGACTCCCCAGCAAGGGGAAACATCCTCCCTACATCTACCCTGTCAAGCCCTGTAAGAATTTTGTATGTTTCGATGAGATCACCTCTCATTCTTCTAAACTCCAGAGAATATAGGCCTAGTCTACTCAATCTCTCCTCATAGATAATCCCCCCATCCCAGGAATCAGTCTGGTGAACCTTCATTGCACTTCCTCTATGGCAAGTATATCCTTCCTTAGGTAGGGAGACCAAAGCTGTACACAATACTCCAGGTGTGGTCTCACCAGGGCCCTATATAATTGCAGAAAGACATCTTTACTCTTATACTCAAATCCTCTTGTAATAAAGGCCAACATACCATTTGCTTTCTTAATTGCTTGCTGTACCTGCACGTTAACTTTCAGTGATTCGTGTACGAGGACACCCAGGTCCCTCTGAACACCAACATTTCCAATCGCTCACCATTTAAAAAATACTCTGCTTTTCTATTTTTCCTACCAAAGTGGATAACTTCACATTTCTCCACATTATATTCCATTTGCCATGTTCTTGCCCACTCACTTAGCCTGTCTATATCCCCTTGAAGCCTCTTTGCATCCTCCTCACAACTTACATTCCCACCTAGCTTTGTATCATCAGCAAACTTGGATATATTACATTTGGTCCCCTCATCCAAATCATTGATATAGATTGTGAATAGCTGAAGCCCAAGCACTAATCCTTGCGGTACCCCACTAGTTATAGCCTGCCAACCCGAAACTGACCCGTTTATTCCGACTCTCTGTTTTCTGTCCATTAACCAATCCTCAATCCATGCTAGTATATTACCCACAATCCCATGAGCCCTAATTTTGTTTAATAACCTCTTGTGTGGCACCTTATCGAATACCTTCTGAAAATCCAAATACACTATCTATTCTGCTAGTTACAACCTCAAAAAACTCTAACAGATTCGTCAAACATGATTTCACTTTCATAAATCTGCTCAATCCTATTATTATTTTCTAAGTGCCCTGTTACCACGTCCTTAATAATAGATTCTAGCATTTTCCCTACTATTGATGTCAGGCTAACTGGTCTGTATTTCCCCGTTTTCTCTCTCCCTCTTTTCTTAAATAGTGGGGTTACACTTGCTACCTTCCAATCCGCGGGAACCGTTCTAGAATCAATGGAATTTTGGAAGATGACAACCAATGCATTCACTATCTCTATAGCCACCTCTTTCAAAACCCTAGGATGTAGGCCATCAGGTCCAGGGGATTTATTGGCTTTCAGTCCCATTAATTTCTCCAGTACTATATTTTTACTAATACTCATTTCTTTCAGTTTCTCATTCTCGCTAGACCCGTAGTTCTCCACTATTTCCGGGAGGTTTTTTGCATCTTCTTCCGTGAGACAGACACAAAGGGCTGGATTTTGTCTTGGGGTCAGGTTGGGGTCATGTTACCCACATTTCGTGTTGCCCCCCCCCGACTCCAGATTAATGTGGATGAATGATGCAATTTTAACTTAATTGGGTAATTGAGTTCCAGCATGTGGGAACCCATGAACCAATTAGTGGTTTCAGTCTGAAAGTCGCCTCTGATGATGTCATCATTGCAGGTCAGAGACTGCCTGCCTGGTCTCAGAGACTGCCTGGCTTTTGCTGTGAGGGGACCTGGATGCAAAATGAGCAGCAGCTCTAATGAGAGAGAGAGAGAGAGAGAGAAAATGAGAATTTTTTTTGCATCCAGGTCCTCTCACAGCAAAGGCCAGGCTGTTTCTGAAGACATTCAATGCAGCAGCATCAGAGGCCACTACCTTCATCACAATACTACTACTACCTTCATCACATCTCCGTTGTAATAGTGGACCTGCAGCTGATAATCAGCTATCCACTTGTGCTCCTGCCAGGTTTCACTGGCGTGGTGTGCTTCACGTCGGAAAAGGGTTAAACTAGCTAAAACGTTTCAAAATGGCATTACAGAGCCAATTTAGGGATAGTTAAGAGCGTTAATGGCCTCTCGCGCCTCTTGGAGGCGGGACGGAGTCGGGAACCCCGCGACCCATTTTGTCAAAATTGCGTGGATGTGTGTTGGAGTCGGGATGGGGTCGGGACCCCCGAATCTGCTACTTTAACCCCCCAGATGCCTCCAAACCCGACTCCACGGGTTATTCAAAATCCAGCCCAAAGTATTTGTTTGATTTCTCTGCCATTTCCTTATTCCCCATTATAATTTCTCCTGTCTCAGCCTGTAAGAGATCCACATTTACTTTCGCTTATCCTTTCCTTTTTACATATCTATCGAAGCTTTTACAGTCTGTTTTTATGCCTCTCGCTAGTTTGCTCTCATATTCTATTTTCCCTTTATTAATTTCTTGGCTCTCCTTTGCTGAATTCTAAAATCTTCCCAATCCTCAGGCTTACTGCCCTTTTTGGCAACATTATAAGCCTCTTCCTTTGACCTAATGCTATCTTTAACTTCTCTTGTTAGCCACAGTTGGACCACTTTTCCTGTGGGGTTTTTGTGCCTCAAAGGAATGTATATTTGCTGTAAATGATGTATTAATTCTTTAAATGCTAGCCATACCTTTTAATGTAGTTTCCCAACCTACCTTAGCCAACTCGCCCCTCATACCTATGTAATTTGCTTTGTTTAGATTTAAGACCCGAGTTTCGGATTGAACTGAATCACTTTCAAACTTAATTAAAGTTCTATCATATTATGGTCACTCTTCCCTAAAGGTCCCTTTGCTACAAGGTTATTAATTAACCCTTTCTCATTGCACAATACTAGATCTAAAATAGTCTGTTCCCCAAGTTGGTTCCTCAACATACTGATCTAGAAAACTATCTTGTATACATTCCATGAATTCGTCCTCCACACTATTACTGCAAATTTGGTTTGCCCAGTCTATATGTAGATTAAAGTCCCCCATTATTACTGTATTACCCTTGTTACATGCGCCTCTAATTTCCTGATTTATACTCTGCCCTACATTACAACTACTGTTTGGGGGTCTATAAACAACTCCCACCAATGTTTTCTGCCCCTTGCTGTTTCTTAGCTCCACCCAAACTGATTCTACTTCTTGATTTTCAGAGCGAAGATCCTTTCTCTCTACTGTCTTTATCCCATCCTTTATTATCAGGGCTACCACGCCTCCTTTTCCATTATGCCTGTCTCTTCTAAAAGTTAAGTATCCTGGAATATTTAGTTCCTCAATGCTCACCATTAGTACTGTGGAACAAGCACCAACACCTCAGCATGGGAATTCACTCTTATTAGAGAATGTTACATTTCCAGTGAAGGACCCACAAGCTGGACTCTTGGGGACTTTTTTTTGGAATTAACAGAAGACAGAAGCCACAGATACAGACTGAGAAAGAAAAAGTCCCAAAGACTATTGCCAGCCCCCGCTTGCATCCCTGCCCCCCGATCACCCCCTACCTCCCAATCATATCCCTCCCTCCCAATCACCCCCTCCCTCACAATCATATCCCTCCCTCCCGATCACCCCTCCCTACCAATCATATTCCTCCATACCAATCATATCCAACCCTCCCGATTACCCCCTCCCTCTTAATCATATCCCTCCTTCCGATCACCCCCTCCCTCCCAATCCTGTCGCCCCCCCTCCCTCACAATCATATCCCTCCCTCCCGATCACCCTATCCCTCCTGATCACTCCCTCCCGATCACACTCCTCCCTACCGATCCCCTCCCCCTCCCTCCCAGGACCTATCTGAGGGCCACGGCAGGGTATGCTGTCGGCCCAACTTTGTCCTCGTGGGATAAAAACAGAAAATGCTGGAAATACTCAGCAGGTCAGGCAGCATCTGTAGAGAGAGAAACAGAGTCAACGTTTCAGGTCGATGACCCTTCGTCAGAACGTTAACTCTGTTTCTCTCTCTACAGATGCTGCCTGATCTGCTGAGTATTTCCAGCATTTTCTGTTGTTATTTCAGATTTCCAGCATCTGCAGTATTTTGCTTTTGTCTTTGTGGCGTCGGCGTGCTGCCTTTGATCCCCGATTGCTGTCCACAGCTCGCTGACAATATGTTGATGAGGCCCAATTTTGGGTGAGGCTTGGACCTCCAGCTTCTGGCCCGTTCTCCCAACGCGCTGCCTATTTCAGGCCTGGAAATGGGCCGAAACAAATTTCCACCCGTAGAATCTTCAATGCAACAAAGTACGTCGGAACTGCCTTCTACCTAATGCAGTGCCATGGACAATGTGTGGACAAGGTGGAACTAGGCACATGACTTTTCAAAGCTCCCTCATTGAGTTCTACTGTGTTCCTGCTCATCAGGAATTCATTTTCCTGTGTGGGCTACAGCTGGCATGGGTGCAGCATTGTGAGTCGCACAGACGTTAATGCAGCTGAGAATGGTGTGGCATGGTCGACCTGTTTCTTAGGGTGACGCCATATCTAGTCCACCCAGTGACCTCCGACACTCATTTCCCCCCCCCCCCCCCACAATCCCCCACCATGTAACGAGAAGGTCCCAACAGTATCAGACTTGGTGCAAACAGTTGCAGGACCATCTCATGACCCTACATGAAGAGGTACAAGGCAACCTTCATACCCATAGATAATCAATAGTGTAACACCACACTTGCTCCTCCCAATGGGGTAGCACCTAATAGCAGCAGCAGTAGACAGCACACAACATACAGGCTCAGCAAGAGGAAGCACCCAGGTTAGAAAGTTTTAGGTGAAATTTAATTGTACTTTATTTCACCTTATTCCAGACTGTTTCTTTGACAACAGCTGTATTAAGGTTGCAGCAGGTGGAAGGATGGCATGCATGGCTCTTATTATGCCATTGTAAGGTGACAGACTTGGTGGGACTGGTTGTACAAGGATCACACTGTATATTTAAATGAAAGAGTTGTCTATGAGTGACTGGCACACTAGTCTTCTTGGTTGCAAATCCTCATCCATTTGTTCCTTCTGTTCCTCATCATCCTCCTCTGGCACCAGTTGGCCTTGGACTCGTGACCCTACTGTTGCATGGTTAATACTCCGTGTTGCAAAATTGTGCAATGTACAGCAGATGTTGATGGTTTTAGAGACCCTTGCTGAGCTATTCAACAGAAATATCCCCCCCCCTCCCACCCCGCCATCCCTCCCAGCAGTCAAAGCAATGGAATCTTTGCTTCAGCATCCCAGTCGTGTTTTCAAAACTATTCCTGGTTGGGGCTTGTGCTTTGTTGTAGCTGTATTCACCTGATTTTCTGAGGTTTCTCAGAGGGGCCTTGAACCAGGACTAAAGAGGTAGCTCTGGTCACGTTGGAGCCAACATCCACTTTCCCTGTTCCTTGAAATAATCCTGGCACAGTGAACTTCTTAAAGTTAGGATCTTATGGGTGGCCTCAGGACATCAAGTATTATGAAGTTCCAATGATCCAACATCACTTGGACATAATAGGATGGAAGCCCTTTCAATTCACTTGGGCCATGGGGTTGGTGGATGGCCACTATCTATACTATCTATAATGTTCTGCACTTTGTCATCTAGGAAAGTTCTGTGCTCTGTCAATCTGATGTCTTCTTTCCACAAGGAAAGTGGTAAACATGTTGCATCTTGCAAGGCCTGTCCCTTGCTTGATGCATTTATGGAAAGCAGACTGACTGATTTGGCATCTGTTACCAGTGGTGGCTTGGAAAGATTTGGTGACATAAAAGTTTAATGCTGGGAATAAAGTTGTCTGCCAGTCTCCCTTGTGAAACAGAGGTGCCAAAGGCAGGTCTCCTCCCAGCAATCAAAGCAATGGAATCCCAGGAGGGACGTTTGGGGTCATTAAATGCTTGTGGTGAGCATCTGGGCCTTTTATCTGGTATACTTCCTGATGTGAAATTGAGATTGGCCCTTCCACGCCACCTTCAAGCAGGCTAGAAACCTCAAGCTATGTCTTTGATCTTGTGTTGAACTTCGCTTGCATAAGCAATCTTCAATGCCATGGAAGCTCTGAGAAGTGTCAACTCTGTGCTCCGTTATAAAGGAGGCAACCTTTCTCCATTGCAGCCCTCATCAAGGCCCTTTACCAGAAAATCGAAAAACACATAATAGGTACTCCCAGCCAGTAGCTTTTTGCTGTGGATTGGTTTCGTGAACCCAACCAAGGATTTTGTCAGCACCAACTCATTTTACATCAGTCTGTTGTAAAAAGCTATTCGCATTGGCTCCTTCTGAGAAACTGCTGATGGCAGTGGAAGTGTTATCCTTCCACAACCAGTTCCAAGGAGGTCATGTTGACTCCCTGATTTTGTTTTTACAGGTCTGGTTTCCAGTCAAGTTAAGCCCTGCTGCAAGGAATGAATTCCATCTCTGCTTTGTGTTGCCAATTTGCACACAGCAAGATCCCACAAACACCAGTTTGTGGTGTTGGTTGAGTGAGGCATGTTGGCTAGGAGACCACAAAAATTCTCTGCCTGCCTTCAAATAATGCAGCACAAACTGTAATCTTGAACCGCAGGAACAGGGCCTCCGTTTAATGTCTTGGCCTCAGGACGGCACCTCCAACAATACAACATTCCCACAGTAATCTACTGAAATGTCAGTATACTCAGGCACTGGAATGAAGCTTAGAACCCACAATATCTGACTAAGAAGCAGGAAATACTAGTAACTGAGCTAAGCAGACAGCATTGAGTACAACCTTCTGGCTATGAAGTTGATACATGCCTCATGAGCTATTCACTGACATTTAGAATTTCCAATTTAAGATAGGAATTCTGCTAATGAAACATAGTGGTTTATGATTGTGAAACGAGCTGCATATCGCTACCATAATGGAGATTATCCTTTAATGTTAGGTTTACAAGTGTCACTATTAATCAGTTTGCTGTAGCATGCATGGGATTCAATATCAATGGCATGCTGTGGTTGGCAACAATTCATTTTATATTGTAGCTATGAAATATTTTTATGAGATCATACTCACAAGAAAGAAAGAAAGAACTTACATTTCTATAGCGCCTTTCTTGACCTCAAGACGTCCCAAAGTGTTTTACAATCAATGAAATATTTTGAAGTGTAGTCACTCCTGTAATGTAGGAAACGTGGCAGCCAATTTGCACACAGCAAGGTCCTCCAAACAACAATGTGATAATGACTAGATAATCTGTTTTAGTGATATTGGTTCAAAGATAAATATTGGCCAGGGAGTACTTCCCTGCTCTTCTTCAAAAAGTGCCAGGGGAGCTTTTACATCCATCTGAGGGGGCAGACGGGGCCTCAGTTTAACAACTCATCTGAAAGATGATGCCTCTGACAGTGCATCACTCCCTCAGTACTGCACTGAAGTGTCAGCCTAGATTATGTGTTCAAGTCTATGGAGTGGGATTTGAACCCACAACTTTCTTAATCAGAGGCGAGAGCACTACCACTGAGCCACAGCTGTACATGATGCGGAGCCACTTGCCAGGAGTGCATATGGGGAATTCGGGCTGATTATGGAGGGGAAATTGTGGGAAGCGCATACTCAAATTCCTAATGGTCATTATTTCCTGTGTACAAACTGGCAGCGGTAAACCTGATGCGCCACTAGCAAGTGTCAAAAAATCACAAGTGCACATCTGCGATTTCCCGTTATCCGGTGACAATGGATGAAATTACTCACCACCAGCGAGTAGTTGGAAAGTGACCCCATGTGCATTGGCAGCAGGCGAGGTTGCATACCCGGAGTATGGTTTTGTAAAATGACATTATATTTATACTTTATTATATGTAAACAGCTGCAGGTTAGACCCAACAGATGGTTCAGCATGATTGCACAGCTAAACAAACTAGTATGTTTTCTTCAAGAAAAGTCCAAGACTGACAAACCAACATTACTTAATGATAAACAGCTAACATTTTACTTCATTATCTTAAGAATGGAAAATCATCGGCAGCATGCTCTTCAAATTCCCGATATGTGCAGTCAGTGACCAAGGCTCCCAGACAGTAGCATGAACTTGTAAAGTTACCCTATTTGAACTAGGCATCCAGCCAGGAAAGATAAACATAGTTTGATAGACTTTTACTGGCTGGCTTCTAGTGCCTTTTACAAGTTTCTAGTGCTTTTAACTGTTTTATTGTTTTCTTTTAATCATGTTCTCTTTTATCTCTGAGTTCTTCACATGGAAACTTGGCTTTGGTCAATTTGAATCTGCTCTGAGCGTGAAGATACTCCAGTAATCCTTTAAACCGTTAACCAAGGGTTACTGGGATTCCTCAACAGACACAATTTTATTCTGAAAACTGAGAGGGAAAATAGTTCTCAAGTCTCTTGCTGTCAGGTTGAAGTAAAGAACGCCATTCCATAGAATCATAGAGCACAGAAGGAGCCCATTTGGCCCATCGTGCTTGTCCCAGCTCTTTGTAAGAGCTATTCAATTAGTCCCACTCCCCTGCTCTTTCCCCATAGCCCTGCAATTTTTTCCTTTTCATGTATATATCCAATTCCCTTTTAAAAGTTATTGCTGAATCTGCTCTTTCAGGCAATGCATTCCAGATCATAACTCGCAGTGGAAAAAAATATTCTCCTTACCTCACCCCTGGTTCTTTTGCAAATTATCTTAAATCTATATCCTATGGTTATGGACCCTCCTGCCAGTGGAAACAATTTCTCCCTATCTACTGTAAGATTTTCAAAATTTGTAGATCCCCAAAAACATATATCGAAAGGAAAAAAATAAGGACTTTGGAAATTTGGAGGAGACGTGCCTGAACATGTACCTGGTCTGGGAATTCAACAACCACAAAACATTACCATTTGGACAATAGGCTCTGGGGAAAAACTGCCCCACCCAAAACACAGAGCCCATCACGATTTCAACAAGACAATGAACAGGCCCCACCTGAAAACTCACTGCATTACGAAACCAGTTTTTTTCATGAGGAGTTTGTGGTGGGGGAGGCGAAGAGGACTATAATTGCAACAGGACCCAAGATTTCTCTCTCTTTTTCGACTCGACCGACTACGCGGGAAGCAGGGGTCTCTGGCAGCACTGCCCAGAAGCCACATGGTGAAGGAAGACGTTCGATGACCAGAATCACCATTGACTTACCTGGCTGGACCACGGATTGTTAATACCCCTGTCTGGTGAGCATTATCCCTGATCTCCTGAAACCAAAACCTAGCTAGAAGTGGGAAGTTTTGGGAGGGATAAAGGTTTTTATTTTTCTTGTATACTGTCATTTTCCTCGCCTGTAACCGTGTGCTCCCCATACCTGTTTAAGTGTGAAGTGTGTTTAAGTTTGTTACCTTTTAACTTTAATAAAAGTTATAGTTCTTTCATTGGAACCTGTGGCCTACTGCATTTTTATTCACAACCCCTAAATAAGTCCAAGTTTTGAACCTGGGGCGTGGGAGCGATTCGAACCGCTCACTTTATAACAACCACACCCTTACAATGGCGACCGTGGCAAGGACTTGGCAAAAGGGTTGTGAAGCAGTAGACACTGATTCAGAAGAGAGAACTGTAATGGAAGAGAGGATTTCAGATTATGTATTCAGCAAAGTGAATATGGAAAAGAAGTGGGTCACTAATCTATTAAAAACTGGACGCCCGGTAGATGCAGCAGCTAAATGGACAGAAGGGAAGGATCATAAAAAATCCTTAGAAAAGGCAGTCTGGCTGATGTGCTTCAAGAAACAGATCCAACTTTTGGACAGACTCGTTGAAGCACAGGCAGCCGAGATTCGGGAGTCGGCCCTGGAAGTCCAAACGAAGGCCCTAGCAGGGGAGAAGTTACTGTTAGCATTGCAGGCGCTAAACCAGGAAAGGGTGCAGTTAGTAGGGGAACACAAGACCCGACAGGATTACTTACAGTGCCAGGTCACTGAGGCCAAGAACAATGAGCTGAGGTTGCGGGAAAAGAATGCCCGCCTGGCAAAACAAGTAAGAGAGCAGGAGGAGACAGTAAAAGGCTTACAGGCAGCCTATAAGGTAATGAGCGCACAGGGGTTTGAGGATGCGGCCCACGGCCCCTGCCAGAAGCAGATAGAGAGTCTCAGCCTTGCTCTAAGGAAGGCAAGAGGCATGGTGTGCCTCATGAGCCCAAGTGCAGCCCAGGTCGACTTTACAGGGAACCTGGGGAGAACGGTTCAGACACCAAAGATGGCACCAAGGGACGACCCGGCTGAGGAGCAGGAGGGCCCACGACCGCCACCCATAGCGCCAAGCTTTAGCGCAGTCTGGCAAGAAGGGGTGGAGTTAGTGGCAGAAGCTGAGGTGGAAAAAACCCCGCAAGAGAGGCTGGGACCGGGGCCGATGTGCCCGGCCCGGCAGGACAGATTTGGCCCACCCGCTGATAACGGGGATGCGGGACCCCTCCAAAGCCAGTTCGTGGCTCCCCACGGTACACAACAGCTTAGGGTTATGGTAAGCCACCTGAGTAAACTCACCCAACAAGGGGACCCCTCAGTTCACTTCATAGAAATAGAACAGGCAGCAAGCATTAACGGCTGTGACGATGCCAAGATGGCAAAAATGCTCCTGTTCTCACTGGACAGCCGGTTATATCAGTCTCTCTCTGCTGAGAGCAAGAGAGGACAGAATGGGTATGCGGCCATCACTGAGGAAGTTTTAGAGGCAATGGGGATGAATGAGGGAAGTCCTTTCTCCCGGGTGGAGAAAACAGTGCAGCTCGCAGGAGAGACCCCACAGGCTTTTGCAGACAGGCTGTGGCCCGTGTACAGGGGTGCTTGTGGTGGGGATCTTAACAGGGCTCACCTAAACCGGGACGAGCTGGCCCACTGGCTCCGTAGCCTAGTGGCAAACAGCTTGCCTCGGATCAAAACCCAGGCTGAGCTTTGGTTTGACCCGAAAGACCCCCGGGGCACCGAAGAGGCAGTGGTCAGACAGCTGAACCTGGCCTACCGGAACGGGAGAGGGGCGGAAGAGCCCCCACAAAAAGGGAAAGTACATGAAATAAAACCCAGCCAGAGTAGGAAGGAGTGGCATCAGGAGGGGAATAACCCTTCCAGCACAAAGCTTAACTGTTATGGGTGTGGGAAGGATGGTCACTGGAGGAAGGAGTGTAAGAATCCTTGGAAGGATAACAAGGGAAAGAATTCCTCAGCCCCAGCCCAAAAGGCAGAGACAGGGATCCCTCCCGCCACGGTCGAGTCATTTTTGGACGCCATGAGGTCCCTATTGACTGGCCCAGGGAAGGTAGCAGCAGCCCCATACAACCCAGACTTCTGACTGGAACCAGCGCAGCCTGCCTACTTGTGTCCCCTTGAAAGACACGCACAGGAAGAGACTTCCTGTAAGGAGGCCAGGTTAAATGAGCAGGCCTTACGGGAGGAGAACGCCCGCTTAATGGGGAAAGTAGACGGGCTAGAAGGGCAGCTTAGAGACATAAAGGCAGCCTACAGGGTAGCCAGGAGCAGGGAGTATGAGGATTTAAACCATGGGCCCTGTGAGGAAAGGATAAAAGGTCTGACCCAAGCCCTATCCAAAGCCAGAGGGATGGTTTGCTCAACAACCCCAGGGGAATTCACCACCCCGCAGTTGCAAGCCATGGTAGCGGAGTTGACCAAACTGGAACAGAATAGAAATCTTCGGCCTGCAGCAGGCGAGATTTCACAGAATGCACAAGCAGGCGCAGTGGCCTGTCTTAGGGGAGGGGCCACCCCACCCACCGTTTGGGACATTCCCCCAATCCTCTGGGATTTAGAGGAGGAGGAGCCCGAACCAGATAGCCCCGCCCCCGATCCAGGTGTTGAACCAGCACCAGGCTGTGAAGAGTCACCTGACCCTGAAACAGGTTTAGAAAAGGTACAGCCTGAGGATAGAAATCCCCAGCCAGTGGCAGTGGAAGATTCACAGACCACACAACAGGGGGTAGTGGCTCATGTTAAAAACCCACCAGCCGGAAAACCCCCACCAGCCAAAGCCCCCACCAGCCAGAGCCCCTAGAAGGTCCCCACGAACGCCACAGCCAAATAAACCGTGGTCACCGGCTTCTCAATTTAAAGGGGCCGCCCCTCAAGCCAGGGGTCGATCTGAGGACAGAGGTTCCCGGCCAGCAGCCATGGGCTGCAAGGGACCAAAGGTACAGGACAGGGCGGCCACACCAAAGGGAGCAGTGTGCTCCAGTCCTGACAGGAGTTAGGCTAGCCGTCCGGAGACGGGCGGCAAATGTACATAGCTTTTGTTTATTAAAATTTTGAGATTGTTAAGTTTGGGTGTTTTTAGTTAAATTTTAAGTAAGGTGGTTGGTAGTTTTAAAATGTTACAATTTCAAGAGTGTTTTGTATTGAGTCGAGGTCGCAAGACCCGACTATGCTTCACCCAAGCCAGAGAATCTACTCAGGACCTGGCTATATGCTCTTGTGTCTCCTTACAGACGGGATTGTCGATATGAAGGGGGGCATACTCCTACTCGCTCTGATAGGAATGAGCGCTGGGAGGTGAGGTGACGTGGAGGACTCCCACATCTATGGGTGCTCAGGAGTGAGAGCACCAGTCGTCACCGCAGGGGGTGGCGAGCGGGGAGTGGAGGAGCTCGTCATCTACTTCCACGAGGGAAGGTGGCCAGGGTGGCTGGGGTCCAACTCTACTAAATACTCCAACCAGCCCGGGTTCACATATGGGGAGGCCTCCCTCCCATGCCCCAGAATACAGGTCGTTGCCACAAGGGTCAGTGTCACCGAGGGGAAGCGTGTGTGCCTTACCTGTAAGGGACGAATTCCCCTGAATAGGTGGTGGTGGCTCAGGAAGCTGAGCAGGGACGCAGGGGACCATACAGCCAACTGGGAAAGATTAGGGAACGACACCCACCGGACAATCACAGGGACCCAAGGAGGAGTGAGTGTTTGTTGGAATAAGTGGTGGGAGTCGGAACAGGGAGTCTATGTTTGTATGTGGGGATCAGAGGAAG
The DNA here is from genome assembly GCA_030390025.1 of Squalus acanthias. Taxonomy (NCBI): domain Eukaryota; kingdom Metazoa; phylum Chordata; class Chondrichthyes; order Squaliformes; family Squalidae; genus Squalus; species Squalus acanthias. The sequence continues at coordinate 46,515,332 of CM059428.1, read as the reverse complement.
CCTGCCCCACAGGGGTATCCATCGTCTTCTCCAGCCAATGGCAGGATGCCGGGGAGGGGATAGGGTGGGATTCTAGCCTGCATGGGTGTGTGGTCCCACACATTCCGGTCCCAGTTAATGCCACTGAACTCGTGGCACACACCCGAAAGCCCCTACCCACGACCCAGGTACCGAAAACCCTGGAAGAAAAGTGCCCTACCACCACCAAGGGACCAGGGAATGGGTTGGTCCTAGTACCAACCGAAAAGGTACTATACCAGGGGGTACACTATGCCGTAGCTTCAGTAATATTAAACCTCACCGAGGTATACTTACCTGAGTGGTGTCCAAAGGAGACGGAGCAACTGTACCAGGCCCTGCTAAAGGAAATGTTTAGGAAATTTTACGAATTTGATTTTGCCAATATAGACAAAGTAGAGCTATACAGAATACACCCTGAGAACCCTATGGGCACGGGTAGACAAAGAAGGGGAGCCTGGAATGATGTCTTCACTGCCTATAGTACAGGGTCCTCTGTTATAAATAGCCTGGATGACATGGAATTACAGACACAGATAAATGGTTTAAAAACCCAGTTAAGAAAGATCCTGAAGGATGGGAACACAGTGGTAGGCTAAGAGCTACATGAGGACCAAGCTATGATGGTTCATTTAAAGGAAATTATTGCAGATTGGAAAGGCATGCCAAAACAGTAAATGCACTCAAACGGGAGGATAGAAATGCATCGGATCAGGCTGCACAGAATGAGGTGTGTGTGCTGTACGGGGCATGGTTGCTGGGCGAGGGCCGTAGCAACCTGGAGGATTTAAAGCAAGGTTTAGTCTCCTCCTGGATCAGCAACAAGCACCTCGCAGCCCTCCACCCGTTTAGTAATTCACTGAGCCCATGCCAATTTCGTCTAGCCTCTGAAGCCTACCCTGTCCCAATAGATTGTGGGCGTTCAAATCACACTGTCATGGGGATAGTAGTGAGAATGTCGGTCATGAGTGGGACAGCCCGACCCGTACCGGTATACAGGGTGGAGAACATTGGAGTCATTCAAGGGGGTGCACACATCCGTTTTACAGCGGTCCCACCTTATGTCATAAAGTGGGAGCACGCCATGACAGGTACTGACCTCTGCGGGTGCTGGAGCCGGAGTTCACACATAATACTGTGTCCCCAGCACTTGAACGCCTATTCGAAACCACAGTGCGGGTTTAAAGCTGCTGGCGCACGACCTATTAATTGTACCATGGAGGTGATGGCACACGGCCATGTTTCCCCACAGGTAGCATATATAGGGGGTGGGACATATTGTGTCACCACAGGTGCGTCCCACTACCAGCATGGACACTTCTGGTGTCCGGTAAGTGACAGCAGTTTCTGCTTTAAACCCGAGGCAGAAGTTCAAGTTGCCCAGGAACGGATTGTCCCCATTCCTGAACCCTCCACTGTTCACCTCACTGTAACACAAAATTTTACCAACCTGCAAAAATATGTAGCACATTTTGGCTATGAAATTCCCCCTCTACCAGAACGCCTTACCAAGTTACTAAAAGCTGTAGAGCTCTCTCAAAAACATTTCTACACTTTAGAACAGAATACACACGAGATAGAGAGAGAGATTCAAGGTATCACAGTCCCACCCTGGTGGGACATCTTTGAAAACATAGAGGTCCCTTCATGGGTCAGAATGGCTTCCCACCTCCTCGTAGTTTGCCAACTGGGAATAGTATTGTACCTGGTGTGCACTCAGTGCAAGGGAAAGGGCAGAATACTACAGTTCCGAAATGAAAGGACTTGGAGGAAGCATTATGCTGAGGTGGAGAGAGATACACCTGTTTGAATTATTTTATTCTATGTTCCTGAATAAAGATTGTTGCTTTTTTGTGTTTTGTTCTTTTTAATAAAGATATGTGTTTTCCCAAGCAGTGCAGGGGTGTCGGACCCTCTCCGTGCTTGGTTGTGAAATAAAGATTTTCGTACCTGTATGTACCTAAAACATCGCATTTAAAGGGGAATGTATGTTTGGGGTTTTAGTTTAGGTAATACAGGGGAAGGTTGGTTTTCGAGGATCAGGAATTTTGTCCACCCAGGACGATACTGCAGTGAACTGAAGTATCGCAGGAGGGACTGTAAGATTTTCAAAATTTGCAGATCCCCAAAAACATATATCGAAAGGAAAAAAATAAGGACTTTGGAAATTTGGAGGAGACGTGCCTGAACATGTACCTGGTCTGGGAATTCAACAACCACAAAACATCACCATTTGGACAATAGGCTCTGGGGAAAAACTGCCCCACCCAAAACACAGAGCCCATCACGCTTTCAACAAGACAATGAACAGGTCCCACCTGAAAACTCACTGCATTACGAAACCAGTTTTTTTCATGAGGAGTTTGTGGGGTGGGGGGGGGCGAAGAGGACTATAATTGCAACAGGACCCAAGATTTCTCTCTCTTTTTCGACTCGACCGACTACGCGGGAAGCAGGGGTCTCTGGCAGCACTGCCCAGAAGCCACATGGTGAAGGAAGACGTTCGATGACCAGAATCACCATTGACTTACCTGGCTGGACCACGGATTGTTAATACCCCTGTCTGGTGAGCATTATCCCTGATCTCCTGAAACCGAAACCTAGCTAGAAGTGGGAAGTTTTGGGAGGGATAAAGGTTTTTATTTTTCTTGTATACTGTCATTTTCCTCGCCTGTAACCGTGTGCTCCCCATACCTGTTTAAGTGTGAAGTGTGTTTAAGTTTGTTACCTTTTAACTTTAATAAAAGTTATAGTTCTTTCATTGGAACCTGTGGCCTACTGCATTTTTATTCACAACCCCTAAATAAGTCCAAGTTTTGAACCTGGGGCGTGGGAGCGATTCGAACCGCTCACTTTATAACAACCACACCCTTACACTACTCTATCAAAACCCCTCATAATTTTGAATGCCTCTCTTCAATCTCCCATTAACCTTAACAATCCCAGCTTCTCAAGTCTCTACACATAACTGAAGTCTCCTCAACCCGGGTACCATTCTGGTAATCTCCTCTGCACCCTCTCCAAGCCTTCACATCCTTCCTAAAGTGTGGTACCCATGTTGGACACAATACTCCAGTTGAGAGAGCACTAAATACCTGAGACACTCAGAAAGTTAGTGGGGGGAGGTATTCCTTGTTGGTACGTGTTTTTCCCTTAATGAAATAGAGCCAGATACCTCAGCTTCATTTCTTGGACCCAAATAATTATAAATTATTCACAATATATTTCAATGATTTGGATGAGGGAACCAAATGTAATATTTCTAAGTTTGCTGATGACATGAAACTAGGTGGGATTGTGAGTTGTGAGGAGGATGCAAAGAGGCTTCAAGGCGATTTAGACAAGTTGAGTGAGTGGGCAAATACATGGCAGATGCAGCATAATATGGATAAATGTGAAGATATCCACTTCGGTGGGAAAAACAGAAAGGTAGAGTATTATTTAAATGGTGCTAGATTGGGAAATGCTGATGTACAGAGGGACCTGGGTGTCCTTGTACACCAGTCACTGAAAGCAAACATGCAGGTGCAGCAAGCAATTAGGAAGGCAAATGGTATGTTGGCCTTCATTGCAAGAGGATTTGAGTACAGGAGCAAGGATGTCTCACTACAGTTATACAGGGCCTTGGTGAGACCACACCTGGAGTACTGTGTGCAGTTTTGGTCTCCTTACCTAAGAAAGGATATACTTGCCATAAAGGGGGTGCAGCAAAGGATCACCAGACTGATTCCTGGGATGGCAGGACTGTCATATGAGGAGAGATTGGGTCGACTAGGCCTGTATTCACTAGAGTTTAGAAGAATGAGAGGGGATCTCATTGAAACGTATAAAATTCTGACAGGGCTAGACAGACTGGATGCAGGGAGGATGTTTCCCCTGGCTGGGGGGTCTAGAACGAGGGGTCACAGTCTCAGGATACGGAGTAGGACATTTAGGACTGAGATGAGGAGAAATTTCTTCACTCAGAGGGTGGTGAACCTGTGGAATTCTCTAGCACAGAAGGCTCTACCACAGGAGTCACTGAATATATTTAAGAAGGAGATAGATAGATTTCTAGACACAAAAGGCATCAACGGGGATGGGGAGAGAGCGGGAATCTGGTATTGAGATAGAGGGCTGGATTTTGATACTGGGGTCGGGTTGGTGTCGTGAATCCCACATTTTGGGTTGTAGACCCGCCTCCATCGAGATGTGGCCAACCCACTGTATTTTCCCTTGATTGACCTTGTTGAGCCCGCCCAGTGGGCTCAGCAGGCCAATTAAGGGCCACCCAGCAACAGGTGACGTCACAGATTGACATTTCATCTGTGAAGAGCTTTTGACAGATGAAATATCAGCGTTTGACAGCTCTGTGAAGCTGTCAAACACTGACGATATGATTTCTAACTTGAGTCCTTCCTCTCAGGCTGAGTTAGAAATCATTCCACCACAGAAAACAGAAGGCTGCAGCTTTTGACAGCACCACGGCTTTTCTGCTTTCTGTGCCGGTGAGATTTCTGACTCCCGAGAACTGAAAGGCTGACACCTGCAGGAGGAAGTTAAGGTAAGTAAAACTTTTTCCCACACTTTGCACTTACCTTACACACTTGCCTCTGCACACATGCACCCATCACTCACCTGCCCACCAGACATATCGACCCCTCCAACCCCTGCAGACCCACGGTCCGCCCCGATAACTTGGCGTGGTTGCCACCTGTCGGGAAGCCCACATTTCAGCTGTCGAAATAGGGATTAGGCAAAAAACTGCCTGTTAACTACCTGTTAACAGGCAGTTAATTGTCACTAATCCCTTCCCGCCTCGGGGATTCGGGTCCCAGCACAGGTCGGGTACCCGCCGCCAGCGAAACTGGCATGGAGGCGGGTTGGAGGCGGGATGGGGTCGGGACCCCCGAATCTGCAACTTTAACCCCCCACACGCCTCCAAACCTGCCTCCACGGGTCAATGAAAATCCAGCCCAGAGGAACAGCCATGATCATATTGAATGGCGGAGCAGGCTCGAAGGGCCTACTCCTACTCCTATTTTTCTATGTTTCTAAATGCAGGGCATGGTACCTCGGTGGGATTACTTAGACATTGGCTCAACAAAGAGAGCACAAGCATAACCAGAGCACAGTACTTCAGCTGAGTTCCTTGAATAATAACCTGGAGCAATTATTGAACCTTTTGGAGCAAGAAGCTAGATCCCTATGCCACAATTAGTGAGAGGACCACATGAAGGGATAATTACTAGTCCTAGCCCCTTTAGGGCTACCCCGGATCAGGCATATTCCTCAGACGTTCACTTTCAACTAAAGTTTAAGGTAGCCGAATCCTAAAGACGCTTAATTGGGTCTAAAGGTCCGGATTATCTCTCCCCAAAGGAAAGGAACAACCTGAAAATGTTACCGTCCTCCAGATAGCACTTTTAATAAGTTTAGCTAGACTGTAACGTTCCGGATATTATGAGGGTCCGGAAAACTCCCCCAGAATTCTGCAACTCCTCACCAAAGAGCATACAGAGATTGAGTTTGTGAGTTTGATACAGAAGTCTTATGTGAGACAATTCTAAAAATATATAGATTTATTAAAGAACCGACATGTAATTTACAGTTGGTGAGTCAATCGCAACATTAACAGTTCCAAAAAGAGAAAGCTTTACAATCTTATCAGAGATCCTTACGCTCAAATCTTAACTTCGCTACAGTTTTACAGTTCTTAAAGTTTATTCAGGATATCCACCAAAATCAAATACAGTACCTTTGACCCCCGAGGTACAAAGAGTTGTAGACTTACAGAGCCGCCTCTGAAGCCGAGAATCGCTTTGCCCCTTTACAGCGAGTCTACTATCCCATTTCAGAGTTCAATATTTATACCCTTTTCCAGTGGTATTTCCTTTAAGGTTTTCTGCTGATGTAAGCTAATTATCTCTAGTCATTTTTCTGCTGACCCCTGCAATTCTTACAGTCACCTCAGCTGGTAGCATTACAGAATCGTGTCTCATCTCTAGGTATTCTAAGTTTACCATAAAAAACGGTGTAACAGCAGGTGCGTTTTTTACTTGATGTCATTTTTACGAAGGCAGATGTTTGTGCTTCTTTACGAAGTGTTAATTAGAACACCTTAACCAGGGTGAACTATTGTCTTGTTCCCAAAGGTCAGTCTGTCAGGAGCCTTTAACCTTCTGTTTCAATAAGGTTATTGATTCAGTGTCAACAACTATCTTATCTCTATAGCCAGAATGCTATCACAGCTTTTTCAGTTAGGTTTCTAGATTTCCAGACCCAGTTTGTCATGTTTTAATAAGGCCAGAATTACATAGATACATAGAAGATAGGAGCAGGAGTAGGCCATCCGGCCCTTCGAGCCTGCTCCGCCATTTAATGAGATCATGGCTGATCCTCCAATTCAGTATCCCGTCCCCGCCTTCTCTCCGTAACCCTTAACCCCTTTTGCCTGTAGAAATATATCTAATTCCCTCTTAAATATATTTAATGAGCTGGCGTACACTGCCCTCTGTGGCAATGAGTTCCACAGGTTCACCACCCTCTGAGTGAAGAAATTCCCCCTCATTTCTGTCCTAAATTGTTTAGCCCTTATCCTTAAATTATGTCCTCTAGTTCTGTTCTCACCCGCCAAGGGAAACATTCCTTCTGCATCTAGTCTGTCTAGACCTGTCAGAATTTTATACACTTCTATGAGGTCCCCTCTCAATCTTCTAAACTCCAGTGTGTACATCCCTAAACTACATAGTCTCTCCTCATAGGTCAATCCCGCCATTCCTGGTATCAGCCTGGTGAATCGCCGCTGCACCCCCTCCATGGCAAGAACATCTTTCCTCAGATGAGGCGACCAAAACTGTACACAGTACTCGAGGTGTGGTCTCACCAGTGCCCTGTACAGCTGCAGCAAGGTATCCCTGTTCCTGTATTCCAACCCTTTTGCTATGAAGGCCAGCATACCGTTTGCCTTCTTGATCGCCTGTTGCACCTGCATGCTCGCCTTCAGTGACTGGTGTACAAGAACACCCAGGTCTCTCTGTACTTCCCCCTCTCCCAATTTATTGCCATTTAAATAATAATTTGCCCTCCCGTTCCTGCACCCAAGGTGGATAACTTCGCACTTGTCCACATTATAGTGCATCTGCCATTTATCCGCCCAATCACCCAGTCTGTCCAAATCGCTCTGGAGCTTCCTGGTCTCCTCCTCTGAGCCCACCCCCCCTCCTAGTTTAGTGTCGTCTGCAAATTTGGAAATGCTGCATCCGACTCCCTGATCCAGGTCATTAATGTAAATTGTGAACAGCTGGGGACCCAGGACAGATCCCTGTGGTACCCCACTTGTTACTGCCTGCCATTCAGAAAATGAGCCGTTTATTCCAACTCTCTGTTTTCTATCTGACAGCCAGTTCTCTATCCACGTCAATACTTTCCCCTTTATCCCATGAGCTTCAATTTTCCCTGCTAATCTTTTATGTGGGACCTTATCGAAGGCCTTTTGGAAGTCCAGGTACACCACATCTACTGGCTCTCCCCCATCTATTTTACCAGTTACTCCCTCAAAAAATTCCAATAGATTAGTCAAGCACGATTTACCCTTTGTAAATCCATGTTGACTCTGTCCTATCCTGTCCCCATTTGCTAAGTGCTCTGCTATTTCATCCTTAATGATGGACTCCAGCATTTTGCCCACAACTGATGTAAGGCTTACAGGTCTGTAATTACCTGCTTTTTCCCTACCCCCCTTTTTGAATGGTGTATTTTTCTGAATAGGTTATATGGCTTATTCCTTCACACACATATGGTCTTGCACAGGGATTGTCGCTGCTCCCGGTTCGTATCAGCACACCAATTTCAAGGCCATTGTGTCATATACATTTTATCAGAAACTCAATTAACAGTTACTGAAAAAACTATTAAGTTTCAAACTTTGTATTGTTTTGGAACAATTTATGTATTGTGTAAGTCAAATATTGCACTGCTAGTCATTGTCTGTGGAGAGAGAATAGAGTTAACGGTGACCAACCTGCTCCCAGGGGTCATTACTTCAATTTAAATATTGTAATCAGGCTGGAAGCCTCTTTTTCCCTGTCCATTTTGTGTTTAACTGCCTGTGAACGGGTTTCACACAATTCATGAAATCCAGCAGTTAAACAGAGGCGGAGACTGTTGCATCCAGGAGGTAAGTGGCTTTCTACCTACCTCCTGGATCCAGGGTCCCGACTATACCCACCCCCCACGATCGGAGACCTCCTCATGAGGCCTCCAATCTCTCCCCCCCAGGCCTCCGATCCCCACCATGAGGCCTCCCCCCCCACCCCCGCCCAACCCTCACCCCACCCCAGGCCTCCGATCACCTTCCCAGGCCTCCCCCTCCCCTCCCTCGCTTCTGAGACCTACCTGCCTGCAGCCAGCCAGCCTCTCAATCTGGCAGGCTGCGGGTGGGAATCCGAGGCCTCGCATTCAAATCAGGCCCTGCCGTTAAAGTCGGCACGCCTGCGGTAAACCTGGCCTCTCGGGTTTCCTGCCTGCCTCGGAGGTCCCCCGCCCCCAACCAGCCTCCCTTGAGAAAATTCCAGCCAACGTTTCAGTTCGATGGCCTTTCATCAGAACTGGAAGATGCTAGAGATTTCATCGTTTTTAAGCAAGTACGGAGCCAGGGCAAAAGTGTGGCGTGGTGGTGGGCGGGAGGGGAGGAAAGAACAAAAGGAAAGCTCTGTGATAGGGTGGAAGGCAGGAGTGATTAAATGACAAAGCGGATGATGGTGCGAGGCAAAAGGAGGCGGTAAAGGGACAAGAGGAGGGTCTAGAGGAGGTGTAAATGGTTACAGTAGAGCCATTACCAGCACCTGCTGTCCGAGAAAATGGGAGCAGTGGTTATGATCTAAAGTTGTTGAACTCAATATTCAGGCAGGAAGACCGTAAAGTGTCTAATCAAAAGATGAGGTGCTGTTCCTTGAGCTTGCATTGAGCTTCACTGGAACAGTGTAGGAGGCCGAGGTCAGAGCGGGAGTGGGGCAGAGAATTAAAGTGGCAAACGACCGGAAGTTCAGGGTCACGCTTGTGAACTGAATGGAGGTGTTCAGTAAAGCGATCACACAATCTGCGTTTGGTCTCCCCAGTGTAGAGGAGACTGCATCGTGACCAGCAAATACAGTAGTCTTTTGTCATATTCTTTGGCTTCTGTGTAATTACCTTGTAAATAAATCTGACTATTAATTTTAGCTTAAATTTCATGAGCAGACAGTATGATACTTACAACCCTTCAGTTGGACAAGAGCATGTGCTGGACTGCCCACAGAGTGTGTAAATCAAATGGTACAAGTCTAATTAGTTGTCATGTGGCATATTATTCCATTCATGAAATAAAAGTGCAACCTTCAGTTCTGAGAGATCTTGGTCTGTTTATGGAAACTGTTTTTCGTGAGTCGAAGTTGAAGGTGCTGGGAGAAAGGACAGAATCATAAAGGTTTTGAGGGATTTTAAAAAAACCCTGTAATTCAGTAATTTTATAAATATTAAGCTGACGAGCTGACTTGGAAACTTGAGGCAGATTTGTAAACATTTTGGCCTGGAGTTTCCACTCGATTGCATTGTTTTTTTTGGCACAATTTGCCCGAAATCAGTGTAACCCGTGTAAACGATCGCAGAATATTGCGTGCAGATTACGTCCTGCACAACTCGATATTTCGGAGGCAGCGGACCCGAGAGGGAGCGAGAGCGGAGCCTGAAGATATAAAGAGTGCGGCAGAGCGAGGCCCGAGAGCGGAGGCAGTGGACCCGAGAGGGAGCGAGAGCGGAGCCTGAGGATATAAAGAGCGCGGCAGAGCGAGGCCCGAGAGCGGAGGCAGCGGACCCGAGAGGGAGCGAGAGCGGAGCCTGAAGATATAAAGAGCGCGGCAAAGCGAGGCCTGAGAGCGGAGGCAGCGGACCCGAGAGGGAGCGAGAGCGGAGCCTGAGGATATAAAGAGCGCGGCAGAGCGAGGCCTGAGAGCGGAGGCAGCGGACCCGAGAGGGAGCGAGAGCGGAGCCTGAGGATATAAAGAGCGTGGCAGAGCGAGGCCCGAGAGCGGAGGCAGCGGACCCAAGAGGGAGCGAGAGCGGAGCCTGAGGATATAAAGAGTGCGGCAGAGCGAGGCCCAAGAGTGGAGGCAGCGGACCCGAGAGGGAGCGAGAGCGGAGCCTGAGGATATAAAGAGCGCGGCAGAGTGAGGCCCGAGAGCGGAGGCAGCGGACCCGAGAGGGAGCGAGAGCGGAGCCTGAGGATATAAAGAGCGCGGCAGAGTGAGGCCCGAGAGCGGAGGCAGCGGACCCGAGAGGGAGCGAGAGCGGAGCCTGAGGATATAAAGAGCGTGGCAGAGCGAGGCCCGAGAGCGGAGGCAGCGGACCCGAGAGGGAGCGAGAGCGGAGCCTGAGGATATAAAGAGTGCGGCAGAGCGAGGCCCGAGAGCGGAGGCAGCGGACCCGAGAGGGAGCGAGAGCGGAGCCTGAGGATATAAAGAGCGCGGCAGAGCGAGGCCCGAGAGCGGAGGCAGCGGACCCGAGAGGGAGCGAGAGCGGAGCCTGAGGATATAAAGAGCGCGGCAGAGCGAGGCCCGAGAGCGGAGGCAGCGGACCCGAGAGGGAGCGAGAGCGGAGCCTGAAGATATAAAGAGCGCGGCAGAGCGAGGCCCGAGAGCGGAGGCAGCGGACCCGAGAGGGAGCGAGAGCGGAGCCTGAAGATATAAAGTGCGCGGCAGAGCAAGGCCCGAGAGCGGAGGCAGCGGACCCGAGAGGGAGCGAGAGCGGAGCCTGAGGATATAAAGAGCGCGGCAGAGCGAGGCCCGAGAGTGGAGGCAGCGGACCCGAGAGGGAGCAAGAGCGGAGCCTGAGGATATAAAGAGCGCGGCAGAGCGAAGCCCGAGAGCGGAGGCAGCGGACCTGACAACAAAAACAAGGAGTGACATCACAGGAAAGCAGGGAAGTGATTGGTTGGTCAGTATTTCTCTCTTTATCTTGGGCATTGGTTTAAATTAAGAGCCGGGACTAAAAACTAAAGGTACACTCTGATTCCTGAAGTGCAATCCTGATGGAAAAAGCTCTCCACCTTTGGTGCTGAAGGTGAAAGTTTACCACAATGTATTGCTGTGTGATTCGATGAGAAGCTCTTATGTTGATTGAATGTGCTGTAAAATATTACTCATGAAATGGCTAGATAATTTACAAAAATGTAAAAGTGGAAGAATTTAAATCCTGTAATGATATGTGCAGTAAATTTTCCCAAGTTTCCTGAAGGGAGGAGGCAATTTGAATTTGTGAAAATATGCGGCCCATTCTCTATTAACACTGTAAAAAGCTGTGCGTAATTGATAATGGGCCTGTTACACAGGCAATATCCAATTCTGAATAAGACCATTACAGAATCAATTCAATGGTATTAAAATATTCGGCAATCCTGGGGGAAGGGGCTATGAGAAGACACTATGATGGAAAGATTTGCACCGACGGTCCAATGGAAGTGGGACTATGCCTGCATTCATAGAAGACATTCACTATCCCTGTAAATACTGGGGTAGTCCCACCTTCATAGCGGCAAGAGAACGTGCTCAAAAATCCCATAGTCAGATGGGCAGTGAAGAGAGAAAGAGAAATATGGAAAAATAGATCAAGGGAAAAAGAAGTGAAAGACAGGGAAAAAAGATAAAAGAATGGATAAATATCCCCTAACTATAAGAATATAAGAATTAGGAGCAGGTGTAGGCCATACGGCCCCTCGAGCCTGCTCCGCCATTCAATAAGATCATGGCTGATCTTCAACCTCAACTCCACTTTCCTGCCCAATCCCCATATCCCTTGATTCCTCTAGAGTCATGTGAATCATGTTATGCAACTTGCCACTTCTTGCCATGTTTGTTTTTGGCACAAGGCAAATCTCAGGTACGTGGCTCATGATTAAAAATCTCACAGCAGGGATTTGCCTAACATTGACAGCCCTGGTCATCCTCTAAACAGTAGGGGGTGGTTCTACAATCCCTGCAAGGAGCAGTGCTCACAGGGAGCACATCTTGGAAAGTCATAACCGCGCACCTGTGGTTTCCAAAAATGCGATCCCAGCTGAGGTTATAATGCTCTCATAGGCAAGGATATTCAGGGTAGTTTCCTCAAAGGATCTGAGGGATTTGTAATCTCCTCTGGTTTGGGCCTGTTCCCTTTTATTCAATGCTATCTTGTCTTGCAAGTAGAGAAGAAATCACGAGATGTTGTAGTTTAAGAAGCACTTACTGTGACAAACATATGCCCAAGTCTGTGGAAGACTAGGCAGGCTTGTAGTACTCCAGGTCCCTGTTGATGATTAACCAGCCAGTTGGATCACTGATGGATAACCATTGGAGCCTGAGATTCTCTCCACTTAGTTCCACATCATCCTGCAAGCCAATGGCCTAAAGTACAGTGATCTTAGCTGGACGGCGCTGAGAAGCTCAGCAGTGCTTTGTGCTGGTAAGATGCACGGTTTTAGCCAGTTAAAACCAGCAGTGTCCCCATGCATCCCTTGGGGACCCTATGCCTTGTTTTTTGCGAACCAGGTTCTCTGGGCTTTAGATAACTAGAGTGTAACCCTATGGGGACAGTGCTTGGACTGTATGTCAGGCAAACACAACAGCTACTTATGTGAATTTTTTAGTTGCTTGGTTTGGAGGTTCTTATGCATGGTGATGGTGATGGTGATGGTGATGGTGATGGTGATGGTTTAGCCAACCAAAGGATCAAAAACAAATGTGGCAAAAATGGAACACATAATCTTTTGTTCATTTTCTGTTTCTTGAAGAAGTGACAGCTTTTATTGACTTGATGCAATGGGGTTGCTTAACTTAAAATATTATTGTGTGAATAGATTGGTTATTGTCACTCACATTTCTTAATGTAGTATGCTTCAATTAAAACTTCCATCACATATGGTAATTCTAGTATGATAGTGTAGCAGAGAGGCCATTCAGCCCATCACACCTGTGCTGGCTCTCTGAAAGAGTTTAGTTCTGTCCTGGTGCATGAGACCATTGAGTACCTCAGACCTCTTTGCCCCTACCTGACCTTGCAAATCTTAATAATGTCGATGAATACATAAGCACAAGATAAGTGACCCCTCTCTTGTATGATTACATCTTCACAAATGCAAGAGATAAGTACACTTCTCTTTTATTGCAGTGCTTGGAGTGTAAACAAGATTTTTTTCACTATTCTAATGCTTTTCCTAGGTGTAACCTGTGGGCCAGTTTCATGAAAAGTGGTTGGCTGCTCTTGAGATACAAAAGGCTTATTGGGCTGAAGTGGCCCTCCTCTCATGGTAGCTTGGTCCTAGAAAGAACACACTGCAGACTGGATCTCTTGAGCATTTGGATGAACAGCCTGGTCTGGCCTCTTACTTGTCAATTGCATGATGCTCTGAGAAGATAAACATAATGTCTGGTATGTGCTGCTTAGGGTGGCCAACTCTGGTTGGATGTATTCCTGGAGGTTTCATCACATAACCTCCTGCCATGTGCCTCGCCCCCATGCTCCTCCCACTGGTCACCCAACATGTCCATCCTCACAGCGCACTGCCTTCCCAGCCAATTGGAAAGTGAACAGTCTCTTCATTACCAGATTGGATGATTCTTGACTGTTAGCCAAATGGCCTTTTCTGCCTCATGTCCTGGGTTGCTCCCAGCATTGTCCTGGAGATTAATCTTCAATACCTGGAGACTCCAAGGCAATCCTGGAGGGTTAGTAATACTCGTGCTGCAGTCCTGAGAAACAGCAGCTTCATGCAGGTTTCCTCCATCCGTCCCCATTGTATTGTGCCCTGGATGTGTTTGACACTGATCAGGGGTATTGCTGGTCTAATGACTATGATCAGATCCTGAAAGCCCTGACAGACATCCCAGCCCTACATTCCAGCATCAAGGGCCTGAAAGCCAGTATTCAGAGTTATGCCTGATCTGTCCCCTACTGCCACCAGGGCTGTCATGGAGGAGGAGGCACTGACTGATCCCAGGCCACTGTAGAGGTGGGGGACTGCTGCCGACTCCAATGAAGCTGTCACATGCTCCATTTCTGCCTGCATCAAAGAGAAACCTTACCCCACATTCATACAAATGAGAGATGCACAGTCCTGTATCACTCTTGTCAGTTGCCTTGGAGACTGACCTCACAGCCTGCACATTAGTGAGATGTTTCTCAACCATCCTTCTTTTCAGGAGAGTACCCATTACTCTAAAGCAATTGGCAGCCTTGTCCTCTGCCTCCACTGGGAAGATGGCACATCCTCACCCAATCCCCCCTCCTCTGGCTCCATTATGCTCTGTGAATCACGTAGTGCCACATCCACACTGACACTAACTACTCCCCCCACCCTCTGCCACCCTGCCACCACTGGTGAAAGTATCTCAGCTGGTGGGTGGCAGTGAGAAAACAAGTGATGCAGGGAGGTTGAGGCAGAGAAATACAGGCTGTGTCCTGCCCCAGGGATTCTTGTGTGGCGGTCTTCATCATTCTTCTCCTCTTCATCCTCATCGTCACCATGATTATCATAATCCACCTGAGAGAATTTTCTTTCCTGCTCCTTTCCCTCCTCCTGATTATCATAATCATCATCTTACTCCTCTCCTTAATCATGTGCTCTGATTGATCTGTAGAACTGAGGGCATAAGTTAGAATGGTTGAGCACAGCCCCTTGGGATGAAGGAAACACTGAATGGTAAAGAAGCTCCTGCTTAGTATGTTGTTTCACAGGAATACTGTGTTGAAGTCTAGGTTAGCACCCACTAACCTGCTGCTTCCACTGAGCCATTGATCTTGTCATCTCCACAGCTAAAGCAGAGTGCCTCCTCACTAGCTGCATGACCTGCTCCTCATAGGGGTCAGCTTTCCATTGCCCGCTATGCCCCCTCTGGCACCCGGCCTTTCATAGGCATTGTGTGTCATTTATTTCTGTAAGATTGAGTGAATGAAGTTAAGGCAAGCATTTGATTGATGAGCCCTAGGTGGCCAAGAGTGGCTCACCTCTGGACCCCTCAAGGGCTCTCCACAATCTACAAAGCTCAAGTCAGGACTGTGATGGAATACTCATCACTCACCTGGTTGTGTACAGTCAAAACAACACTCAGGACAGAGCAGTATGTTTGATCAACATCCTTGCCGCTGGACTCAATATCCATCCCCCCTTCCCCACTGTACTGCACTATATACTATCTACAGGATGCACTCAGCAATTCACCAAGGTTACTTCAACAGCACCTCACTCCCCTGCAACCTCAACCACCGAGAAGGACACGATATTGTGGGAACACCATTGCCTCCAAGTTGCCCTATAAGTCATATACAATCCTGACTTGGACATGTGTCACTGTTTCTTTATTGTTGCTGATCAATATCCTGGAAGTCCCTGTCTATCACCATTGTGAAAGCATTGTCACTACAAGGATTGCAGCCTTTAAAGGAGAAGGTCCACCACCACCTTGTCAGAGCGATGAAGAATGGGCAGTAAGTGCAGCCTTGCCAATGTCATCCTCATCCTGAAAACAAATTAACAAAAAAGGTGGCATCAGACAGCTGATGTAATAAATCCAGGTAGCACTCCATTAGAGTGGAGGAAGGGGTTTGAAGGTTCTGCATGCCAATAATTCCTATTATTTGAGTTAGCATCCCATATTGTGAGATCCCAAGTTAGTGAACCTCTGAACCACAATGCAATGTGATGAATCACAGAATCCCCACAGTGCAGATAGAGGCCATTTCGGCCCATCGAGCCTGCACCGACACATATCCCACCCTATCCCCGTAACCCCACGTATTTAATCCCCCTAACACTAAGGGTCAATTTATCATAGCCAAATCAACCTAACCCACACATCTTTGGACTGTGGGAGGAAACCGGAGCACCCGGAGGAAACCCACGCAGACACGGGGAGAATGTGCAAACTCCACACAGACAGTCATCCGAGGCCGGATTCGAACCCGGGTCCCTGGCGCTGTGAGGAAACAGTGCTAACCACTATGCCACCGTGTTGCCCTGTGAGTGACCTGTGCAGCTATTAATTTTAGATAGTCAACAGTGTTCTGGCGCCCATGGTGCCCAAGAAAGAAAAGTGTGGCCAGTTTATTACCTTGCCTGCCCTTGTCAGGTCATTGAATTTTTTCCAGTACTGATCTGGGGTGAGTGAGTTGCCACTCGGTGCCATTGGCATCACCCTCCACATGGCTAATGAGACTTTCCTGAGGTACCTCCCACTGTCACTAAGCAGTGTTTCTCTCCTTTTCTTGGCTTTTTAAAGGATGTAGTTCAAATCTCCAACCCCTCCCCCTCCCCAATGCAGTCTTCTCATGTTACCGGGAGTTTGTGCTCAGCCAAAGCCAGTGTGTATGTAAACCCCATGATTTATGGCAGGGTCAGCACTGAAGAGGATTGGCGGGTGGAAATCCCACAGCCCCGCACTAAATCCCACTCACCGTCTGTATTCAGCCCCTGCACTAAATCCCACTCACCGTCTGCATTCAGCCCCACACTAAATCTCACTCACTGTTTACATTCAGCCCCTGCACTAAATCCCACTCACCGTCTGTATTCAGCCCCTGCACTAAATCCCACTCACTGTTTACATTCAGCCCCTGCACTAAATCCCACTCACCGTCTGTATTCAGCCCCTGCACTAAATCCCACTCACTGTTTACATTCAGCCCCTGCACTAAATCCCACTCACCGTCTGTATTCAGCCCCTGCACTAAATCCCACTCACTGTTTACATTCAGCCCCGCACTAAATCCCACTCACTGTTTACATTCACCCCCGGCACTAAATCCCACTCACCGTCTGCATTCAGCCCCCGCACTAAATCCCACTCACTGTTTACATTCACCCCCGGCACTAAATCCCACTCACTGTTTACATTCAGCCCCCGCACTAAATCCCACTCACCGTCTGCATTCACCCCCGGCACTAAATCCCACTCACTGTTTACATTCACCCCCCGCACTAAATCCCACTCACTGTTTACATTCAGCCCCTGCACTAAATCCCACTCACCATCTGCATTCACCCCCGGCACTAAATCCCACTCACTGTTTACATTCACCCCCCGCACTAAATCCCACTCACTGTTTACATTCAGCCCCTGCACTAAATCCCACTCACCATCTGCATTCACCCCCGGCACTAAATCCCACTCACTGTTTACATTCAGCCCCTGCACTAAATCCCACTCACTGTTTACATTCAGCCCCGCACTAAATCCCACTCACCGTCTGTATTCAGCCCCTGCACTAAATCCCACTCACTGTTTACATTCAGCCCCCGCACTAAATCCCACTCACCGTCTGTATTCAGCCCCTGCACTAAATCCCACTCACTGTTTACATTCAGCCCCGGCACTAAATCCCACTCACTGTTTACATTCAGCCCCGGCACTAAATCCCACTCACTGTTTACATTCAGCCCCGCACTAAATCCCACTCACCGTCTGCAATCAGCCCCTGCACTAAATCCCACTCACTGTTTACATTCAGCCCCGCACTAAATCCCACTCACCGTCTGCAATCAGCCCCTGCACTAAATCCCACTCACTGTTTACATTCAGCCCCCGCACTAAATCCCACTCACCGTCTGCAATCAGCCCCTGCACTAAATCCCACTCACTGTTTACATTCAGCCCCGCACTAAATCCCACTCACCGTCTGCAATCAGCCCCTGCACTAAATCCCACTCACTGTTTACATTCAGCCCCGCACTAAATCCCACTCACCGTCTGCAATCAGCCCCTGCACTAAATCCCACTCACTGTTTACATTCAGCCCCCGCACTAAATCCCACTCACCATCTGCATTCAGCCCCCGCACTAAATCCCACTCACTGTTTACATTCAGCCCCTGCACTAAATCTCACTCACTGTTTACATTCAGCCCCCGCACTAAATCCCACTCACCATCTGCATTCAGCCCCCGCACTAAATCCCACTCACTGTTTACATTCAGCCCCGCACTAAATCCCACTCACCATCTGCATTCACCCCCGGCACTAAATCCCACTCACTGTTTACATTCAGCCCCGCACTAAATCCCACTCACTGTTTACATTCAGCCACTGCACTAAATCCCACTCACTGTTTACATTCAGCCCCCGCACTAAATCCCACTCACTGTTTACATTCAGCCCCGCACTAAATCCCACTCACCGTCTGCAATCAGCCCCTGCACTAAATCTTAATCGCTGCTATTCGGTCCCACACAAAATCCCATTTGTCGATTACCTCTGTTCTTGCTGATCTACACTCGTTCCCTGTCCCCCCAATAGCATTTAATTACCCTTGTTGTTGTCTATAAATCCATCCATGGCCTTGCTCCACCCTATCTCCACAGTATTCTCCAGCCTTACACCCCTGCCGCCCCACAATCCTTTAATGCTGGCCTCTTGTACATTCTCCTCAGTGAAGAGCTTTGTTCTTCATCAGGGTGCTATATGAATGCAAGTTGTTACTGCTCTAGGTCACTGCTAAATATACATATCCAGTAAACCTGATTTATGAATATAACACACAGGGGGAAAAATTCGGTACCTTAGCGCCTCCACGAATCCAGCGCCGCACACCAAATCCCGCCCCCCTCTCGCAGCGCCGCCGCTATCAATTATTGCCGGGAGCCTCAACGCCAGGTGGATCATGACGACAGTGAGTGTGCAATGCTCACTGACCGCCCGATCTGCAAAATTGATTGTCACCACCTACCTTAGCACCTGGAGGAAACAGCAACAGGGAGAGCTGGAGTGAAGCACTTGGAAGCCAGCTCCAGGGGTGTTATTTAAAGGGATCATCAGTAATGAGTCGCAGCTGTAGGTTAGTGGAGTTTCAGTGCTTTCTTGACAGTTTCACATAGTGCAACAGTCTCATTCCGTGATTTCAAGGTTATTTAGTATCGGGAGTGTTGTGACAACTAAAAAGTAGCTACATTTATTCTTTAAAAAATCAAACTGCTACTCTTGGTTACATTAATGGGGGCTGTACTGGCATTCAACCTCGCCCTCCAGAATCTACGGCAGAGGGAGCGGAGGCAGCAAGAAAGACTGGAACTTGTGGCCAGAGGGAGGAGGAGGGCCATCAGGGCTCATAACAGGAGGCCTTATCCTCTGAGGGTATTCCGAGAGCACTTCCCCTACCTCCAATTAAGCTAGAAGCAGTGTATTAGAAGGCTCTGCTTCACCAAGGAGGTGGTCATAGAACTATGCCACCTCCTGCAACCAGACCTCCAGCCTCAGATCAGGGTGACCATGGCTCTCTCAGTGGCAGTCAAGGTCACCGTCGTACTCAATTTCTTTGCCAGCGGATCCTTCCAGTCTGCAATAGGAGACCTAAATAACATCTTGCAGTTTACTGTCCATCGCTGCATCCGGGAGGTCACAGAGGCTCTCTACAGTAGGAAAAGGGACTACATTTCCTTCCCCATCACCAGAGAGAAGCAGGACGAGCATGCATGTGGCTTTGCCAGGATAGCGGGATTCCCCATGGTGCAGGGCGCTATTGAGTGCACCCACGTGGCTTTGCGGGCATCGCATAACAATCCTGAGATCTTTTGTAACCGCAAAGACTACCATTCACTTAATGTGCAGTTGGTGTGCGACCACAGACAGCGAATCCTCAGTGTCAATGCCCGCTATCCTGGCAGCAGCCACGATGCCTTCATCCTGCACCAGACCGGTGTGCCAGCACTCTTCCAGCCACCACGTCAAGCTCGCAGCTGGCTGGTGGGAGACAAGGGCTATCCGCTTTCCACCTGGCTCATGACTCCCCTCCGCAACACTAACACTCCTACCCAACACTCATATAATGAGAGCCAAGCTGCCACCAGGAACAACATAGAGCAGACCATCGGGGTGCTCAAGCAACAGTTCCGCTGCCTTGACCGCTCAGGAGGAGCCCTCCAGTACTCGGCTGAGCGGGTGTCCCATTTCGTGGTGGTCAACTGCATGCTCCACAAATTGGCCAACATGAGGGCCCAGCCCTTGCCACCAGGGATTGTGGGACCACCTCGGGAGGAGGAAGAGGGAGAGGAGGAGGACGAGGAGGAAGAGGAAGATGAGGAGGACGAGGAGGAGGACGAGAAACAGGAACGAGGGAGGAGGCAGCCACTCAATTGGCCTTCCAGAAGGGCAGTCCGTGATTGCCTCATCAGACTGTGGTTCCAGTAAATTAAACCCCAGATCCCCATAGCTCACCACATCCCCATCATTCCATCCCTGTCGCAGGCCATATCACAGCGCAAAGCTGAAATGAGAGACACCACAAAAGAATCCAAACTGAATTTATTTTTTTAATCGTTCCTGGGATGTGGGTATCGCTGGCAAGGCCAACATTTATTGCCCATCTTTAATTGCCCTTGAGAAGTTGGTGGTGAGCCGTCTTCTTAAACCACTGCAGTCCTTGTGGTGAAAGTACTCCCACAGTGCTGTTCGGGAGGGTGTTCCAGGATTTTGACCCAGCGACGATGAAGGAACGGCGATATATTTCCAAGTCGGGGTGGTGTGTAATTTGGAGGGGAACTTGCAGGTGATGATCTTCCCATCATTTATAACAACAATATTAACTATTCACCCTTGTGCAATCCCTTAGTGCCTCGAGTTACTGTGCCTTTGTCTACTCTAGTGCTCCTACGAAGCGTTGGCCCAGTGGCTGCAGCAGGGCTGGTGGAAGGCTGTTGAGTGTTTGTGCGGGAGACTTCAGATGGCCTTGCAGGACGCCCTCAACCAGCTCTGGGCCTGGAAGGCCTGGCTGTAGACTACACCACCTCAGCATGAGTGGCAGCAGTCTGGGCAGGCTGGATGACAGGCAGAGACAAGGGCAGTGGCAGAGTGGCAGTGGTGGGAGCAGGAATGCTGTTATCCTGAGAGAGGACAGCAGGTTCCTGCTCCACTGACTCACTGCAACTCCCCCAGGGCAGCATCCCTAGCAATCTGTTGGAGCACAGCTTGCTGGCCTGCTGCGACACCGTGAAAGCCCCAGTCGACGGTGGTAAACCCAGCCATGATGGCAGCAGTCAGAGCTTGCGTGGCATCAAGCTGAGACTGCATGAGAGCAGTCTGAGGTTGGATGCCACCAAGCAGAGACTGCATTACAGCACTAAGACGTTGCGTCGCTTCCACTGAAGGGATTATTACTAGTCCTAGCCCCTTTTGGGCTACCCCGGATCAGGCGTATTCCCCAGACGTTCACCTTCAACTAAAGTTAGAGGTAGCCGAATCCTAAAGACGCTTAATTGGGTCTAAAGGTCCAGACTATCTCTCCCTAAAGAAAAGGAATGACCTGAAGATGTTACCGTCCTCCAGACAGCACTTTTAATAAGTTTAGCTAGACTGTAACCTTCCGGATATTATGAGGGTCCGGAAAACTCCCCCAGAATTCTGCAACTCCTCACCAAAGAGTGTACAGAGATTGAGTTCGCAAGTTTGATATAGAAGTATTATTTGAGACAATTCTAAAAAAATATAGATTTATTAAAGAACCGACATGTAATTACAGTTGGTGATTCAGTCGCAACATTAACAGTTCAAAATACAAAAGCTTACAATTCTTATTATCAGAGATCCTTATTCTCAAATCTTAACTTCGTTACATTTTTACAGTTCTCAGTTATTCCAGGATATCCACCAAAATCAAATACCTTTGATACCCAAGACTCAAAGAGTTGTAGGCTTACAGAGCCTGCCTCTGAAGCCGAGAATCGTTTTGCCCTTTCCAGCGAATTCTGTCTTCCCATTTGAAAATCCAATCTTTATACTCTTTCTCAGTGGTATATCCTTTGAAGTTTTCTGCTGATGTAGTTAATTATCTCTAGTCATTTTTCTGTTGACCCCTTCTATTCTTACAGTTAGTTCAGCTTGTAGCTTGCAGAATTATGTCTGCTGTGTAGGTGTCTCAAGTTTATCATAAAAAAACGGTTGTAACAGATGTATCTATTTGATGTCCTTCTCACCAAGGTCTTCTGTTTAATTCATAAGTCACCTTAGCTGGTTGCAACACAGACTTCATGTCTCCTAGGTGTTCCAAGTTCAAACCAAAACAATGTGATGGGTGGTGCCTCCCCCACTTGATGCCATTCTTACCAAGGTCTTCTGTTTGTATCTTTTGCATTTAGAACACCTCGATCAGATGCACCATTGTCTTCTTAGTTGCCTCAACTGGTTGTATTACAGACTCGTGTCTCCGTGTTTCATTTGATGTCATATTTACGAAGGCATATGTTTCTTTAATTTTCTGTGATTCATTTCAAAGTGTTGGTTTAAGACACTTTAACTGGGTATGGTATTGTGTTCTTTCCAAGCTTCAGACTTCCCGGAACCTCTAACCTTCTGTTTCAATGAGGCTATTGTTTCAGTGTCAACAACTTCTCTTATCTCAAAAGCCGGTATGCTGTTTACAGCTTCTGATTGTTGAGGCTTTCAGATTTCCAAGCCCAGTTTGTCATGTTTCAATTCCAGAATATTTCATAGAATTATGTATTTTTCTGAATATGGCATATTCCTTCACACCGCCTGTGCTGCCACGGAAGTGGCCAGATCGCCCATCACGCACGGCATCAGGTCTGGGTCGTCACGATCTCTCTGGGAGTCTACCATCATAGAATCATAGAATCATAGAAAGTTACAGCATGGAAGGAGGCCTTTTCGGCCCATCGTGTCCGCACCAGCCAACAAAGAGCTATGCAGCTTAATCCCACTTCCCAGCTCTTGGTCCGTAGCCCTGCAGGTTACAGCATCCCAAGTGCACATCCAAGTACTTTTTAAATGTGGTTAGGGTTTCTGCCTCTACCACCCTTTCAGGCAGTGAGTTCTAGACCCCCACAACCCTCTGGGTGAAGACATTTCCCCTCAAATCCCCTCTAAACCTTCCACCAATTACTTTAAATCTGTGCCCCTGGTTTTTGACCCCTCTGCTAATGGAAATAGGTCCTTTCTATCCACTTTATCTATGCCCCTCATAATTTTATACAACACAATAAGGTCTCCCCTCAGCCTCCTCTGTTCCAAGGAAAACAGACCCAGCCTTTCGTCATAGCTAAGATTCTCTACTCCCGGCAACATCCTTGTAAGTCTCCTCTGTACCCTCTCTAGTGCAATCACATCTTTCCTGTAATGTGGTGACCAGAACTGTACACAATACTCTAGCTAAGGCCTAACTAGTGTTTTATACAGTTGAAGCATAACCCCCCCTGCTCTTGTATTCTATGCCACGGCTAATAAAGGCAAGCATTCTGTATGCCTTCTTAACCACCTTATCTACCTGGCCTGCTACCTTCAGGGATCTGTGGACATGCACTCCAAGGTCCCTTTGTTCCTCTACGCTACTCAGTATCCTACCATTTAATGATTATTCCCTTTCCTTGTTAGCCCTCCCCAAATGCATTACCTCACACTTCTCCGGATTGAATTCCATTTGCCACTGTTCTGCCCACCTGACCAATTTATTGATATCTTCCTGCAGTCTACAGCTTACTTCTTCAGTATCAACCACACAGTCGATTTTAGTATCATCTGCAAACTTCTTAATCATACCCCCTATATTCAAGTCTAGATCATTGATCTAGATCCTTTGCAGACTGGAAATGGTGGGCTCCATGGTGTGCGCAGAGCCTTGTGCAATGTTGGAGGCGGACTCCTCCACTCTTCCTATCATTGTCGAGAGGATCTCGGGCACCCTTGCCATTGCACCTATCTTCTCCGTGTGCATGTCCATCGCCCTTCTTCTAATCGCCTCCCCATTGAGGTCCTCATCTGAGTCCTGTGCAGCAGAACTTGCGAACGAACTCTCCCTCCAGGGATCTGGACCCCGAGCTACCCTTTCCCCCTGGCCTTGTTGCAGCCCACTCATCCCTGGTGCCTCACCCTGTGCAGATCCCGCTACTATACTAGCCTCTAAAGAACGCGTAGTGCCAGTATCTGAGCTGGTGCCTGCGGGTGAGACATGCAGTGACACAGTATGTTCTTCCTCCACCTCTTCTCCCGCCTCGCTCTCTACGGTGCCCTTAGGGAAAAGCTACTCAGGTGCTTGCTCATTATCTGCAGGCATAAAGGCACAATAGTCGGGTTAAGGTGAGGGGAGGGGGCAGGAAGGGAGAAATGCATGCATACAGCATGATTAGCTGGAAAGTGCGAAACGCTTGTGGGGTGAGGAGGAAGGGGGATGTGAGAAGAAAGAATAGGGATGAACATACCGTTGTTGTCTCCAAGGGGGCCACGGCGCCCAGCACCTGGCGCCCAATAATTTGCAGCACTCTATTTTCCAGCGTAGACAGTGGTTGGGTGTCAGCTTGTCCCCCGCCTGTGCGCTCCTGCTCCCTCCTGTTGTGAGCCACCTTGGCCTGCAAGAGAAAGGAAAATGTGTGAGTGAGTGTGGAGCAATGTGTTTGGGTGATGTGCCTGCCATAGTTGAATAGCTGTCATTGGGTGTGAGTGTTGGTAGGTAGAGATTGTTGGTGGGTGAGTGCTGGGGGTGTGGTGCTTTGGGTAGTGTGTGAAGACTGTGGTTCAGATGGTGGTACCTAGCATTTGCAGAAGCATTCACTCACCCTTGCTACCCGAGTGAGGTCATTAAATTTCTTCCTGCACTGTGTGTGGATCCTGGGGACCACAGTGCTGCCCAAGAGGTGCTGCGCTATCTCCCTCCACATGGTGTGGAAGACTTGCGGCGAGGGCCTCCTGCCACTTGCCGGGTAGAACACCGCCCTCCATCTCCACAGCGAACACCAACGCCTCCAATGCTTGATTGCAGAATCTGTGGGCTCTCTCCCTGGAGCATGGTTCTGCCAAAAGTACAGCTGCTTCAGTCCGCCGGCCCCTTCTCCTTGACCTGCTGCTGCTTGCTGAGGCAGCTGTACAGCCAGCAATGCTGAGAATGAGTTTCTGCAGCATCAATGCACCTCCCCTTTAAGAACTGGAAAAAGCCTGTGGCAATCATGACTTGTGATTGGACTGCATCTGATCTTGGTCCACCCTTTGAGTGTAACGCCAATGAGTTTGGGCTTAAAGACTTGAATTAGGACTCCAATCATTTCTTTGAGCAGTGAGCACAAATTTTGCATGCAGTCTAAAGCATTAGCACCTGGCGCTAATTCTCCA
This sequence comes from Squalus acanthias, assembly GCA_030390025.1. NCBI lineage: Eukaryota > Metazoa > Chordata > Chondrichthyes > Squaliformes > Squalidae > Squalus > Squalus acanthias. The sequence continues at coordinate 46,490,227 of CM059428.1, read as the reverse complement.
ACCTTTCTAATTATACCGCCCATTCCTAGGCTATAATGAATTTCTAGCCCACTGATCCTAACACTATCTTCTCCCTGCATTTTGGAGTTACCAATAAAAGAATATTTTCAGTAGAATCATACAGGCCAGAAGGAGGCCATTTGGCCCATTGTGCCTGTGCCGGCTCTTTGAAAGAGCTATCCAATTAGTCCCACTGCCCTGCTCTTTTCCCATAGCCCTGCAAATTTTTCTTCTTTAAGTATATATCCAATTCCCCTTGGATAGTTACTATTGAATCTGCTTCCACCACCCTTTCAGGCAGTACATTCCAGATCATAACAAATTGCAGCATAAAAAAATTCTCCTCCTCATCTCCCCTCTGGTTCTCTTGCCAATTATCTTAAGTCTGTTTCTTTTGGTTACCGACCCTCCTGCCATTGTATTGTAAAAAAATGTTCCAGTCTTCACCAATGTTTCTCCTTTTCTCCAAAACAATTTTTACTCATGCCTTTTGTGCTTTGCCACAGTAAAGGTATGCTTATTATTTCACAAAACTGACCAGTACTGTAAAAATACCACTTAGAATATCTCGCCATGTTTTACTACATATTCTCATTGCATAATATGCTTCCTATCGAGTCAGGTGACCCTGATATGTTGTTTTGCAAGATCCTTCATAATACTTTCAATAAGAAAAGGTCTTCAAAAAGGCCATGAGCATAGGTTTTACATAATGAGGCGGGATCACATTTTCCATATAATTTTCATTCAGGTTAATGTTTAAGCAGTGCTAGCAACACGTCCGTCAGTACAGTTGGTCCTTGCGCTGCTATAAATGGCTGAGTAAGAGCCTGATTATGTCCAAGCTTGTCTGTCAGCTGTTTGAACAAAGCAGGAACTTCAATGCAGCTGGTTTGTAGAATGCAGTTTCGTGACACTCTGCACTTAATTTCCCCTGGCCTTGTGATTGGCTGCTCCTGCAATCCTCCTTGCAGCTCCTAGTGACTGTTGCTGACGGTGTATTCCTGACTAAGCTGTGTGTGACCTACTTAAAACACCATGAACTGTGGTTCAAAAATTACCCCTGGAACGAAGCCACAGAGTGCATTGTAAAAGCATGGGAGGCTTATGTAAAATAAAATGTCTTTGACTGCATTTAATCACTGGGACTTTACCTTTTCTTGTTCCTGGTGTCAATTGTGCAATTTATCTTTGTGCAGCGAAGTACAGTATATTGATTTGCAGCGCTGCTTTGCTAAGTCAGTTAAGTCCCTGACCAATCAGCATCCTTCCAACATGTCCTTGCGTTGGCAAAACAGCTGAAGTTGTAATAATGAGGAATCTGTGGTTAAAAGCTGAGCTGACAGCTGCAGCCTGTAGTAGAACTGGTATCACAGGTCAAAGTCAGTGCTAAGCATTTGATGACAGAACTGATATTTATATAGTGATAATTGTTCATTGAGACGTTGCGTTGGGAGGAAAAAGAACCTCCTGGTCATTAAAGTATATGATATTTTTACATAATGGATACCTTTTGAGCCTGCACTAATATCAATAACTATTGTTGTGTAATAAAAAAAGATTTTCATTTACACAGCGCCTTTCACCTTAGGACATCCCAAAGCACTTTGCAGCCAATGAAGTACGTTTGAAGTGTAGTTACTGTTGTAACGTAGGAAACGTGGCAGCCAATGTGTGCACAGCAAGCTCCCACAAACAGCAATGTGATAATGACCAGATAATCTCTTTTAGTGATGTTGGTTTGAGGGATAAATATTGGGCAGGACACCGGGGAGAACTCCCCTGCTCCTCTTCGAATAGTGCCATGGGATCATTCATATCCACCTAAGAGGGTAGACTTCAGTTTAATGTCGCATCTAAAAGATGGCACCTCAGGCAGTACTGCACTAGATTTTGTGCTCAAATGACTGAATTGGCACTTGAACCACAACTTTCTGACTCATAGGTGAGCGTGCTACCACTGGGCCATGGCTAGCACCTGGCAGGTTCCTGGCATATACAATTTCAGGCATACCAACACACAATGGCACCCAGCTTTCACTTCTTGGTCAGTGAGTATAAAATATAAGTCTATAAGGGTGAATTGTTGGGTAAATTTTCCACCTTGGTGCTGCTGGCACAGGACACCGCAGACTGGGAGCGCATACTGGGATTTTGGGTGCATAAGATTTCAAAAGGAGAAAATGACCACTTTTGATTTTGGTAGAGAATCCAGTGCTGTGACTGAGTGGCAAGTTTGACGTTTGCCAAGATTTCACTGAGTCAACCTTGCAGGGTTTCCCGAGATTGGTCGATTTTTATAATCACAATGAACCCCCAGCCAGGAGTGGCTCTGCTAGCAGGAGTCCAATGTCAGTGAGGAGCTCCTAAAGGCTGAAGCTCCTATTTAAAGAGGTACTTTACTAGTTGCGGGACAGAGGAGGTATCTGTATCAACAGGCTGTGTTGGACATGGTGGTGGCTTAAACAATACATTGAGTGAGCCATGGTGAAGCTTAAAGTTAAGGGATCGAACCGTTGTTCTTCTTCCTTTCCTCATAACGTCACTCACCTGCAGGGGCAGCATTTCCTCAGCCATTTCGCTGGATTCCTCCCATAACCTTGGCAGGCATCCACCGGAGCAACATGGGAAAAGGCTGGGATCCAAATATGCCCAGTCTCGACCTCAGCTGGAAAATCCTGCTTGGCCTTTTAAAGAGCAGAACCTCCACCTACCCCTAATGATACCAGTCATGTCAGAAAGTGTGGGGACAGGGGTTCCTATGGTGGAGGTTCCTGCTTCCTCAGCCCATAAGGAACCCAATGTAAGACTGGAGACTGGTATGAAGAGTTAAATGAGGCTCACTGGCCTTGAGAAAAGCAGAAATGGGCCCCGCCTGGGTGGAGGGGGTGGGAGAGGACGAGGGGGGAGTCCAGGCAAGAGAAGTGGCCTAGACCCCTGATGATAGGGGGGCATAATGGCGTTGGCATACCCGCGGTTAGCTGGTGGGTGCTGGAGTTTCTGGCAGCATGAGGCAAGTGCACACCCTCCATCTGTAACAAACATCAGTGTGGTGCATCCACCCTGGTAGGGGTGGAGCTAAAGTCGAAGGATTAGGAGAGGGGTCGAAGTCCAAATTTTTTCCAACTTAGCAAACCACAGCCACAAAGACATCCTCCAATGCCCCTTTGCCATTCATGTCAGACTTAAAATCTCAATAAAATCACCATCAGGAATTTAAAAGTTAGGTAAGTATATTATTTGCAGTAAATTTTGGCTGATTCCTGATGTACAAAATTCATAGAATCATAGAATGATACAGTACAGAAACAATCCATTCGACCATCATGGCTGTGCCAATCTCGTTGATTGGGGGGGGGGGGGGTGGGGGGTGGTTTCATGACCCGCCTGACCTCCCACTGGTTGTGTCACTGCACCCTGGGGAATTTAGGTTGTGAGGTTAAAGTAGGGACACAAGTTGAACCACAGAATACGAGTGAACAGAAGCATATGGTGGAGGCAATAGAGGAGCAAGGCCTGCTCAGATGATGTTGCTGTCTCTCAGGTCACATTGACATCTGGTCCCTCCATTCATCCTGCTCAAATTACATTAGATGTGCCAGGACCAGGCAGCCACCACAGCAGCAAACGTGGTGGAACTACTTGCTGGGCGATGTCGTGACCCAGCACAAGAGGGCCACCTCAGACCCAAAATGTTCTTAATGATACCCAGTAGTCAGCTACCTTACTTACACTAGGGAAGCACCTATAAGGAGCATATAACACATGCACTGTCACCAAGCAGAAGTAACAGGGCAAGCAATACTAAGTATATGCACAAATAACTTATAGGCTATTAAATTTGGTTTAAGTGTGTCCAGAGGTAATAGTAGATGAAAGAAATGGGATCCATGGCAGGTGAGTTAATGTAGACGTCAATGTAAAGAGAAGGCATTTGACCAATGCAATATGCACATGTAGAAAGGACTGTTTATGCATTAGGTGGTTGGGGTACTTAGGTGAAGGTCTTACAACAACAGCCTAGTGTATGGCTCTTTCTGCCTTTTTAAATTTGTTTATGGGATTTAGGCAACACTGTTAGGGTCAGCATTTATTGCCCATCCCTCTTTGCCCTGAGAAGGTGGTGGTCAGCCTTTTTTTGTGAACTGCTACAGTCCTTATGGTGATGGTGCCCCCACAATGGTGGTAGATAGGCAATTCCAGGATTTTGACCCAGTGACAACAAAGAAATGGAGATACATGTCCAAGTCAGGATGCTATGTGACAGAGGGACAAATGGAGGTGATGGTGTTTCTATGATATTGCTACTCTTGTTGTTCTTGGTTTTAGGTCGTGGGGCTGGGTAGTGCTGTAAAAGCAAGCTTGGTGAGTTCCTGCAGTGCAGCCTGTAGATATTACATACTACAGCCACAGGAGTGGACACTGAGTCCAGTGGCAGGAGTGCTGATCAAGTGATCTGCTTTACCCTGAATGGTGTTGAGCTTCTTGAGTGCTGTTTTCAGCTGCACTCATCCAAGCTAGTGGTGCATATTCCATCACATGCCTGACTTGAGTCTTTTAGATGATGGAGAAGCTTTGGGGGGGTCAAGAAGTAACCCATTTCTGTAGCCATGGTGTTCATATGGTTGATCCAGTTAAGCTTCTGGTCAATGGCAACACCCAAAACTCGGCAATAGTGGTGCTGTTGATGGTCAGGAGTAGGTCGTTGAGCTTTCTCTTGTTGGAAATATTCATCACCTGGCACTTATATGGTATGAATGTTACCTGTCATTTGTCAGCCCAAGTCTGGATGTTAGCTAGGTCCTGTTAAGGCTGACACAGGCTGCATCATTATCAGAGGAATTGTGAATGGAGCTGACTAAGTGGAATTGTCAGTGAGTAGCTCCACTTCTGACATCATGGTGAAGGGATGGTCATAGAAGAAGCAGTTGAGGGATGGTTGGGCCAATGGTACTGCCCTGAGGAACTCCTGCAGCAATGGCCTGGCATCCAACAATCTTGCTGTGTTTCAGATAAAACTCCAATCACTGAAGGAGTTTCCCCTTGACCTCCATTGACTTCATTTGCTGAGCTCCTTGATGCCATACTTATTCAAATGCTGCCTTGAGTTGAGGGCAGTTACTCTCACTTCTTTTCTGGCAATTAGCTCTTGTGTCCATGTCTGGATCAAGGCTGCGATGAGGTATGAAGCTGAGTGGTTTGGTGCAACCGGAACTGAGCGCTGGCAAGTATATTATTCTTCAGTAGGTGCCATTTAATGGCATTATTGCTAACTCCTTTCATCACTTTACTGATGATTGGGAGCAGGAATTGTTAGATTTATCAAGTTTTTTTCGTGGATATTACACATCTGGACAATTTTCCTGCAAAGGTAGTTCAGCAGAAATACCTTCTGTCTTCTCATCTTAATCTTACTCTGCTCTTGGCTGTGTGTGGTTGTCTTCCTCTACCTATAGAATGCTTATGCCTTTTGGTGTTGTGAAAGTTGCAGATCATGCAGCAAGCTACAATAATTTTGGAGGGCAAGGCATCTGACGCATTGGGGGCAATTTTAACCTAACCCGCCCATCAAGAAACTGATGTCAACCGAGAGTAATATTTCCCACCCGGCCAGTCAGGTTTTGCAGTCTGCTGTTTGTTTCAATTGATCCTGGCATTGCCTTAAAATAAGTCTGCTACGTGGGAAGTGGGTATTCATGATCCTATTTTGATGGTCACAGATGTGCTGCACCTTGAGTGACTGATTGCAAGCTCTTGCGATTCATGAAGGCCATCGGATTGTGTGCAGGAGCCCATAGGGCAACAGCAATGATGCCCTGCACTTTGGAGAAACCTATCATACACAAACAAATTGCACAGCCCTTTTATTCTGCTGCATGCTGCCCATGGGAAAAGTTATGAAATTATTTTCCCTGGTAAACAGTGCATCCGTTGGTTGCTTGACACATTTGTGAATTGCAGATTAACTGATATTGCTGATGTCCCCAACAGCTTGGAATGAGATGAATGCATATAAATTCAGGACTGTGCTAACATTGGCTTTCACTGGCAGTGTTGCCCCTGTGGTGGAGATTGGCTGGAGGTCAGATTCCAGGGGGCAGCACTACTCTGTCCCTGCCTCCCCAGTGAACCAGAACCTGCAAACAACAACCACGACAACAACTTACATTTATATAGCGCCTTTAATGGAGTAAAACATCCCAAGGTACTTTACAGGAGCGTTGATAAACAAAATTTAACACCATGTCACATAAAGAGATATTAGGACAGGTGCGCAAAAGCTTGGTCAAAGAGGTAGGTTTTAAGGAGCGACGTAAAGAAGAGGTAGAGAGGCGGAGAGGTTTAGGGAAAGAATTGAGGAGCTTAGGGCCTAGGCAGCTGAAGGAATAGCTGCCAATGGTGGAGCAAAGGAAACCAGGGATACAAAGGCAGTTTTCCTCTCACATTCCAAGGTACATGTACCTCTGCCAATAGATACATCTTTGTTTGTATCAGCAGGTAAGGGCAGCTCAACACTGAGGCGATCTGATCTGCTTTTTTATTCCTCCTTTCATCCTCTTCTTCGTCCTCCAAATAACACAGAAAGAGATGAAACCCCATCGGGAAACCTTCAAAAATAATCGGACACAAAATAGCACTATGAATAATTCCGATCAGAATTTAAAGGTAAATTGCACTTTCAGATATATTTCTTCAAAGTGGCAAATCTCCCTTTAAATGCCGACTTCCTGTCAGGCCAGAACGTGTCTGTGCCCATGGTCTGTTTTATACAAGCAAACTCAAGGCACAGTGCATTCCCAGTGACAATCTCAGGAAATGATGTGTGTGATCATAAGGATCCTGTTTCAAAATATTATAATATTGAATTGAAGCTTTTGTCAGTTCTCAGTGAAAGCTCTAAGAGTCACTTTAAGGCCTACTCAAAAGTTCAGGCATGGTGCAGCAAGACTTCTGATCTCCTTCCTAGAATCCATTCTGTTCTGGCACCACCAATGACAGTGACAAGAAACTTACCTAACTGGCTGCAGTGCACCTTAGCATCAAGAGGTCTTTTGGTGCACGTGGGGAAATATTGCAACAACTTTCATGTAATTTAGGGTGTTACCTCTTTTCCCCCATCTCCCCCACACTCTGTTACACTGAGTAGCTACACAGCTCTGCAATGTATTATCACATAGAATCATAGAATGGTTACAGCATGGAAGGAGGCCATTCGGACTGTCAAGCCCGTGCCGGCTCTCTGCAAGAGCACTTCAGCTAGTCCCACTCCCCTACCCTTTTCCCGTACCCTGCAAATTTTTTTCTTTCAGCTACTTATCCAATTCCCTTTTGAAAGCCGTAATTGAGTCTGCCTCCACCACCCTTTCAGGCAGTGCAGTCCAGATCCTAACCACTCACTGTGTAAAAAAGTTTTTTCTTACGTCACCTTTGGTTCTTTTGCCAATCACCTTAAATCTGTGTCCTCTGGTTCTCGACCCTTCTGCCAATGGGAACAGTTTCTCTCTATCTACTCTGTCCAGACCCCTCATGATTTTGAACACCTCTATCAAATCTCCTCTCAATCTTCTCTGCTCCAAGGAGAACAAGCCCAGCTTCTCCAGTCTATCCACGTAACTGAAGTCCCTCATCCCTGGAATCATTCTTGTAAATCTTTTCTGCACCTTCTCTAAGGCCTTCACATCCTTCCTGAAGTGTGGTGCCCAGAATTGGACACAATATTCCAGTTGAGACCGAACCAGTGTTTTAATCAGGTTCATCATAATTTCCATGATTTTGTACTCTATGGGCTGGATTTTCCAAGCCCCGAGGAGGCGGGCATGGAGGCGGGACAGCCGGTAAACTCGGAGAAAGTGGGGGCGGCTGGCAAAGCCACCCCCATCCCACCTCCGTGCCCTTTTGCCAGGAGGCGGGAAGATGTGCAGCTTCAGGTCCCATCTCCTGGAGGCAGGAAAGGCATTTCATCCTTTTAACTGCCTGTTAACAGGTAGTTAACAGGCAGAAAAAAGGATTAGTGCCATTTTACCTTCGCAGGTGAAGGCTTCCCGACCTCGGAGAACCCCGTCGGGTTGGAGGAGACGTGGAGAAGGTCGGAGGCGGTTGGAGGCACCTGGAAGTAAGGTGTAGAGGTGAATGATGGGTGCAAGTGTGGAGTGATAAGTATGCAAATTGAATGATAAGTTTAAAAAAGTGTTCACTTACCTTGTTTTCTTCCTACAGCCTTTAGCCACTCTTTAGTTTGATGAGTCCTGAACACAAGAACTCATCAAACTAAAGAGAATGTCAGTGTTTGACAGCTTCACAGAGTTGTCAAACGCTGACATTTCTTCTTTCAAGAAGTCTTGACAGATAGCACGTCTGACGTTGATGTGATCTGTCAATAACTTCCTCCCTAATTGGCTTGCTGAGTCCGCAGGGCGGGCTTTACAAGCTCAATCAGGGGAAAATCCCTATGGTTGGTCAGGTGAGGATGGAGGCGGGACATTGACACGACAAGCAGCTGTCCCGCCTCCAACTCGCCTCCATTCACAAAATCCAGCTCTATTCCTCTATTCATGAAGCCCAGGATCCCGTAAGCTTTTTTAACTGCTTTCTCAACCTACCCTGCCACCTTCAACGATTTGTGCACATATACCCCCAGGTCTCTCTGTTCATGCACCCCCTTTAGGATTGTACCCTTTAGTTTATATTTCCTCTCTTCATTCGTTCTACCAAAATGTATCACTTCATACTTTTCTGCATTAAATTTCATCTACCTACATGGTTTGGCATGAGCAGGCTCAGTTCGCTCTGGCCTAATAAAGCAAGCACATGGACAAGCAACTCATCCTGTCTCTGTCCTTTATTTGTTCTACCCACATATATTACAAGCTCAGCACCAGTTCAGCGGATACTGCATTCCCAGTTCCCATCAAAAGCACCTCCTGTTGATCCAGTTGAGGGGGCAGTCATCACCGAGACATTATATTAGTAATGACAGATGGGTGCCACTGTGTATTTATAGGCTCTAAATTGCACATTCAGAGTTCAGCATGCTCGGAACATTGCATAACAATGCAACTAAATTGTTAATACAGTTATTGCAAATGAAAGTATTCATTCTATAAAGATAGAGGGCTGGATTTTGAATGACCCATGGAGTCGGGTTTGGAAGCGTGTGGGGGGTTAAATTTGCGGGGTCGGGGTTTCCGACCCCATCCCGACTCCATCCCGCCTCCACGCAATTTTGACAAAATCAGTCGCGGGGTTCCCGACTCCGTCCCGCCTCCAAGAGGCGGGAGAGGCCATTAAAGCCCTTAACAAGCTCTAAATTGGCTCTGTAATGCCATTTTGAAATGTTTTAGCTAGTTTAACCCTTTTCTGACGTGAAGTACGCCTGGTGTGAAACACTCCAGTGAAACCTGGCGGGAGCACAAGTGGACAGCTGACTATCAGCTGCAGGTCCACTATTACAACGGAGATGTGATGAAGGTAATAGTAGTATTAGGTCTGAAAGTCGCCGCTGCTGCATTGAATGTGTTCAGAGACTGCCTGGCCTTTGCTGTGAGAGGGCTTGGATGCAAAAAAAAATTCTCTCTCTCTCTCTCTCTCTCTCTCTCTCCTTCTCCCCCCCCCCCCATATTTTGCATCCAGGTCCACTCACATCAAAAGCAAGCCAGGCAGGTCCTCTCTCACCAACAGTCTCTGAGACTAGGCAGTCAGCAATGATGACATCATCAGAGGCGACTTTCAGACTGAAACCACTAATTGGTTCATGGGTTCCCACATGCTGGAACTCAATTGCCCAATTAAGTGAAAATTGCATCATTCATCCACATTAATCTGGAGTCGGGGGGGAAACACGAAATGCGGATTACACGACCCCAACCCGACCCCAAGACAAAATCCAGCCCATTTACTTTAATGAGCTGGAGTTTTTTTCTCTCTCAATGTGAAACCTTAGATACAATTATCACTGTATAAACACCAGCGCCTGGAGTTCCCACTCGGTTGCACTGGAGTTTTTTTGGTGTAATTTGGCCGAAATTGGCATAAACGGTGCAAAAGTTTGCGGAATTTTAAGTGGAACGTTCAGGGCAACTCGAGTTTCCGTGATCTTTTGCGCTAGTTTAAAAAACATTGTGCTATAAGTAGGCTCCGCCCACAAGTCTGTCCATGCCCCCAGGATGAATTAATCACCATTGGGAGTTTCCGCTAATTGCGCTCGTTTGCAGGCCTTTGAGGAGGCTCTAAAAATTAAGGTGGTTCTTTTGGGCGCAAAGACACTAATAGGAATGTTTTAAAACTTTTGAATATATTCTTTATAATTTACTAAGAAACTGACTACTGTACCGTAGCCCAATATAACCAGGAAATGGCTCGGTATAGTTTTTAAAAGTCATTTTCAGTAAATTAAAATCGGGTTACTCACAGATGATGGATTGACGATGTGATTAAACATGCTTATTTTTTTTATGATAAACCCATTTTCAGCTGTGTTAATCAAACTGCACCTAATTACCACTCTTAAGTATATCAAGGAATATTTTTTAAATCAATTTTTTTTTTAATTACATTTTAAAACGCTGCCCGATTGCACTGGTTCATGGCAGATTTTGTGTTCGTCAATATGCAAATGAGTTTGAGCGGAAACTCGAGAAACAAACACTTCTCAAAACTAGTGCAATTTTGGGCGCAATTTGCGCCCACAGCGGAAACTCTACCCCCAAATGCTTAGCACTGACTTTGACCTGTGCTATCAGTTCTACTACAGGCTGCAGCTGCCAGCTCAGCTTTTAAGCACAGATTCCTCGTTATTATGATTTTAGATGTTTCGGCAATGCAAGAACGTGATTAAAGAACTGACTCTCTTCAAGCACTAAAGGGTAACTTCAGGCTCCAAACACTGTATCATCAATACCCCAAAACATGCTTTAAGTAACTAGTCCTCAGCAATACTTGCATTTATCATTACATTTTAGCAGTAAAAACAATTTCCAAAGTGGATGAATTCTACTTCCTCAGGCCAGTAATCAAGTGCTTTGGACAGGACATTAATAGACACTTAAGGCATGTTTGCCATGCTAAGTGCAAGCTGGTTGGTGTCTGGAGTTTTCTTTTAGTTATTATATTCTGACCGTTTAACACTCCTGTGAAGCGCCTTGGGACGTTTTACTACGTTAAAGGCGCTATATAAATACAAGTTGTTGTTGTTGTCATCCACTACTGTGCCGTGAATCTAATAGTTATAAAATTAAATTTACCGACCAGCGGTGAGCTGTGGTCAAAAAGAGCCCGGGTGAGAGAATCGTCGTTACAGTGCTATAGCCCCACCTCGAACATGCATTCCCTTTTGATTGTGGCTACCCACTGAATTTGCATCATTGAGTGCTTGTAAGACAGTGACGCTTCTTTCAAAGTCACATGTCTGGTAAGCAGATTAATTAACACTTTTCAGACCCAATTTTAAGTGTGGATTCGAAACTGTTAAAATGTGACAAATGTACCTGCAAAACATGAACCAGAGTCTCGTTGGATACATCTGAGAGTTGGTAATAGCTACAGAGAGTGAGCAGAATCATTCCAAAGTGTTTACAAACTGAAGAGCTTAAAACGTAAGGATGTAAAACGTAAATTTATTTAGCATCATTGGAAGGTAAACTCTTTTATACCGAGGTTAAAGCAATATAGTTATAAGTAAAAAAGACTTGCATTCATATAGCGCCTTTCAGGACCTCAGGACTCCCAAAGCGCTTTACAGCCAATAAAGTACTTTTGAAACGTAATCACTGTTGTAATGTAGGAAGTGCAGCAGCCAATCTGCACACAGCAAGGCCCCACCAACAGAAATGAGATAATGAGCAGATAATCTGTTTTAGTGATGTTGGTTGAAATGGTGCCATGGGATCTTTTACGTCTAGCTGAGAGAGAAGACAGGGCCTCGATTTAATGTCTCGTCCAAAAGACTCACCTCCGAAGGTGCAGCACTCCCTCACTACTGCACCGGAATGTCAGCCTGGATTTTGTGCTCCAGTCTCTGGAGTTGAGCTTGAACCCACAATCTTCTGACTCAGGCAAGAGTGCTACCACTGAACCACTGCTGACACTAGTAAAGGGGATTATTCCTTTCATAGTCTTATAAGAAAAGTCAAAGATGTCTTTCAGCCCACTAGTTTTGAAGCTCTACTAGCCTCATATTCAACTGTATTTTGAATGCTCTGGAAGTGTTCATTTCTAGTAAACTGCTGGGTAGATTATCCCTGACATTTACCACATTTGCTTGAACCAGTTCCTTCTGGTGTCTGTTCTAATTTTATTTTTCAGTATTTTATATTCAAGGTGTCAGCCTGGTCAGTGTCAGGTGTCAGTAGTAGCATTCTTGCCTCTGCATAGAAAGGTGTGGGTTCAAGCCCCTCTCCAGATACTTGAGCACATAATCTGATGGAACTATTTGAAGAAGAGCAGGGGAGTTCTATTGATATTCTGGCCAACATTTAACCCTTGACCAACGTTACTAAAACAAATTATCTGGTCATAATCACATTGCGGTTTGTGGAATCTTACTGTGTACAAATTGACTGCCACATTTTCCTACATTGCAACAATAAATACAATTCAAAAGTACGTCATTGGCTGTAAAGCATTTAGGACGTCCTGAGGTAGTGAAAGGTGCTATATAAATGAAAGTTATTTCTTTCTATGACCTCTGGTCCTAATATTATGCCTTTATGTTAAAGTAATTTTCAGGATTTAAGTAGCTTAAGCTATTTAGTATTATATGCTGGGCTGATATTCCTGACTTTTGCCAGGGGAACACCTATTTCCTGGGCACAAGGGTCAAGGAAATTGACACAATTATGCTGGGTCTCAAAGGGGGTTTCATTGCACTTTGCAGGGCTTTCCCCGAAGGGCAGAGCTGGGCCTGCACCTGCAATAGGCACAGTGTTCAGATGTTAATGAGGTGGGAGAGGATGTTCCTAACCTTCTGGCTCTATTCTTCTCATTGTGGCCCAGGGCGCCCAGACACAAGGATGCCCAAAAAAGCTGGCAATGGGCCTTGCATTGAGATTGGAGGGTCTTGGAAGGCTCAGCAGCAAGCCAAAAATGAACACCAAGGTTGGTAGGATTCTTTTTTCTTCAGCCCTCATCATATCTTTGGGCCCTTCTGGCTGCTGCACTCCATTTTCCTCCTCCATTTCCCAGCCCAAATCTCTGCCAGGGGATAGGCGTGCTGAGCCATGTTGATATTAATGGATCAGTTAAACCTGGACAGGAACAGCATACGTAGGGTGCACTGTGCCTGTCCCAGGGTGAGACAGAGAAGGGCCAGGAAAATGATGCCCCAATCACTTTGCTGACTCACCTTGTAAACAACAACTTGCATTTATATAGCCTCCCAAGGCGCTATATAGGAGCGTTATCAGACAAAATTTGACACAGAGCCACATAAGGAGATGTTAGGACAGCTGACCAAAAACTTGGCCAAAGAGTCTGGTTTTAAGGAGCCTAATGGAGGAGAGAGATAGAGAAGTAGAGAGGTGGAGAGGTTTAGGGAATGAATTCCAGAGCTTTAGGCCTAGACAGCTGAAGGCATGGCCGCCAATAGTGGGGTGAAGGAAACTGGGGATGCACAAGAGGCCAGAATTGAAGGAATGCGGAGTTATACTATTTCTATTACATTTATTTTGTACTTGCATTCCACTTTGTTTTGTCTAATATGTCACACTTTCCATTTATCAGTATCAAATTTCATCAGCCATCTGTCTGTCTATTTGCATAAATGATCCAAATCCCTCACTACAACATCGGGTTTTACAGTCCAGCCTACTTCACCCCCAAACATGACAACCATACAGCTGGTAGTTTATATGAATAAGAATGGCAGAGGTCCAAGCACTGACCCCTGGGGAATACGACTCAACACCAACCCCGCCTGTCTGACAAAACACCTCTCACCAGCACCCTCAATTTCCTATCCGAGAGCCAGCTTCATGTCCAGTCCCCGTACTATTCCTGATTCCCACGGCTTTCAGTTTAATTGGGAGTCTTTCATGCAGAACCACGCATAGTTAATTTATACATCCAATGACTCTTTCAAGCAAAGGTGTGATTACAACTTCATAATTTATATGGTAGAGTTTCTTTGCCACTTTCCATTTTTTGTGATTTTCTTTTTGAGTTGTTGGGGTGACAGGGGCACTTTTCAGGCTAATTTATTTGGTGCCTATCGAGTAGAAGTATGTTGTACAAACAGAAAACACTGGAGACGCACAGGGAATTAGTCAACGCCTGAAAGAGAAAAGATGGTTAATATATCAGATAGACCCCTTTGTCAGACCTGATATGACCAGGAGGAGAGCCCCTTTACAGGACTGACTGAAATGAAGACAAGAAGCCATATGCACAAATACGTTAACCAGTTTTACAAAAGGGCAGCTAATGAGTTAAATAGACTGTTACCAGATTTTAAACTGGATAGACATGTAAAGGGTGATTCCACATTCCCAGTGGAGAGTGGTGATCACAGGGAAGGCACGTTAGGAAATTGCAGGCAGCCAGCCCGTGATTTTCCATTCATTAAAATGATGAGCTGTGTGGTCACGATTTCCCAGCTGTGCTCCCTGTGAATACTGCTCCCCAGTGGGTGCGCCAGGACATAGAATACCTCTGTAAAGGCGTTGAATACTACAGACATGTGAGAAATCTCTGGAAAGACAAGAGGCGAGTTAATCAGCTCCAAAATGGAATGGCAAATAGGGGGAAATGAATGAGAGAATTGAGCAGTATAATCTGGCTACTGTATAGTTAATGGAAGTTAATCAGAGTCTGACTCTGGAAAGGTTTGGACTCTGGATATCTCGATATTTGTTTGCTTCAGGTTAGAGGGATATTGTGGGTGACCATATTCTCTCAATAGTCCAGCAGTGTGTTATGGAATGTCTAGCACTGTCTACAGCCTTCAAGCAAACAATGGGCCAAAATTTGCCAAAATAACGATGAGGCTAAATGCGCTCGCCATTATTTATACACAAATGGCACAGCAACTTCAGGCGAGGAACAGATGCGCTGTTAAACACGGTTATCCAAAAGTTGTTGTCCAAGTTGCGCTGCTCCACAATTTGTCTCAAAAAAATGGCATCTCATTGTCTGGCTCACCATTGAAATGCATTGAATGGCGTGAAGTTACTGTATTTGCATGGTAGATACAAACTAAACACGCCACAGAACGTTAAGTCCTGTCCATTTCAGTTTAAGTACCCTTTTAACGACGTGATAAGTATTAATTACTGCCAAATAACCTCTATGGCACTGAAAATGAACTGTGGAGTGTGGAGACTCATTCCTTCAGGTTTTAATTGTTGTTGGAGATTATAAAAATGTAAAACGTAATTTTTAAAAAATGTTTTACTTTTCTGTTCTGTCTCTTTTTTTTCTCTCTCTAATCCAATCTTTCTTTCGCTCTCTTTATTTCTCTTTCTGTACCTGATTTGACATTGAATTCACCCTCTCGAATTTACACTTCCTTCTCAGTCCTTGCGCTGTCAATTTCACAATCCTTCAATCTGATTGGCTAAGGAACTACACAGTTGCTTTCCCTGTTCACTCAGGTCTTAGATGCCCGGTTTTCCTCGCTGCAACGTTGGGCCAAAAATTCATCCCGCTGCGCGAGAGTACGCACTGCGTACTCTCGCGTATTCTCTCTCCAATTGCCGGTTTTCTGCATGCCCTGCGCATGCGCTGAAAACCGGCACTTGGTCTTTTGAAAAGGGGGCGGTTCCTCGGTGCATCGCGTGCGCGCTACAGGCTGCGTGCACGCTGTGCACTTCGTGCTTTGGACGCGCAGGTAAGGACGGAAGATTTTAGAAATGGAAAAAGGAGGAGTAAGACCCACTTTTAACAAGGTAAGTAGTGAATTAAGTATTTTTTTGAATTTTTTTTAACAGGTATATCTTTTTTAGAGACTTTAAAGACAGGTAAGTTTATTTTTATAACTTTTTAAAAGATTTTAAATTTTTTCAAAAATTTAATTTTTTATTTAAAATGGTTAATTTATTTAACTATACTTATTTTATTAATGTGATGGTTTTTTTAAATTTAATTGAGGTTTAGCTGTTATTTTGGGGGGGTGTAAGATTCATAGATTTCACAGCACGTATGTGAAACTTATGAATGGAAGATGGTGTGCTGCCATTGGCTCTAACTGAGTTACGTGATCCCACAGCTCGCACGAATTCACTACGCCGGTGGGATACGCAAGCACTGCCCAGCTGATGTCTGGAACATCAAGATCGTGCGAGCTGGATCTGAAAAAGCCAACGCGGAGTGAGAGATCGCGGGGAAGCCTTACCCCCGCGGGAACAGAGCGAGATCAATTTCTGGGCCGTTATCAGCTCGCACTTTCAGCAACTTGCAACGCAAAATATTTAAAAACCTAAATGCCTTTTGGATGCACTGCCACAGCAAATTATGGCACATTAAGCCCAAGAGCCTTTGTTTAGTTATTTGTACATGTCAGGTGCAATAGCCTCCCTTCTATATTGGCCAACTGCAGTCATTGTAAATGTCTTACAAAGATATCTACTGAATGAGCATTGCAACTTTTGAGGCACTGTGCACAGAGGAATGGTAATAGGATTCTGCCATAAATCTGTGGTGAGAGGGAGAATCACATCAAGCCACTCCAACAAGCAGTTACAGGTTAGCATTGGCACAGGAATGGGAACAGGTCATCTCTTGCTGGGGTTAAGATACATTCAATGGAAAGTTCTGGAAGAGGGGGCAGATGAGAGTACATAAAATATGGAAGTGTCTTATTACAATAAAAGATTGAGTCTTAAATAATGTTGTCCTCTCCATCAAGATATTTGCAACACAATTTCTAGTCTTAATTTTCTGAAAACATAAACATCTGCTCCAGATCAGTGTTTATTTTAACCCCTTATGCACTAGTGATGGCACATGTGGGAGTGTTTGTTCAGCAGAGTGAGGGTCTTTAACAAGCACCTACCAGCGAGCTTCTATGCTGAAGGCTAGGAAAACAAGTGTCTGAAGAGGATTAGCAATTCATTTAAATAAATTACCCAGAACACACAGATTCACAGTGCAGGATGGAGCTTGTCAGTCATTGCACTGTGAGCCAATTATAACCTGATGCCAACTCGATGCACTAGTTTGCAGGGCTCTATTTGAGCCACATGTGCAGGCAAGTTGTTGGAAATCTATTATATCCAAGAACTATTTTGCACATATAAAAATGTTTCAGTTAACCCCTTGCAGTGCAGTAGTTGTGTGATCATGCAAATCATTTTGCTATACTGTGACTGAAATCTGTCGTATGCTGTATTGATGTAGTTGCCAAATAGCCATTCAGCTTTGAGCTTAAAGACCCTAATTCAGCTCTAGGTCAGTGACTACACCTCAAAGACTCACCTTCAATCATAAAATACGCTATGCCAGGAGCCTACAATTGTCAGTCAGATCTAAATGGTGTATTTCCAGCATTTTCTGTTTTTATTTCTAAATGGTTAAACATAGAAACATAGAAGATAGGAGCAGGAGTAGGCCATTCGGCCCCTCGAGCCTGCTCCGCCATTCAATGCGATCATGGCAAGTCAGAGCAAGTACAAATCCTGTTAGAATGGGAAAGTGTTAATACCATTCAATTATCCAGCATAAGCTCATTTGCATAATTATTCACAGTTTCAAGTGCTAAATTGAATAGTTCTAGAGAGCACACAAGTGATGGGAGTAGAAATTGCATGTAAATTACATTTAAAGGGATGAGGCCAATTTGAGGGGAGAGTCACAATAGAGGGAACAAAAATTCTGAAGACCTTTGGTAGATGTTCAAAAGGCAACCTTTAGCAGTCTTTACCAAAGCTGAAGGGGCAGCGGATTAAGAAGTGCAGGCAGAAATGAACGGAACGGAACCCTTGGTGAGCGCTTGCGTCTGCAGATTAATGGAGCAGACCCCATGCTGATGGCTGCTGAACTCAAGGTGATACTGCATGAGGTGGTTGAGAGGACAGTGGTCATCTGTGCCACTTTGTAGTACTATCCCCATAGGTCAACATTGTAGCTTGTCAAGTTTCAGGCCACAGCTGACTATTACTGCCACTGCATGTGTCAACCCTATGCTGTATGTTAGCTGCAGGTGTCTTTGCAGCATAAGGCACAGTTCTGTGTCTACCTATCTACAGAACCAGACACTGAAAAGATAGTTCCCTGTAGTCATTGTCAAGTGAGTTGTATCAGGACCTGCAGAAATAGCATCTTGGTGGCTGCGGCCAATCAGGCTGGCTCCCGGTCATCCTGGAATAATTCCTTTCCAGAGGAAGCATCCAACATTCTGGTTAGTCAAGCATTCACAAATCCTAGTGATACCATTAGGGGTCTGCTGTCCCAGCTTCCTTTGGGAAAAGCAGGCTCCACCAGCCCCACACCTGCCAAAGTGAAGTAATTTTATCTCTCTCTTGATCATCCCCCAGCGGCAGTGCGTGGAGCACTTCTTGGGCAGCCAGACCTGCATAGCATATGTCTGTAGGCCTAGCGACACATTCCTATTGATGTACTTGTGACCTGCAGTTGCCTACTGGTGTTGCCCCTGCTCAATGGCAGACTGGCAAAACTTAATTCAATTGAACATTGGGACAACGGAAGTAACTTATTCAACTTTCACCCAAAATGTATGTACCCTTGCCATCAACTCCATCCCCATCCCTGAAACAAAAGCTGTGCTTCGAATCCCATATCCTATCTACCACCAAGGCCACTTAATTTAACTTTGGCAACATTGCCCGCTTCTGCTCTTACCTCACCCCCACTGCTTCCATTACAACACCCCCCTTGTGGCTTTGCACTTCCTTACACCTGCAACCTCCTATAACCTGTGTGTACCATTTGTACCTCTAAATTCTGGCCTTCTGTGCATCCCACCCTCTCTTTGGTCCACTTTCATCTTGGTCCTACTTTCTGGAAATCCTTCACCTCGCTGCTTCTCTTCCAACCTTTGAAAGCCTTCTCTAGGTCACAGAGTTATAGAGTCACAACGGCACAGAAGGAGGCCATTCAGGCCGATCGAGTCCGCACCAGCTCTCTGTAGAGCAATCCAGTCAGTCCCATTCCCCCGCTCTATCCCCGTAGCCCTGCAAGTTTATTTCCCTCAAGTGCTCTTCCAGTCTCCCCTTGAAAACATTGAGTGTCTCCGCTTCCACCACTTCCGTCGGCAGCAAATTCCAGGTCATCACCACTCGTTGCGTAAAAAAGTTTTTTCTCACGTCCCTCCTGTATCTCTTGCCCAAAACCTTAAATCTGTGTCCCCTAGTCCTTGTACCATCAACTAGTGGGAACAGCCTTTCCCCGTCTAGCCTATCCAAACCCGTCATAATCTTGTACACCTCTATCAAATCACCTCTCAACCTCCTTTGCTCTAATGAAAATAAATCCAGCTTCTCCAACCTGTCCTTGTAGCTAAGATCCCCCATCTCCGGAAGCATTCTGGTAAATCTCCTCTGCACCCTCTCAAGGGCCTTCACATCCTTCCTAAAGTGTGGTGACCAGAACTGGACGCAATACTCCAGTTGTGGCCTAACCAGCGCTTTATAAAGGTTCAGCATAACTTCTCTACTTTTGTACTCAATACCTCTATTTATGAAGCCAAGATCCTATATGCTTTGTTAAGCACTCTCTCAATATGTCCTGCCACCTTCAGGGACCTATGCACATTAACTCCTAGGTCCCTCTGCCCCTCCACACTCTTTAAAACTGTGCCATTAAGTGTTTATTGCCTCTCCCTGTTCCTTTTGCCAAAATGCATCACCTCACACTTCTCTGTATTAAATTCCATCTGCCACTTGTCTGCCCATTCTGCTAGCCTTTCTATGTCCAGTTGCAGTCGATTAGTATCATCCTCACTGTTTGCCACACCCCCAAGTTTGGTGTCATCGGCAAATTTAGAAATTCTACTCTGTATTCCAATATCCAGGTCATTTATATATATCAAAAAAAGCAGTGGCCCCAGCACTGACCCTTGGGGAACACCACTGTCTACCATCCTCCAGTTTGAAAAACAGCCATTTACCACAACTCGCTGTTTTCTGTCCTTAAGCCAATTCCTTATCCAAGCTGCCTCTGACCCACCTATTCCATGAGCCTCAATTTTGTTAACCAGCCTTCTATGTGGTACTTTGTCAAACACCTTCCGAAAATCCATGTCGACAATACCAATTGTATTCCCTTCATCAATCCGTTCTGTTACTTCATCAAAAAATTCAATTAGATTAGTCAAACACGATCTGCCTTTTACAAACCCGTGTTGGCTTTCCTTAATTAGCTTAAACCTCTCCAAGTGCCCGTTAATTTTTTCCTTGGTTATTGTTTCTAAAACTTTACCCACCACTGATGTTAAACTGACCGGCCTATAGTTACTAGGATTCTCCTTACACCCTTTCTTGAACAATGGTGTCACATTTGCCACTTTCCAATCCTCAGCCACCTTCCCCGCATCTGGGGAAGATTGGAAAATTATGGCAAGCCCTTCTGTTACCTCCTCCCCCAATTCCCTTAGTAACCTGGGATGCAAGCCATCTGGACCAGGCGACTTGTCCACTCTAAGCATACCCAGCCTTTCTAGTACATCCTGTCTATCAATTTTCACCCCTTCCATTGCTTCTACCTTTTCCACTTCTACTGATATTTTGTCAGCATCCACCTCCTTAGTAAACACCAATACAAAGTACTCATTGAGTATTCTAGCCTTGCCCTGTGCCTCTAAGCATATATCACCTTCTTTGTCTCTGATAGGCCCCACCCCGCCACTTACTACCCACTTACTGTTTACATGCCGGTAGAAGATTTTGGGGTTCCCTTTTTTGTTAACCGCCATTCTACTCTCATATTCTCTCTTTGCCAATCTTATTTTCATCTTCACATCCCCTCTCAACTTATTGTATTTGGTCTGGTTCTCCCTTGAAGAATTCACCTGACATGCATCATACACCCACTTTTTTTGTTTCATCATCTTCTCTATCTCCCACGTCACCCCAAGAGCCCTTGCTTTGGTTCCCTTACCCTTCCCTCTTGTTGGAATGTACCTAGCCTGTACTTGGAACATCTCCTCCTTAAAGATCACCCATTGTTCCGTTACAGTTTTTCCTGTCAGACTTTGGTTCCATTTTACCCTGGCTAGATCCTTTCGAATCCTATTGAAGTTAGCCCTATTCCAGTTTAGAAGTTCCACTCTAGATTGTTCCTTGCTCCACTCCATTGCTAATCTAAATCTTATGATACGATGATCACTTGCACCCAAGTGTTCTCCCACAGACATTTGGTTGACCTGGCCCACCTCATTCCCCAGCACCCGATCCAGCAATGCCTCCTTCCTAGTTGGGCCAAGAGCATATTGGTCAAGGAAATTCTCCTGAACACATTTCAGAAATTCCTCCCCCTCCTTTCCCTTTACCCTAGCATTATCCCAATCGATAGTTGGGTAATTAAAATCCCCCAATATTACCACTCTATAGCTCTTGCATATCTCTGTGATTTCCCTGCAGATTTGCTCCTCTACCTCCTTCTCACTATTTGGAGGCCTATAGAATACCCCCAATAGCATGATCATACCATTTTTGCTCCTCAACTCTAACCAAATGGATTCTGTCCTTGTCCCCTCAAGAACATCCTCCCTTTCCAACACTACAATGTCTTCCTTAATCAGCACTGTCACCCCACCTCCATTTTTTCCTTCCCTATCTTTTCTGAACACCTTGTACCCATGAATATTAAGTGCCCAGTCCTCACCGTTTTTAAGCTACGTTTCCGTTAATGCCACATCATATTGCCACACGGCTAATTGTGCTTGTAGCTCACCAACCTTATTCACCACACCTTGTGCGTTTCCGTACATACATTTTAAACCCATTTTTGAATTTTTCGTAGTCTTTCTTAGTCTGCTCCTATCTAATATGGTACTACTACCACCTCTAGTACTGTCTTCTCTAGTACTATCCAATACACTCACTCTTTTATGCACCTTATTCCTCTTTTCTACTCCTATATGCTGGTGCCCATCCCCCTGCCAAGCTAGTTTAAACCCTCCCCAACAGCACTAACAAACCTCCCCACGAGAATATTGGTCCCGGCTCTGTTGAGGTGTAACCCGTCCGGCTTGCACAGGTCCCACCCAGAAACGGTCCCAATGCCTCAGGAATCTAAAGCCCTCCCTCCTGCACCATCTCTCCAGCCACACATTCATCTGTTCTATCCTCCTATGCCTCAGGAATCTAAAGCCCTCCCTCCTGCACCATCTCTCCAGCCACGCATTCATCTGTTCTATCCTCCTATTCCTGTACTCACTAGCACGTGGCACCGGGAGTAATCCAGAGATTACTACCTTTGAGGTCGTGCTTTTTAATCTCTCTCCTAGGTCTATTTTTCAACATGCTTTTGGTCATCCGAACTCTTCTATTACTTCTCAGCAACTGTTTCTCCTCTGTGAATCGTCCTGGAACATTTCATTACATTAAAGATGCTATATAAATGTCGACTGCTGTGCAGATATCTATTCGTTCATTCCTTATGCTACACAGGTATGCAGCTACCTCGTTCAACACAATCCATAGATTGTAATATACTCTGTTGTAAACAAGGATGAGTATTTAGAATTCAATGTGTTGGGGAACAGGAAGCCAATGGGGGTCAGTAAGGAGAGTGGTGATGGACAAGTGGGACAGGATGCAGGCGACAAAGTTTCAAAGATTTGGAATTTGTCCAGGGTGGAGCTTGGAAGGCCAGGGAAAATTTATCTCCTTACAATTTGCCTCACGCGCTGCTCAAGTATTATAAAAGGCTTCTCCTGGGATGGTCCACAGTCTGTTTCATTCCTTCCCTTGTTATTCAGTGCACCTTTGGACTTTAAACGTAAAAGCAGTATAACCTAATAAAAGAAGTCAATGTGCCTCCTGAAGTTATATCTTTAACAAGTTAGAATTAAGAGCATTCCCATATAGGTACTTCACCTCCATATTAAGAAAGGGTAATATTCTTGCCTTATCTTGGTGCTCTTAATCAAGTTGTGAAACTTCTTCCAAACCTCCTCCCAGGTCTTCATAATGGCAAACTCTCAGTTGACCCATTTGGCAACATGCTGTCACATTCCTACAGGCAAGTATGTGAACCATCCTCTCCCAATGTATTCTCTAAAACTTTGCCTATCGCAGAGAACTGTGCACTGCAGTCAATAGGGGATAAAAAGTGCATACATTTGCATGGTGGCAATGGAAATTCAGTTTTGCTGCAATTCAAATTAAATAAAATCCATTCCCTGGTCAAAGACATGGAGAATTTTGTCTTTCCTCAACAATGCATTCTAAGTGTGATTGTATGTTTTCTCAAAGGAAACATATTTCAGAATATTATTTTATGTTGCTAAACGCTATATGAAATATGAATGGAAGCTTTCTGATATTTTTAATGTTACAGAGCTATCTAGCACCAGATAATGCTAGTTTCTGACTTGTTTCAAATATGTGTTTGAAGTGCAGTTGGCAGGGAAATTGAATGAAAAGTTGATTTATTGCAGGGAATTGTGGGAGTCTGTGAATTGGTTTTGGCAGCACGCCACAGGGAGAGCCCTTATCTCAGATACAAAATACAGCAAAGTTATGAATATACCTGCGTGCTACTGTGTTAAAATCAGCTTGTGAGGCAGTCCTTGTTGCATTTTGAGAAAACAGATTACAAAACAGGATCACAAAAACTAGTCACTCTTCTGCGTTCAACTAGGTTGCTGGCGCTGGTCCAGGCAGACTAGGAGTTCTGATACTGCGCAGCTGAGTTTCTGCGCAGGTCAAGGCAAGCTATTGCTTAACCCTTAAGGTTCTGCATTTTCCCTTGTACAAATCTGCAATGCCTAATGATTATAAATCATATTTTGCAGGATCTTGAATTGATGTTAAGGGAATTAAAGAATATGTATATGTGTGTGTATATAATATATATATATATAAATGAAATACATTATGTGTATGTATATATAAGTCTATATACAAGTGTAAATATATATGCATATTTAAGTATGTATCAATATAAGTTTATATTCAAACTGTGTGTGCATATATATGTGTGTCTGTGTATGTTTGTACATAAAAATTTAAGTATATATAAGTACATGAATGTATGGATATATGTGTATAAAATTTAAAATATACACGTGTGTATAAATATCTATAAGCATGTGTGTATATAGGGGGACGGTAGCATAGTGGTTATGTTACTGGGCTAGTAATCCAGAGGCCTGGACTAATGATCCAGAGACATGAGTTCAAATCCCATCATTCATGGGGAATTTAAATTCTGGAATAAAAAGCTAGTATCGTAAAAACCCATTTGGTTCACTCATGTCCTTTAGGGAAGGAAATCTGTCGCCCTTACCTGGTCTGTCCTATATATGACTCCAGATCCACAGCAATGTGGTTGACTCTTAACTGCCCTCTCAAATGGCCGAGCAAACTACTCAATTGTAACAAACCACTACCAAAAACAATAAACCACCCGTCCGTCCGCATCGACTAGGTACCGGCTTTGGACACAACGGCACACCCAGCCCAGTCGACCCTGCAAAGTCCTCCTCACTGACGTGTGCTCTAGAACTAGCTGCACCTCTAGCCAAGCTGTTCCAGTATAGCTACAACACTGGCATTTACCCAACAATGTGGAAAACTGCCCAGGTATGTCCTGTCCACAAAAAGCAGGACAAAACCAATCCAGCCAATTACCGCCCAATCAGTCTACTCTCAATCATCAGCAAAGTGATGGAAGGTGTCGTCGAGAGTGCTATCAAGCGGCACTTACTCACCAATAACCTGCTCACTGATGCTCAGTTCGGTTCCACCAAGACCACTCGGCTTCCGACCTCATTACAGCATTGGTCCAAATATGGACAAAAGAGCTGAATTCCTGAGGGAAAGTGAGAATGACTGCCTTTGACATCAAGGAGCCCCAGTAAAATTGAAGTCAAAGGAATCAGAGGGAAAATTCTCCACTGGCTGGAGTCATACCTAGCACAAAGGAAGATGGTTGTGGTTGTTGGAGGCCAATCATCTCAGCCCCAGGACACCGCTGCAGGAGTTCCTCAGGGCAGTGTCCTAGGCCCAACCATCTTCAGCTGCTTCATCAATTACCTTCCCTCCAACATAAGGTCAGAAGTGGGGATGTTCGCTGATGACTGCACAGTGTTCAGTTCCATTCGCAACTCCTCAGATAATGAAACAGTCCATGCCCGCATGCAGCAAGTAACATTCACGCCACACAAGTGCCAGGCAATGACTTTCTTCAACAAGAATGAGTCTAATCACCACCCCTTGACATTCAATGGCATAACCATCACTGAATCCCCACCATCAACATCCTGGGGGGTCTCCATTCACCAGAAGCTTAACTGGACCAGCCACATAAATACTGTGGCTACAAGAGCAGGTCAGAGGCTGGGTATTCTGTGGTGAATGTCTCACCTCCTGACTCCCCAAAGCCTTTCCACCATCTGCAAGGCACAAGTAAGGAGTGTGATGGAATATACTCCACTTGCTTGGATGAGTGGAGCTCCAACAACACTCAAGAAGCTTGACACCATCCAGGACAAAGCAGCCCGCTTGATTGGCACCTCGTCCACCACCTTAAACAGTCACCACCGACGCACCGTGTCTGCAGTGTGTACCATCTACAAGATGCACTGCAGCAACTCGCCAAGGCTTCTTTGACAGCACCTCCCAAACCCGCGAACTCTACTACCTAGAAGGACAAGGGCAGCAGGCGCATGGGAACACCACCACCTCCAAGTTCCCCTCCAAGTCACACACCATCCTGACTTGGAAATATATCACCATTCCTTCATCGTCACTGGGTCAAAATCCTGGAACTCCCTCCCTAACAGCACTGTGAGAGTACCTTCACCACATGGACTGCAGCGGTTCAAAATGGTGGCTCACCACCACCTTCTCAAGGGCAATTAGGGATGGGCAATAAATGCTGGCCTTGCCAGCAATGCCCACATCCCAGAAACGAATAAAAAAATATATAATTTACAACGATAAATGTTGACGCAAAAGTGTGACCAAAAATCGTGGCAACTGGCAGTAAGGTTTGTGAACAGAAAGTGTTTGCCCCATGCAAGGATATATTAAAAGTCCTTTTCTATTTTACATAGAAAGGATTTTTCTTCATCAATATTTTCATATTGATGTGATCACACACAAAGTGATAATGGAAGCAGAAGAGGATAGCAAAATAAGAAAGTATTTTTCTTCTGTCGTAAAATAGCTTAAAATTGTTACGATATAAATGAGAGAGCGTAAACTGCTTGTTAGAAATTTGGGCCTGTTGTGGATACCGTCTCGGGTTCAGTGTCAGCAGTCGCTCCACTATGTGGATCACATGACCCTCACATGCCAGAGTACACGCACACTGCCCAATATATACATATAAAATAGTATAACTTAGGGTTGTAACAATGGTACGCCCTTGTGATTGGAAATGGACATTCATGTATTTCGCACGAGTCCCCAAGTGCTTCTCCAATCTTTGTGAACCAAGAAAACCCGAGTAAGATGAGGCCAGATATGAATCTTTAAGCTGTTTTATTCCACAGGGCAACACCTAATTGGATTCATTTAATTCAACCAGTACGACATGTCTTTGTGTAATAATAGAAGAATAAGGAATTTGCTACACTTCCCCACATAAGTGGGTTGCTTGATTTAAACAAAACAACTAACTACCCATCTGCTGAGCCAAGCAAATTCTTGCCCTCACACCTTTCTGTTTAAAGACCTGACTGACTGTATGTGTTTCTATCTCTGTTTTATTTCTGGGAGGGCCTATCCCAGCAACCACTGCCAAATACCTTGGATCAGGGACCTCCCAACACAATAGTTGTGAGATGTTTATTGATTACCAAGACAAGCTAACCTTGAAATTGAACTTTTTGGGGGTTACAAAGTCCCAAAACATGACACTATTGATAACTATTTTGTGGACATGAATGAGTGATATCACTGCTTAAAGTTTAGGATTATTATTTTTTTTGTCTGAATATTGAGCTGTGAGTGAACACCTTTTTACAATCTCAGTGCAGGTGTGTCCAACCTGCGGCCCTAGGTCCATATGCAGCCCTAGAGCCCTGTCAATTCAATCTCAAAATCCAGATCATTATATTTATCCATTTATTTGCTTATTTGTTCTATTTAAATTTGGTGGGCCTGGTGGTTTGGCAAGGTCCATCTTTAGTGTTGTTGCCTCATTGGTGGATAAATCCTAAATCATAATAGCAATTATCAACAACTTGGGATCTACTCAAATTAATGGGAATATGGATTTAAATTATACGGGAGTAATTCTTCACTTCTGTGGCCCAGGCACAGAACATTGCATGCTGGGAGCACATATTGAAATATGTGGCACAGAGGGTGGCCTAACTTTTCCACAGCCTGCTTAATTTTCTGCCCATTAAACTGGTGTGCTGTTCTCCACACATAATATTCTGAGAAGCACTCCGACTATGCAAAGCTCTGTGCCGGCAGCACCAAAGTAGAATTTATTCTTATTTGTGGCCCCCAAGGCTTATAGTATGCACCTAAATGGCCCATGAAGACAGGAATATTTTTCCAGGGGAGGGAGAATCTGTTTGAAGATGAAAGCTCATAAATCACAGTATGCAATAAAACATGGGCACCAATTTTCCATTTAGACCCAGCTATCTCCTACGGTTATAGTTTGGTTTCACTCCTGCTGAATTCTTGATGTAGTTACAAAGGCCGGAATTTTCCGGGGAGTCAGCGGGCGGGATCGGTGGCGGGTAGGGTGGAGACTTGATTTTTTTTTGACAGCGGGTCGGGACCCTGCTGTCAACCCGCTGCAACGCGCCTTTCCCAATGTCAGGTCTGTCAGCGCTGAGCAGAACCGACAGGCAATGGCGGGCAACCCAACTAAACTCATTAACATCTAGTTGACAGATCATTAATAGGCTTTTTCAACTTACCTTTTCACTTCAACTTCATGGCCACGAGAACCACGCTGTTCGGGGACCACAGCTGTCAACCTGAGGCAGGAGTTCAGTGGCCATTGCTCCAGCTGATTACTTGAAAGCTTCAAATGTACAGTAAAAGCTCCCACCTGACAGATCATCACTTTTCTCAGCCACAAGCTGTTTCTCAGTCCATTTCCAGCACAGTTTCGCAGGCTTTCCATTTTCCACTCTCCATCCAGTATCACCTCATTGGAAGAACTCTCTCACCATTGACAGAATGCTTGTGTCATCTCTACTTCACCTGCCATCTATTCCATCAACATGAGTGCCCTTTATACTGTCTCACCTTGGTCCTCAGATTCTGACCATGATCAGCCCCAACACCAACAGCACCAGGCACACCAGCAGCACCAACAACAACACCAACCTGATGCTGCACAGGACAGAGGGCATCAGCGCTCAAGCACATTGCTGCCCGGGAGGCCAGGGATGGCCTCATCATGGCCAGACTTACTTCACTTGACGCTGTACACCCTGGCTGCCACATGATGTGCCAGGTTGGCACCACCCCACACCAACAACATAAAGCATCCCTACAATGCCCAAGCCATTCCTTTCACACTCATCACCATTGCGGGGGGTATCGTTCTGTCTCACCATTCACTGCAATTCACTAAGCCACTTCCAAAGGTGCACACAAATCTGTCCAAGAATGCAAAGTGTTGAAAATAAAGGTTTCAATGTTTGACAGCATATTAACAGAAACTTTACATGAACATTGGATAAAACACCCAAGTGTGTTGTTAGTTGGCATGATTGCACTAGGATGAGGGTGAGTGTGAGGGGTGGCTAGTGAGATGGGGATGTGATAATGTAGATAGAGAGGGATGGGTGGAGGTGCAAGGTAAGTTGGTGTGAGTGAGGATGTGCAGGGGTAGGGTAGGAAGGCAGAGTGATGGGGATGTGATGAGAGGCACAGCAGGTTGAAGGTGAGTGTGGCTTTGTACTAATATTTCATAAGAACATAAGAAATAGGAGCAGGAGTAGGCCATACAGCCCTTCGAGCCTGCTCCACCATTCAATAAGATCATGGCTGATCTTCTACCTCAACTCCACTTTCCTGCGCTATCCCCATATCCCTTGATTCCCTTAATATCCAAAAATCTAGCGATCTTTGCCTTGAATATACTCAATGACTGAGCATCCACAGCCCTCTGGGGTAGAGAATTCCAAAGATTCACCACCCTCTGAATCAAAAACTTTCTTTTCATCTCAGTTCTAAATGGCTGACACCTTATTCTGAGTGGGGTGGTGCCAACCTGGCACATCATATGGCAGCCAGGGTGTACAGCATAAAGTGAAGTAAATCTGGCCAAGGTGAGGCCATCCCTGGCCTCCCGGGCAGCAATGTGCTCGGGTGCTGATGCCCTCTGTCCTGTGCAGCATCAGGTTGGTGTTGTTGTTGGTGCTGCTGGTGTGCCTGGTGCTACTGGTGTTGACGCTGACCGTGATCTACTAAGATCATTGAAAGATTTGCACCACTGCACCCAGGTCCTCCTGACAACATCCCTGCCTGTGCCCTCCTGTGCAATGTGCAACCAGGCTGTGTTGGTCTCCTGGGGAGGTCTCTTCCGTCCATCGGAAGGGAAGAGGATCTCCCTGCGTGCTGTGACTCCCTCCATAAGCATATGGAGGGAGTCATGGGAGAACCTGGGTGCAGCCCTCTGCCTCTGTGCAGTCATTGTCAGAGTTTGCAGCACTTCAGTGCTGTAGAATGCTGACAGCACAAATGTTAAAAGAAAGTTGTCCATGGTCCCTTTAAGGAAACCGGCTGATGACGCGTCATGAATGACGTCACCAGACCCGCTTCCTCTAATTGGCCCGGGAAACGCGCTGGGTGGGCTTAACAAGCCCTATCAACGTAAAATCATTTTCCAGAGCGGGATGGAGCCAACAGCGGGGTCGGGACCCGCCACCGACCCGCCAAGGTAAGGATAATCTCAGCCAAAGAGTATTGCAGTAGTATTGAAAGGAAATCTGTAATAGTTCTGCACTGTAATTTGGAAGAACTGCACAATTCGCTTCATTGAATGCATCGTTGCAGATGAGGCTCAGGAGTTAAAATCCCCTGAGCTTCACGTTGCAGAGGTCAGGATGGTTTGCCACCCACCTCGGTCACTGTCCGCCTGATTCCCGCCTTCATTTAAAATTGTGTCTTTAATATATTAAAGGTGTTCTATAAATGCTGGTAGCTAACATGGTGAGAGTTAAGCTAAAGCTAAACCCCATATGCTCCCATTGTAGAGAGCTATAGAGTTACAGTAAGCCATGACTAAGCTAATTCCTTGCTCTGTATATCATTTCATAAATCAGCTGACATTTAAGAATGACGTCGGAAATGAACAGTACAGTTAGCAACCTTGTGGGTCTCAGTGTGAGATGGTTGAAGATGTGCTTTTAATGCTGTAGCAAATGATTACAGGGAACTATTACATTCAATTTTCCCCAATTCATTAAGAATATTATGTTGCACCCTGTGTATAAAAACATTCTTTAAAAGGATGACAACACCCCTAGTTACACAATGGATAGGCATCTTTTTCAAATGTCATCTAGTTTTGCAGATGCAGTCGTCAGGATTATGCTTTAGGGCTCTTCAAAGCCTGTGGCCTTTAGGTGCCCTCTATATATCCGTAGTTCTCAAAAATACAAAAAGCAAATTATTAAATTGAAAATTATTATAGTATAATTAGAAGACTGAACATAAGACAATCCCAGCAACTGTAGTCTACAGAATTGCATTGACACATTGTAATTTCTAGAAAACGATAAGCTTTAATTTCATCCATATTTAAAAAAAAGTGTTGCAAGAGGACCCACTTACATTTCCTCTTGGGAAAACAACAGTAATACTGAGTCCAGCACTTAAGTGTTGTAAAGGACAAACACATTGCAGCAACCCCAGTGTGTGAAGTTTGTACTGCATTGAAACATTACATCATCCCTGACCAATCATGAGTGAAGAAGTGACTGAGAGGGGTTGCAGCTGGAGGTCTCCAGCTGTTTATTTTGCTCTCAGGAAAGAGGTAGCACGGCCCTGTGAGATGGGATATTCCAGCAGCTTGTCTCTGTTTAAAGGAATGTTCCAGAGCTCTTCCAGTAGCCCCCTTCTGTTTAAAGGAATATTCCAGCGGCTGGCTCCGGCAGAGACAAAGCACATTTAGGAACCAAGATCACATAGGTGGGGGAAGGGGATATCTCAGAGGCTAACATTGAGGGTAGGGGGTTGGGGGAGGCGGAATCTCAGAGACATTGAAAGGGGGTCATCTTTGAAGCATGGAAGGGGATTGAGTTGGAAATGGCACGTGTGTGTTGGATGAGAGTGGAAAGAGAATGGAGTCCGAGATGCACAAGAAGACGTTACACACTATAAAATTAGTCGTTTGGACTTTGTAACTTGACCATTTCTCCACTCAGCAAAATGCATGCAAGACCGTACCTAAGGCTGACAAGTGGTTAAGACCTGGAAAAAAACTATTTATAAAGTCAAACTTATGTAATGTGTCCATGCATATTAAGCATGCGATTGTTAAGCATTATTTGTATTCATTATATCGATTTATTCATTCCATTTCTTCGAGTTCAGCACAAAGGTTCTTGCAACGGATGGGTTAAATTAGTTGGCAGCTTACAATCTGCACTATTGTAACAAACACGTTCTACTGTACGACCCGGGGCAAGTTACTTAACTGGCTTTTCAAAGTCTCCTTGGTTGTACTGTACACGTGACTTTTACAAGTTTAGCTTTAATTTCAAAATCTATTACACTCCTGCGCTGGAGTGTAGAATAATATACTATCTCCGCACATAACACTCTCCAATGTGTCGAACCGTGCTCTGTTGCAAGACTCATTTACATATTTTTCCTCTCTTCTAACCCTGGTTTCGCTCTCTCTCTAGCAATGTGCTCGCATTAATCTCTGGGGTTGTTGGCAGCCCGCCAGCATGTGTGTTGTCTTGCATCCTTTGCATATAGTAGAATCCTTAAGCTATTGCAGACGCAGCCAACTGCTCCATATTTGGCTGATGTTACACACACACGCACTTACAGAAAGTGAGAGAGACCGCTAGAGGAGAGGAGCAGAGAGCAGGAGCGGAGACAGACACAGACATTACTACAGAGCTACAAGCTCGGCTTCCTTCACCGAGGAGCCTCACCTTCTAAAACATCACCGCCTTTTTTATGCTGTAAGTCTTTTAAAATGTGTATCTTCAGTTCTTCTCCCACAGCATTGGGTATTTGCCGTCATTGCCTTGCTGTGTGTGTGTGTGTGTGGAGGTTGTTGTGAAATGGCTGGGCTCCCTCCAGTAGTACAAACACTGCCTTTCCCAGAGATCTGATTGAGAAAACTGTGTGTGGTGTGTGTGTGTGTATTTTTTGTGTGAAGACGAAGTGCGCAGTGAGTGTGTGTCGAAAGCTGTGATGTTTTCGCCCCCTGTTTGTTTGTTTGTTTGGGGAGGGGAGGGGAGGGGTGGGGTTAGGACTTGGTGCCGGGGTGGGGGCTGGTGCTGTCTGCGGTGGGGGGCGAGCAGGCACTGAGGGGGATGCCGCGCCTGTCCGCTCGGCAGAGCTCGGGGAACGGGAGCCCGTCAGCGAGCTGACAGCTTCTCTAATCGGGTCAGCCAGGAGACGGGCTCGCCAGAGCGTTGCGTAATCGGGATAGCTAGGGCTGGTCTGCAGAAGGCAACATTTTATCTTGTTTACAACGCTGCCGATACATTGTAGTACGAGAGCTCTGCGGTCAGACCATCTGAAGTAGTCGGTGACACAACGCAAGTCTCCTTATTGTTACTATCTCGCCATGACTCATCTGCACAATCTATATTCCTCCATCTGCCTTTTGTACAGCATTAGTGCAGGGTGTTGGCTTTTAACGGGTTATTCTGAAAGTGGGTCCTTCTTGACGGCCAAATAAGTGTATAAAACTGTTGGACTTGATAAATCTCAGCACATTTGTGCAAAGGCAGATTGACCCCGGGGTTTATCAACGAGACTCTTCGCGCGAACAGGTCAAGATTTTGTATTGAAAATGATCACATTTTGGAAGAGGGTTCTGGAAGGAGCAACAAAGGGTGGCGGGGTCCGGTTTGCCCGCTCGCCGTGTGTGTCCGACCGCTTGACCCCTGTTGCTTGAATAAAGGAATCAAAGGGATGATGTCGCTTCAAGGCAGCAAGCAGCGCAGTAAACAAATAATTAAAAAAATGTGGACATTGTTTTCTAGTGAGTCAGTTACTTCTCTTTCTCAGACTGAGCTAGCTGCTGGGTAAAAAGATCATGAATGAGAGTGGGAATACTATAATTATTTCCAAGCCATTGCATCAGTGCTGACAATAAGCAGTGTTTTTTTTTAAATATATTCAATTCTCTGAGTGTTAACACATTCATTGCACTGGCTAATGGAAGTCTCGGAAATGATTTCCATGTGTGGAAGTTCTTGGATAAGCTGCTGAGCGCACTGCACGTAGATACATGTTGGTGTAGGGTTTCACTGCACTACCCCTGGACTTGATCAATCATGTAATTAGATCAGGTTGCCCTGGTAACAGACGTTATTTATCTGCTCATTGAGGTGCGTATGTTTATCTTGTGAAAGAGCTGGTCTCCTTCATCGTATTTCATACTGTAAGTGCTGGCACTGGTCAAATATTTGTAACTATTTATTTTCACTGGGTTGAATCTAGTTTTTGTTTTAGAGGAAAATAAATGTGTTTCCTCTAACTATTTCAAGGTATGCGGCCTTGTAACGTGACCTGGATGGTTTCTGGCATCGATGCTTTACCTTTATTATGATTGCTTATATATATATATACAATGCTAGCTCATGGCTAAACTGGGGTGTGTGATGTTAAGCTGCAAACGTGACTGAACCTTCAAGACCCACTGCTCAAGGGCCCTCTGGGGTAAATCTGGGTAATTGTAGCTGCTTAGAAACTGTTGAGGTCAATCAAAGGGCAATTGTAACTGTAAGTTTCAGGCTCCGGGTCGGTGAATGAATGGCTTTCTTTCTTTATTTAAAAAAATATTGTTTTGCATCCAGTACCATAGTGTGACGTATTGTCTGGAATGTGATGAATGTACGCTGGATGCAAGATTTTTATATTATATATATTGTGTATGGTGGAATAAGGCGATTGGGTATCTACATACTTACATTATGTGTCTGTGGAGTATATGGGGATCTAGTATCTATTGTGCTGGAAACATATAAAGGGATCTAGTATCTATTAAGTGATGGAGATACATATAAGGGGATGTAGTATCCACTTTTTAATATTCTGCTTTCTTAACAGTTTTGATATATTTACATAGTATGTGTTTTTATACAGGATAGTATCCATGTTAAGTCTGTGTGGAGGTATTTAAATGAATCTAGCAGTACATCATCGCTTGACTGTTTTGAGTACATTTTGGCTGTGAGGAGTCTTGCCCACCAGCAGTGCATCTTGAAAAGTGCCTGTGATTTGACATCCATTGAAATCAATACATCTTTTGATATGAGCTGGAAGTAGACGTGGTTTGTTGCCGCTGGCACATACTTGAAAGATTAACCCCTATGTGTATGTGGGGGATTATAAAGGATCAAGTGCCTATATTAAGGGGTATGGGGCCCGATATTCCTCTTCTCTGAGCCTAGGGAACACTCAGGCACAAAGAAGAGGAAAAGGGAACAGAGACCTGTGACATTGGCTATCTGGCCCCCTTACGTTGCCCTGAGATTCCTGGGGTGTGTGAGAGAGGGCAACACTGCTAATGAGGTGGGAATGTCTTCAGTGAGCTGGAGGTATGCTGACCAGGTGCTCACATGCAGGGGAACCAGAAGAAGTTGGCAGGCCTTGTGCTTGGGCACCCCCCCCATCCCCATCCCTCATCCCTCATCCCTCAGCCCCAACACTTCAGTCAGCAGCCAAAAGGCCCAAAGATGGTGGCCTTTTTCAATGACTGGATTTTCACTTTCAGCTAAGGAAACCTGCACCTGGAGACCATCGGGCCTACACAGGTAACCTGAACCCAGAAATCCAGACAGGTTCAGGTCATGTCAGGCGGAGCGCACCTTGGGCGAACTCCATCTGACTTGTGCCCAGGCGGAGCGGTGGGAGGAATTTCAGGCCTTCAATTTTCCCCTGGATGTTAATTTGAACACAAAAAAGTTTGTGTGGTTAAAGTGGTGAGAAAGACTGGTAGAAAACACTGCTCTTGCTCTGAGTCTTGCTCAGGGCCTGAAATTGGTTTTAGTAACTTTGCGAAAATAACAAAAGCATTGGTTGAAAAGGACAATGAAAACCTTGTTAAAGGCCTATCCTAAGAAAAAGGGAAGTAAATGAAGAGTGTTCGCTGAGCTTCCATTCAGAACAGGGATTCGCAATATGAAGGAAATTCTCTGTTAAAAAAAAATCTGAACATGTCATATGGATGTTCCATTTGTATTGCCATGGAAATGTAGCTTGCTTAGGCTATGATGCAACTCCAAGAGAAGGGTGACAAAGCTTACACAAACTAATACACACTTTATAGGTGCGATTGGTTTTGAACTTTTCTCTCCAATGTTCTTTAAAGCGACTTCTATCCAACTACATACTCACCCCTCCCACATTTCCTTGTCCAAGGCTCTCCAACTCGGTTTCCATCATTTCCACAAGCCTGAGACCAACACCGTCAAAAGGCACCAATGCCATATGCTGTAACCATAACTGTGGCTCATTGCCCTCTTCAGTCTCACCTCCACCTGCAATATTGTTGGCCACTCCATTCTCTAACTCTGTCTCTCGACTGTCCTGCAATGGTTGTTCTTTCAGCCACTGGGCCCTGGCCCCTTGGAACTCTCCCAAAACCTCTTTGCCTTTCACCTTCCTCACAGGCTTCAAAAACCCTTCTGTTTGATTGTGCTTTCACTCTTTTCCCCAAATTGTTTCCCTCTTTCCTTTGCCCTCCCCCCACTCAATGTTCACCTCCCATTCCTGTCCTGTCGCGTGCTATGAAACATTTTCTTACGCGAGGAGTGCCACAGAAGTGGAAGCTCGTGTTGGTGGGTGATGTTACAATTACTCACTACTGCAGTTGCCACTGTTGAAACTAAGGGCAAGGATTCGAAAGTGTCAGCACAGCACTCATTGAAGTGAATGCTGCAGAACGGTGCCGCAGCTATTGCCTGCTATCTCATAATGCAGTGGGAGCAGAAGGAGAGAGTGGCCCAGGAGAGCAGAGGGCATAGGAGATGCTATTCGCCATACAAATTGTGCGTGCTTGCAGAGGACTGACTGTTCATTGGCTTTGAGACAACTGATGCTTTCTTTAAAGAATGACAGACTTCAAGGTATTGTAAAATAAACACTATTTTATTGCCTATTGGTGCATGTGCTCCAATTGCACATTGTTTTTTGAGGTGCATTTGCATTTTTGCGGCATATAGTTCTTTATTTCCTTCCCTGGATGCTCTAATCCTAAGTGTTCCTTGGATGAGGAAGAAGCAGTGGTGAGGGCTGCTCAGACAACTAGCAAGTTTCATGGGATATGCAAGTCCCACTACAGTCTACTGATAATTCAAAGTTATTTTTGCATTAAAAATAGAATCATCCAATAATTTGAACCAAGCAATGTAAATAACTAACGACATGTGAATTTAGTGCTAAAAATTTTGAAATTATCATAATTTGAATAAAGCAACATTGAATTAAGAAGAGTAAATTGTACTTATATCTGCAACTTCCTCTAATGTACCTGCATCTGTGCCACAAGTGTCCTTTGCTTGAATCACTGTGAGCCAAATGCTTTTGGATGCTTCACCTGAAGGCACTTCCTCAGGGCTATGTGATGGCACAGGACTGGTGCCTACACGGGTATCAATTGGCTGCCTATGCTCTCCAAGCATATTACTACATAAAAGCACAGGCAGTGAACTACTTTGAAATGAAGTGTTTATTATTAAGTGTTATATAAATAGTAAAAGGGTAGTAAGAGGAGGGGTGGGGTCGATTAGGGACCAAAAAGGAGACCTCTGCATGGTGGTAGAGGGTATGGCTGAGGTACTAAACGAGTACTTTACATCTGTCTTTACCAAGGAAGAGGATGCTGCCATAGACATAGTAAAGGAGGAGGTAGTGGAGATACTTGATAGGATAAAAATTGATAAAGAGGAGGTATTAGAAAGGCTGGCTGTACTTAAAGTAGATAAATCACCAGGAGCGGATGGGATGCATCCTAGGATGCTGAGGGAATTAAGGGATGAAATCGCAGAGGTACTGGCCATAATATTCCAATCCTCCTTAGATACGGGCGGGTGCCAGAGGACTGGAGAATTGCAAATGTTACACCATTGTTCAAAAAAGGGTATAAAGATAAACCCAGCAACTACAGGCCACTCAGTTTGACCTCAGTAGTGGGGGAGCTTTTAGAAACAGTAATCAGGGATAAAATTAACAGTCACTTGAACAAGTGTGGATTAATTAAGGAAAGCCAGCACGGATTTGTTAAAGGCAAATCGTGTTTAACTAACTTGATTGAGTTCTTTGATGAGGTAACAGAGAGGGTTGTTGAGGGTAATGCGGTTGACGTAGTGTACATGGATTTCCAAAAGGTGTTTGACAAAGTGCCACATAATAGGCTTTCCAGCAAAGTTGAAGCCCATGGAATAAAAGAGACAGTGGCAGCATGGATACGGAATTGGCTAAGTGATAGGAAACAGAGAATAGTGGTGAATAGTTTTTTTCGGACTGGAGGAAGGTATACAGTGGTGTTCCCCAGGAGTCGGTTCTAGGACCACTGCTTTTCTTGATATATATTAATGACTTGGTCGTGGGTGTACAGGGCATTTCAGGAAGACATAGACAGGCTGGTGAAATGGGTGGACATATAGCAAATGAAATTTAACGCAGAAAAGTGTGAAGTGATACATTTTGGTAGAAAGAATGAGGAGAGGACATATAAACTAAAGGGTATAATCCTGAAGGGGTGCACAAACAGAGAGACCTGGGGGTATGTGTGCACAAATTGTTGAAGGTGGCAGGGCAGGTTGAGAAAGCAGTTAAAAAGGCTTACGGGCGCCTGGGCTTCATGAATAGAGGGAAAGAGTACAAAAGTGTGGAAATTATGATGAACCTGTATAAAACACTGGTTCGGCCCCAACTGGAGCACTGTGTCCAATTCTGGGCACCGCTCTTCAGGAAGGATGTGAAGGCCTGAGAGAGGGTGCAGAAAAGATTTACGAGAATGATTCCAGGAATGAGGGACTTCAGTTACGTTGATAGACTGGAGAAGCTGGGGTTGTTCTCCTTAGAGCAGAGAAGATTGAGAGGAGATTTGGTAGAGGTGTTCAAAATCATGAGCGGTCTGGACAGAGTAGATAGAGGGAAACTGTTCCAATTGGCAGAAGGGTCGAGAACCAGAGGACACAGATTTAAGGTGATTGGCAAAAGAACCAAAGGCAATGTAAGAAAAAACTTTTTTACGCAACGAGTGGTTAAGATCTGGAATGTACTGGCTGAAAGGGTGGTGGGGGCAGACTCAATCACGGCTTTCAAAAGGGAATTAGATAAGTATCTGAAGGAAAGAAATTGGCAGGACTACGGGGAAAGGGCGGGGGAGTGGGACTAGCTGAAATGCTCTTGAAGAGAGCTGGCACGGGCTCAACAGGCCGAATGGCCTCCTTCTGTGCTGTAATCATTCTATGATTCTATTATTATGTAGACAAATGTGGCAGCCATTTTGTGCACAGTAAAATAGCAATGAAATTAATGAACAGTTGATCTGTTTTTTATGGTGTTGGTTACTGTATCTTTTCATCCCGATTCCCTGCCCTTTCTCCATATCTCTTAATACCCTTAAGTCCCAAGTAGGTATCTACAGTTTGTTTAAATGCTTTAACTGATTCAATATCTATGACCTTCTGGGACAGTGCATTCCATATTCTCACAACCCTTTGTGTAGATACATTTATTTTCTAGATTCATTTTTAACTGGCTTAGTTCCAGTTTTAAGATGATGTTTCCCAGTTCTGAATTATCTACTGGAAGGAAAAATCATTCTTTACGTGCCCTGTTAATTCCCTTCATTATTTTAAACACCTCAATCAAATCATTCCTTGACCTTATCATTCTTAGTGAACATATTCAAGTTTACCCAGTCTTTCAGCATAGCTCATTCCTTTCATTCCAGATATTATACTTAGTAAAACATCACTGGAATTGCTCCCAGTCCTGTATATCCTTTCTATGGATAGGCATCCAAAACTGGGCTAGAAATTTTTGTTCAGGCTCATAACTGATGGCCTGTTTCAGCGTGCGCCCAACGCAAGAGGCCTGATGCTCGGTTTGAATGAGACCTCATTGTAATATTACTGGTGAGCTGTGGGCATCTGTTGTGCCTCCGGGGGCAGCTTGCTGGTTGCCATGGGACCAATGTGTGCTAGCTGCCTCGCTGGCAGTGACCCTCAGGCACGTCCTGGGAGGGAGGAGAACGGGAGAGGGGCGGAGCGGCGAATGGCAGCAGCCCGCAATAGTGCTGCGGAGATAGGAAGAGCATTCCTGCTCCTCCTGGATCCGCAGAATGGTCAGCAAAAAACGTTTACCTTCCTTTTCTTCGGTGGCCTCCAGCAGTCCCTTTAAGGACCACTGGTTAGGCTGCTGTAGAACTGGAAAATCTAGTCAGAGCATGCATGTTGCATGCTTCACAGTTTTTGACCAATATCTGCGAGGGGGGCTAAATCAGGCAGTAGGGTCCTGATTTGCATATCCAAGGGTCCTAATGCCTGTTTGAGGCGGGCTCCATGGATACCTGGGAAACCGCCTTTATCTGTACCCCAGGCGTTGATTGGGCGCGGGATGTTGTGCCCGAAATTGGTCATCGGTGTATCGTTTTACACCTGGTAAATTAGTGCAACAAAGACCAATTCCCCCCCCCTCCCCTCCCCTCCCCTCCCCCCACTCTATACTGAGCTCCGCAAACAAGGAGTGCATGATGGGAAATTGTGGGTACACAGCCCATAATTTTCAATCCAATAATGTGCTTCCTGCAAGTGTGGAATTGGCCCCAATATTCAAATAAGGCCTGGCCGTGCTCTATATAACTGCAGTAGCAGTTCCTTTCTTTAATATTCTAAACCTCTTGATGATGGATCCCAGAATCTCATTAGCCTTTTTGATTGCTCTTTACACTGTGAGCTAGCTTTTAATGGCTTATGGACCTTAAACCATTTGTTCATCTGTCTCCCTGGTACTTCCCTACTTATCTTTATCAACTGTTCTTATGTCTAAAGTGTACTGACTCACACTTGTTACATTAAATTACATTTGCTCATTGCTTAACTTAACTATTTCCTCCTGCAGTTTTCTGCTTCTTCATAGTTCACTATACCTTGTAACCTAGCATCAGTTACAAACTTGGACAACCAGGTTATATGTATATCTATATCCCTGTGGGGATATCACTGCCCACCAATGTCCCTTTTATCCCAACACTCTGCCTTCTACTTCCCAAACAATTTTCTATCCATGCCACCAAGGTTGTCTCCAAATGCATTTTCTTCAGTTTTAGTTGGCAATTATGTTCTGAAAATCCATGTCTTCAACGTCCATTAATCAACTTCTATTTACCACCTGAATGAATCTGTCAAAGAGTAGTATTAGGTTAGTTAGACACGACCTACCATTCACTAAATTGTACTGACTCTCCCTAATTAGCTTATACTTTCCTAAGTGTTCATTTTCTCTGTCTCGATAATCAATTCTAGCCATTTTCCCACTGATGACATTAACCTCTGGTCAGTAGTGCCTTGGTTTCTATCTTCAGTGTATGAATGCAGGTATATATAAGGGGATTTAGTATTAGCATTATGGGCATGGAGAGGCTATTTATAAGGGGATCTAAAATCTACATTTAGAGTGTGGAGGGTGTGTAAAGGTATCTAATATCTACATTACGTGTGTGGTAGAGTATATAAGGGAATCTACATTATGTGTGTGTAAAGTATTATAAGGGGATCTAAGTTATATGTACGTGCAGGGTATATATCAAGTGAGTCTCTGAGCTGGGAGCAGAGTTTCAGAAAATTTACCCCTATGTATTTGTGGGATGGGTATGCTTAAAGGCATCTAGTATCTGCATTGTGTATGTGGGGTATATAAGGGCATCAGGTATCTATGTTATAGAGTAAATTTGATGAACTTCAGAAGCTGAGGTCAGGAGCCCCGTAGAAATTTTCCATCATTAAAATGATTGACAATTAGGGCAGATTTGTAAAATTGTCCCTTGTGTGTTTGTGGTTTGGAGAGAATACATGAGGGTAAACCAGAATCTACATTAATGGGTGGATTTTATGAATGTTTACTCCTGGTTGGGAACCTCATCCACTGGGAGAAGATATCAGGAAGTCGTGGGCGTGCTCCCGATTTTCTGACTTAAAATTAAAGTGGACAGAATTTGAATTCCCAATATGTGCTCACGGCAGGCAAGAGCAGCATCCTAGGCCCAAGTATCTTCAGCTGCTTCATCAGTGACCTTCCCTCCATAACAATGTCAGAAGTGAGGCTGTTCGTTGATTCCGTGTTCAGCTCTTTTCAGAATTCCTCAGATAGTGCAGCAAGACCTGGACAACATCCAGTCTTGGGCTGGATCATCTCCAACGAGAAAGAATGTAACCACCTCCCCTTGATATTCAATTACATTACCATCGGCAAATCCCCCACCATCAACATCTCAGGGATCACCGTTGACCCTTAACTGGACCTGTCACATGAATGCAGTGGCTACTAGAGCAGTTCAGAAACTGGATATTCTGTAGTGAGTGGCTCACCTTGTGACTTCCCAAAGCCTCTCCACCACCTACAGGCACAAATCAGGAGTGTGACGGAATACTCTCCACTTGCCTGGATGGGTGAAGCTGCAACAACACTTAAGAAGCTCAACATCATACAGGACAAAGCAGCTCACTTGATTGGCACCTCTGAACTAGCCTAAACACCTCTGGTGTACTTGACTGAATTGTATACTATTTAAAGGATGTACTGGAACAACTCTCCAACTCTCCAACCCCGGGATATCCACCACCTAGAGGGACAAGGGCAGCAGGTGCACGAGAATACCATCACCTCCAAGATCCCCTCCAAGTCACACACCATCCCGACTTGGACATATATCGCAGTCCTTCATGGTCGCTGGGTCACAATCCTGGAACTCCCTATCTAAACACTGTGGGAGCACCCTTCACCACACTGACTGCAGCGGTTCAAGAAAAAGTCTCACCACCAC
This sequence comes from Squalus acanthias, assembly GCA_030390025.1. NCBI lineage: Eukaryota > Metazoa > Chordata > Chondrichthyes > Squaliformes > Squalidae > Squalus > Squalus acanthias. Next base: position 46,447,936 of record CM059428.1, on the reverse strand, counting down.
CTTATGATGGGCAGTTAGGGATGGGCAATAAATGCTGGCCTTGCCAGCGACGCCTACAACCCGAGAATATAAAATGGTTGGGAGCGTGTATGAATTGTCATCCCTTACGTTAACTGCCACAAGTACACAAATGCGATCACAGAGCATGGTACCCTTCACTCTGGACCAAACGCAGATTGGGTGATCATTTTACTGAATACCTCTGTTGAGTCTGCAAGTGTGACCCTGAGCTTCTAGTCGCTTGCCAATTTAATTGACTGCTCTGTCCTCAGCCTCCTATGCTGTTCCAGTGAAGCTCATTGGAAGCTTGAGGAACAGCACCTAATCTTTCAATTAGGCACTTTACAACCTTCAACATCGAGATCAACAATTTCAGACCATAACCACTGCTCCCATTTTTTCGGACAGCAGGTGCTGGTAATGGTTCTGCTGTTGCCATTTACAGCTCCTCAACACCCATCTTTTGTTTCTTTATTTGTCCCATTACCACCCCCTTTTGCTTTGCACCATCATCCCTTTTGTCATTTAATCACTCCTGCCTCTCACCCTATCACTGACCTTCCCTTCTGTTATTTCCTCCCCTCCTCCTCTTACCCCGCACACCCCCCCCCCCCCACCCCTGCTTCTTTCCCTGCCTCTGTACTTGCTTAAACTTGCTCTAATAGTGTCTAACTTCTTCCAGTTCTGACGAAAGATCGTCGACCTGAAACATTAACTCTCTCTCTCCACAGATGCTGCTTGACCTGCTGAGTATTTCCAGCATTTTCTGTTTTTATTTCACCCCTTCATGCTCTTCAGCTAATTACGTCGACCTCCACTACAAGACCCAGTTGGGGAATCCTGGCCACTTGGGATAGTCTGATTTGAACTTTGATCTCTTAGTTGGCAGCACAGTGCTGCAGTATTATACTTACTGGGCTGCTGAATGCTTTTAAACACTGTCATTTTCTATCGCATATAATTGTACGATATTTCTTTGCATTACATCAAGGGAAAATCTACCACTGATTTTTTTTGTATTCTCTCAATAAATCAAGATTCTGTGACACGAGTTTTCACACTGGGGTCCAGGAGAGACTCCCTGACATGTTGGAGCTTGGAGGTCAGATTTTGACTTGCCGGCATGTTATTTCTGTTGCTCTACACTGATGAAAAAATGTTTGCTGCACCGATAGCGCTGACAGTGTCTTACAGAAATGAGGGTAGGGGTCTCTAAGAATGTATCAGTATTTGCGGGGGTCCCTAAATTACAAAAGTTTGACATCTATTGCCTTGTGGTTTTCATTACAAATTGCTCTGAATAAATGACATCAGCATCATTTTGCCTAACCATTGAGGCTTAAATGACCCCTTTTTGATAGATCACAAGAGGGGAGATTTTATAGGGGTTCGTGCTCTGGGGTGGGGGGTGGGGGGGGAGGATGTTGGGAATTTGAACTGCGGAGCCCCAGAAGGTTCCCACAAGTTTTTCTGTCCATGAATTTTAGCGCTGACCTCCTCAACCAAATTCCTGATGTGCAGAGGTTTGAGCTGGAAGCACAAATTTGTTAAATCTGCCCTTGGATGGCTTTTTAAAAAGCTAGTGGCTTAGAAATTTGATGGCACTGCACCCGTTTTTCAGGCGCAAAATGGGCACCTAAATAGCCAATTGGTCTGCCTGCCATATCGGATCGAGCTGCTTCATAGGTATTCAGGGCGCTGCTAGAACTATTTAAATTGCTGATCAAAATATTTAAATAAGGGTCCTCCGCTTGTTGTATGACCCTTTTGTGTTATTGTGCTGCCCCAACGCCTGACTTGCCACATGACAAACTTGCCCAGCAACTCATGGCGCTAATAGTCAGGAAGGACCCTTCAGCAGCGTTATTTAAAGGGAGTGTGTTAGTGACAGTCTTGTGAGGTGTTTAGAGAATGTGCCTGTCATGATCAAATAGTTGGTATGCAGTGTGTAAGATGTGAGGTGTGGGTGTGAGAGCTGCAATAATGGTGAGTGTGTGAGGAGGTGCAGAAGGAGTTGGAATGGTACAGTGATTGTAGGAGCGTGAATTGGGGGAGGGGAGTATTGTGAGTAGTGAGACTGGAGGTGTGAGGAGAGAGTAAGAGAGCAGTATTGATACTGTGACAACTCTGAGGCCATTGAACTTTTCCCAGCATTGCAGCCATGTCCTGGGAGATGAGCTCCTGGCATTGACCTACTCTGTGACTTCTTCCCACTGGCGTTGGAAGTGTTGTCTGGAGGGCTTTCTGCCCCAGGGGTGGGGGAGGGGGGAATGGGAAACAAGATCTCCTTCCTCCTGTCCACCACCTGGACCATGGCCTCTAAAGGAGCATCGGAAAATCTTGGGTAGATATGCAGGTATTCTAGCAATTTCTCTCCTGACAAGCATTCCCTGCTGTCTGCAGCCAGAGTGCACCTCCCCTTTAAGAGGTGCTGGCTGCCTTTAAGTGGCGTCAGATGCACAATTTCCACAACCCTCCCCCCAACAGGCATGCAGCAAATGAATAGTGCGGGGTAGCGCTGGCTGCACATCTGAGTCATTATAATGAGCTGGCAGCACCAATTTCATGTGGTCCCTGGGCCTGCAGTGTGCCCACACCCCCGGCTTGCCCTTTTTCAAGCGTAATCGAATTTCTAATCTGAGTTCTGGAGTAGCTAGCTATGGCTGCTTGAATCTTAATTACGAGTGAGAACTAAGTTAGATAAACAGATTAAAGCCTAATCCAGTATGGAACATTATCCTAATTGGACTTGTTATGTTGGAGAGTGAGGTTAACATAAACTACCATGGAAATAGAGGTTATGAGATGTGTGTATAAATTAGGCTGCTTGTAAAATGAAAGCAGTGACATCATCAGGTCCAGACTTCACCAGTACAACTCACATAACAAAAGTAACTGCGGATATTCAGGGAAATCATCTATTGGACTGTTTGCAAGTCTGAACTTGCCCAACATAGAGTTCAACTGATCCAATGTACTCTGTTTAATAAAAGCAAACTGGAGATGTCATGACTTGTTTTATATTGTAGTTCATTTTGAAGTTTCCATGCCTTTTGCATCGTCAGCTTTATATTTTTTGCAATGTACATAAACTGCTGGGTGTATCTGGTTGCTTGCTTGCTGTATTTGTTTAGATTTTTCTTCTATGTACCTTGCTACCATTCTCTCGTGGTTTGCTTCTGCAGTGAAAATCCCTAGGTTACAATGGAGTTAAGGCAACTCCTGAAAATCATAGAATCATACAGCACAGAAGGAGGCCATTCGGCCCATTGTGTCTGTGCCTGCTCTTTGAAAGAGCTATCCAATTAGTCCCGCTCTTTCCCCATAACCATGCAAATTTTTCCCCCTCAAGTATTTATCCAATTCCCTTTTCAAAGTTATTATTGAATCTGCTTTCACCATCCTTTCACCAGTGCATTCCAGATCACAACAACTCGCTGCGTAAAAAAAATTCTCATCTCTCCTCTGATTCTTTTGCCAATTACCTTAAATCTGTGCCCTCTGATTATCGACCCTCCTGCCAATGGAAATAGCTTCTCCTTATTTACTCTATAAAAACCCCTCATAATTATGTGGAGGCATAAAGATCACTTTTCCCAGTGTGGTGCTACGCCCGCCAGCGTATTGGGAATTTGGGTGTGGGGTGCACAGAATTTTTTCGCCATTAAAATGCTGCAGATTTTTCTGATCTTCGTGCCTGAATTTCCTAATATGTGCTCCTGGCAGGTGAAGCTCCATGTTGGCAGTGAGAATTAGTAAAATGACCCCATTAAATGTCAGTGGGGATTAGTTACACTATTAGGCACCCATGTGCCTGCCTGTGGGCAAATAGAATTTGGCCACTTTTCCATAGTAAAAGTCAGCTCCACAGTGCTCCAGCTTTTCAATGTCAGCTTTTCGAAGCATTGACTGTAATAACTGCACATTGAGTATCATTATTACTTCATGTAACAGAATAGTTATTTCACTTGCATTATTGCTCTCACTGGATGATCATACATGGCGTGAAAGAATAATGTACAGAAATGGTGGCCGTGAGTTTACTTACCTCGGCGGGTCCGTGGCGGGCGATGTCGGTGGCGGGTCACAGAATGGCTGCTGGCTTGATCCTGCTCTGTGAAATGACTTTCCGTTGACAGGGCTTGCTAAGCCCGCCCACCGCATTTCTTGGCTCAGTTAGAGGAAGCGGGTCTGGTGACGCCATTCATGACGGTTTCCTTAAAGGGACCCCATGTCCAAATTCACCTGAGGAAGGGGCAATCGATAGCTCCGAAAGCTTGTGATTTCAAATAAAACTGTTGGACTATAACCTGGTGCTTTGCGACCTCTCAAATTTATCTTGACATTTGTGCTGTCAGTGTTCTACAGCATTGAGATGCTGCAAACACTGACAATCACTGTACTAATGCACAGGGCTGCACCCAGGTTCTCCCATGACTAATGAGGGAGTCACAGCACGCAGGGAGATCCTCTTCCCTTCCGATGGGTGGAAGAGACCTCCCCAGGAGACCTAAATAGCCTGGTTGCACATTGCAGAGGAGGGCACAAACAGGGATGTGGTCAGGAGGACCTGGGTGCAGTGGCGCACACCTTTCAATGATCTCAGTAGATCACAAAACATTAGTACAAAGCCACACTCAACCTCATCCTGCTGTGCCTCTCATCACATTCCCATCACTCTGCCTTCCCTACCCTACTCCTGCATATCCTTACTCACAGCAAATTACCTTGCACCTCCACCCATTGCTCTCTATCTACATTATCACATCCCCATCTCACTAGCCACCCCTCACACTCACCCTCATCCTAGTCCAATCATACCAACTAACAACACACAAGGGTAGCCACTTGGGAGTTTTATCCAATGTTTATCTAAAGTTTGTATTAATGTGCTGTCAAACATTGAAATATTTATTTTCAACACTTTCCGGTCTTGGACAGATTTGTGTGCACCTTTGTAAGTGGCTTAGTGAGTTGCAGTGAATGGAGAGACATAACGGTACCCCCTGCAATGGTGGTGAGTGTGAAAGGAATGGCTGGCATTGTAGGGATGCTTTATGGTGTTGGTGTGGGGTGGTGCCAACCTGGAGCATCATGTGGCAGCCAGGGTGTACAGCGTCAAGTGAAGTAAATCTGCCCATGATGAGGCCATCTCTGGCCTCCCGGGCAGCAATGTGGTCAGGTGCTGATGCCCTGTGTCCTGTGCAGCATCAGATGATTGCGGAGAATGTTGGTGTTCTTGTTGGTGCTGCTGCTGTGCCTGGTGCTGCTGGTGATGGGGCTGATTGTGGTGAGATTCTGAGGGCCAAGGTGAGACAGATTAAAGGGCACCCATGTTGATGGAATAGATGACAGGTGAAGTAGAGATGACAGAAGCATTCTGTCAATGGTGAGAGAGTTCTTACAATGAGGTGATACTGGATGGAGAGTGGAAAGTGGAAAGCCTGCAGAACCTGTGCTGGAAATGGACTGAGAAACAGCTTGTGGCTGAGGAAAGTGATCTCTATCAGGTGGGAGCTTTTACTGTACATTTGAAGCTTTCAAGTAATCAGCTGGAGCAATGGCCACTGAATTCATGCCTCAGGTTGACAGCCGTGGTCCCCAAACAGCGTGGTTCCCGTGGCCATGAAGTTAAAGTGAAAAGGTAAGTTAAAAAAGCCTATTAATGATCTGTCAACTAGATGTTAATGAGATTAATTGGGTCACCCGCCGTTGCCTGTTGGGTCTGCTCAGCGCTGACAGTTCTGACATTGGGTAATGCACATGGCGGCAGGTTGACGGCGTTGTCCTGACCCGCTGTCAAAAAAAACCACTTTTCCACCTGACCCGCCATCGATCCCGCCTGCTGATACCCCGGAAAATTCCGGCTGGTGTAATCATAAAAAGGGGAGTAATTTTGACCTTGGGTGATAGTGTAAAATGGTTGATATCGATTCAGCCACCCGCCATACTTCACTGGAAATTAAAATTGGGAAAGTTACACCTCACACAGTCTTTGACTCTCCGCTCACCTAACCTTCTTTAGGTCCAGATTTGGTTGACTTGATTCATCTGGTTACAGCAGACACAAGTATTATCAGATAAATCAAAGCAACTGCTAAGTGTGTGAGAGCAGCAAGGAGTTATCTCTCCCAACAGCTGAAATTGAGAGTAGGTCGAACAGATGGTGCCCATTACTTTGTCAGCCCTGTATTCCTACACACCTCTGTTGTTCCCCTGGTGTATTCCTCATTCTTCATTCTCGTCAATCCACCATTTGTCGCCGTTCTTTCAGCCATCGCGCCCCTACCCCTGGACTTCTCTCCCTTGGTCTCTCTGTCTTACCTCCCCCCTTCCAGCTTTCAAAAGCTTTTCTTAATTTTCTTCATGAATTCCACTAACCTGTTCGACCCTTTCACTTGGTGTCCATTTTTTCTTCTTCACGTTGTAAAACATTCTGACACGTCTTTACAACATTCAGAACACTACGGGCTGGATTTTGTCCTGGGGTCGGGTTGGGGTCGTGTAATCCGCATTTCGTGTTCCCCCCCCGACTCCAGATTAATGTGGGTGCCTGATGCAATTTTCACTTAATTGGGCAATTAAATTGGAGCATGTGGGAACCCATGAACTAATTAGTGTTTTCAGTCTGAAACCCGCCTCTGATGATGTCATCATTGCTGACTGCCTAGTCTCAGAGACTGTTGGTGAGAGAGGGGTTGCCTGGCTTATGATGTGAGTGGACCTGGATGCAGACATGGGGGGGGGGGTGGGGGAGAGAGAGAGAGAGAGAGAGAACACGAGAGAGAACATTTTTTACCAAGCAGTTTCTTAAGCCATTCAATGCAGCAGCATCACAGGCAATGTTCAGACCTAATACTACTAGTACCACTACCACCTTCATCACATCTCCGTTGTAATAGTGGACTTGCAGCCGAAAGTCAGCTATCCACTTGTGCTCCCGCCAGGTTTCACTGGAGTGTTTCACACCAGGCGTGCTTCACGTCAGAAGAGGGTTAAACTAGCTACAGCGTTTCAAAATCGCATTACAGAGCCAATTCAGAGCTTGTTAAGGGCTTTAATGGCCTCTCCCGCCTCTTGGAGGCGGGACGGAATCGGGAACCCCGCGACTGATTATGTCAAAATTGCGTGGAGGCGGGATGGAGTCGGGATGGGGTCGGAAACCCCGACCCCGCAAATTTAACCCCCCACACGCCTCCAAACCCGACTCCATGGGTCATTCAAAATCCAGCCCTACATGTTTGCAAATTGTTGTTTGTGTTGATCTCCAATACACTGAAAGCTAACTGATAGTAAGTTGTGGGTTTGTTGTTGGTTGCTGGTTTCTGGGCAACAAAGAGTTATTTCAGCAAGAAAACTGTGTATGGTGGGAAAATTGAATGGCACGTAGAAATTACAGCGCACCCTCACACAGGTCTGACATAAGAACAGAAAATGGCACAAATAAGGATCAAGTCCCATCAGCATCTGACAAGAGAAAAGATGGGTTATTGCTTTGGATTGGGACACTAGACCAATTTTACAAATGCATGCTACCAGCAGTGATCACCCGTGCATATCGAGAAATTGCAGGCACGCTGCCCGAGAATTGATCATCAAGTGAAACTGTGGGCTGTGCCCCTGCCATTCACTGATGCACAATGCTGGCAGATGAAGCTCTGTGCCGAGATCACTTACTTGTAAAATCTGCCCATATATTCTGATGTTCTTTGCTACTTCCCAGTAATCCATAGAAGTATTTTGTTTGCTGCTTCGTTTTATTAGACGTTATAGATGAAGAGCGTTTAGTCATTTTAAAGGCAAATTCTCCAACTCCTCACCTGCAGCCAGGTATCTTCCCTGTGACCCACTCAAATTTCCGATATGCACTGGCATTGGGTGGGGTAGCACATCACGGGCAAGGACTCTGAGCACTCAGGGTTAGAGGTTTGTTTTATAATTCTTTTGTTGGCAGTGTATTGCTTTTGCAGGCACAAGAAATTTCATATTTTATAAGCTGTGATAATGTTGCCAGTAAGAAACTGTTCAAAGAAAGACAATTTATATACATTTGATGGGCACAACTTGTGCCTCAAGTGTTACTTTCTATGCTTTCCATTGTTGCGACTTGTTTTTATTGACCATGTTCCCAAGATCTCACTGTCACACCTAACCGTGTCCAACAGACTTCGGAAAGGATGTTGGAAACATCAAAGGAGAGGGATCATTCAGGGTGTTACATAGTTGAACTATGAAAGAGAGGTTGAGGGAGCTCAACTTCTTCTCATTTGGAAAAAAAGGGGAAGAAACTGCATGAAGGGAATTGATAAGGTTGATGTAGATCGGAGGAACGCGAGAAAATGATTGTAAAGTGAAGACATTTAGTTAACAATTAGGAGAGACAACCTCCAAGTACAACAAATGCAGACTTGGTAGAAGCATTTGAAAAGGAAATGAACAGATTCCATATTAAAAGGAGTCGAGGGACAAGAACTTTGCGTCAGTGCAAGAGGGAGGTGAAAGTGACCAATACAGGCCCACTACATAGCACTAAAGGACTGGATAAACTGGGGAACTTGAATGGCCTTTTTTCTGTTCCATCTTTATATTCTTGATGTTCAATCACCAGAAATCATTTCCTTTATCTCTGACAAGAAATGAAACCTAAACTCCAGTCCCTGAAAGGGTGAGACTCGATCCACATATTGGCTCAATCCATACTTTATGCATGTTGTTTAAATTCAATGCAAAAACTGAAGACTAAGGAAGGGATTCATTGATTTAGTGATGCTGCATCTGTCCATTGTTTCTCTACACGCCATCTATAAATGGTGGCTCTGGAAATATGGTTCATTAGAAATCACTGTCAATTTTAAATTGCCTGCTTTAGTCACAACATTGCATGCAGCAGAGTTACAGAAGAACGTGGGCAGTGCATTTTACAAGAGCTCCATGGGATCAACCAAATGTTGCACATCACAGTGGAGCTGGAGGAGGTTGGAGTGGTGTCAACCGTAGCACTCTCGCCTCTGAGTCAGAAGGTTGTGGGTTCAAGTCCCACGCCAGAGACTTGAGCAAATAATTTAGGCTGAGACTCCAGTGTAGTACTGAGGGGGTGCTGCACTGTCGGAGGAGCCTTATTTCGGATGAGATGTTGTACCGAAGCCCCGTCTGTCCTCTCGGGTGGAGGTAGAAGATCCCATGGCACTATTTTGAAGAACAGCAGGGGAGTTCCCCCAGGTGTCCTGACCAATATTTATCCCTCAACCAACATCACTGAAACAGATTGTCTGGTCATTATCACACTGCTATTTGTGGGGCCTTGCTGCCACATTCCCTACATTACAATGGAGACAATACTTCAAAAGTACTTCATTAGCTGTAAAGTGCTTTTGAACATCCTGCGGTCATGAACGGTGCTGTATAAATGCAAGCCTTTCTTTCACTGACTTGGCCTGCTTTGTAGGTGAAGTATTGTTGAGCAGTTTTGAAATGGCAGGGCAATTTTATATTTTTTCACAACAGTGTGAATTTGCATTATAGTTTAGCACTGTTGGAAATAAAAAAGCCAATTTTATAAATTAATTTACAGCTGGCCTTAATATCTTGGAAGGGATTGGTCTCAAGACATTCTCGTCTGCCCTCTGCTATTAGCACATGTGTGGCAGTGTCACTTTTGTCTGGGGGAGGGAGAAATCCTTCTGCTATTCCCACTGTCTTCCACACTCTCCCTGGGCATTGCACGGATTGTGACAGCCCCAGGCCGATTAGCTCATTCTAGACTTCCACCAATGCTGCTCCGAGCTCGCCACAATGAGGCATGTGAGAGAGGCCCAGAGATGACTGACAACCTTATGTTCAATTCCCCACAGGGAGGCACTTGACCTCTGCATAGTGCCTCCCAACAACAATGCAGCCAAGATGAAGAACACATTGAATGGGAGGAACAAACTGTGCCCCATTATTTTGAGGTCTCGCTCTCACAGTCTTGGTTTTATCACCATTGTCTGAGGGGAAGTTCTTATCTTCACTCATACAACTGTGACTTTAGTGATTTTTCAGTGCAATACATCATCAATTTTTCAAGGATTTCTGTCACAGATTGCAATAAGAGCCCTCAACTTAAATCGTCATTACGTATTTTTTAAAATTAATTTAAAACAAATACAAAAGAGCATTGTAATTAACAGTGCTACAAGCAGCCACACCTACCTGCCGCATCACTCCACGGTAACTTTCATTGCACAATCATTTCTGTGTTTGCATGCCTAGGGCACTGGGTGTAGCAGTGGGTTGGAATATTTGTACCACTGGGACCAGGGTTTGAATCCAGCCCCAGACTGCCAGATGAAAGTCACTATAGCGGTAAGGGTTTTAAGTGAAATAGATCTCCCCAAGTCACTTAGAACGGCACTTTCAAATTCCCATCTGTCTCGCCTTTGGCCCTCCATTCACCTCCATTCTGCAGCTACCAATCTGCTCAATCACACCCTCACCTCCACCTTTGATGCCCTTGTCGCCATTAAAACCATTACTTTCTCTCAACCTGGTCATTCCCCCTGGTACTGCCCTCACCTTCGCTCCCTTAAGTCAAAGGGCACAGACTTGAACATTTATGGCAGACAACTGGTTTAACCATTTATTGCCAGATCTGGCTGGACCACATAAAGCACTATCAGGTCCTGTGCTCCCCTGCCAAAACTGCTCAATATTCCAGGGTGATCCTGGAATGCAAAGATGCCCCCAGCTTCTCTTCTCCGCTACAACCATCTTTTTAAACCCCTCTCCCCTGCCCCCTCCACCCTCACCTCCAACAAGTGCGAGGAGCTCATGGACTTCTTTGTAACAAAGATTGAGACCATCTGATCAGCTGCCTCTGCTGCTTCCCTCCCTTCCCCTAGCCCATCAAGCCAAACTTCCTCATAGGTTCCCCCCTGCCCTAGTCCTGAACTCGCATGTTTCTCTAGTTTCTCTCCTATCTCCCCTCACGCCCTCTCTGAGCTCATCTTGTCCATGAGAACCTCCTCCTGCTCCCTCGGCCCTATTTCCACCAAACTGCTGACTACCCAGCTTCCCTCCCTGGCCCCCATCTTAGCTGATATTGTTAACGGTTCCCTCTCATCAGGTACTCTCCCCTTCAAATCTGCTGTCATCACCCCCTCCTCAAAAAAACCACACTTGAACTCTCTGACTTTGCAAACTACTGCCCCATCTTCAACCTCCCTTTCCTCTCCAAAGTCCTTGAATGTGTTGTTGCCTCCCAAATCCGTGCCCATCTTTCACGCAAATCCATGTTTGAATCCCTCCAATCAGGTTTCTGCCCTCTCCACAGCACTGAAACGGCCCTCATCAAAGTCACAAATGACATCCTATGTGACTGTGACCATGGTAAGCTATCTCTCCTCATCCTTCTCAACCTGTCTGCAGCTTTTGACATGGTTGACCACACTTTTCTCCTCCAACGACTCTCCTCCGTCGTCCAGCTGGATGGGTCTGCCCTCGCCTGGTTCCATTCCTATCTATCCAGTCATAGCCAGAGAATCACCTCCAGTGGCTTCTCTTCCCGCTCTGCATCGTTATCCTTGGCCCCCTCCTATTTCTCATCTAAATGCTGCCCCTCAGCGGCATCATCCGAAAACACGTCAGGTTCCACGTGTACGCTGACAACACCCAGCTCTACCATCACCTCTCTCGACCCCTCCACTGCCTGTGATTTTTCACTCTGCTTGTCCGACATCCAGTGCCGGATGAGCAGAGATTTCCTCCAATTAAATATTGGGAAGGCCGAAACCATTGTCTTCGGTCCCCATCACAAACTCTGTTCCTTAGCCACCGACTCCATCCCTCTCCCAGGCCACTGTTTGAGGCTGAACCAGACTGTTCTCAACCTTGGCATCCTATTTGACCCTGAGGTGAGCTGAGCTTTTGACCCAATATCCACTCTATCACCAACACTGCCTACTTCATCCCTGTAGCATCACCCGTTTCCGCCCCGCCTCAGCTTATCCGCTGCTGAAACTCTCATCCATGCCTTTGTTACCTCTAGACTTGACTATTTCAATGCTCTTCTGGCCGACCTCTCATCTTGCACCCTCCGTAAACATGAGCACATCCAAAACTCTGCTGCTCATATCCTAACTCGCACCAAGTCCCGTTCACCCATCACCCCTGTGCTCGCTGACCTACATTGGCTCCCAGTTCAGCAATGCCTCGCTTTTAAAATCCTCATCCTTGTTTTCAAACCCCTCAATGGCCTTGCCCCTCCTTATCTCTGTAACCTCCTCCAGCCCTGCAGTCCTCCGAGATCTCTGCGCTCCTCCAATTCTGGCCTCTTGTGCATCCCCGATTTGAATTGCTCCACCATTGGCGGCCGTGCCTTCAACTGCCTCGGCCCTAACCTCTGGAATTCCCTTCCTAAACCTCTTTGCCTCTCTACCTCTCTTTTCCTCCTTTAAAACGTGCCTTAAAACCTACCTCTTAGAATCATATAATACAATCATAGAATGGTTACAGCACAGAAGGAGGCCATTCAGCCCATTGAGCCTGTGCCGGCTCTCTGCAAGAGCACTTCAGCTAGTCCCACTCCCCCCGCCCTTCCCTGTAGCCCTGCAAATTTTTGTCCTTCAGGTACTTATCCAATTCCCTTTTGAAAGGCACGATTGAGTCTGCCTCCAGCACCCTTTCAGGTAGTGCATTCCAGATCATAACCACTCGCTCCTTCGCTCACTCCTGCGACCAATGCCTCGTCCGTGAAACGACGAGCTCCCTCCCTGGGAATGGGATCAGCCATCACGATCAGGGGATTGAGTTCCTTGCAGATCGCCTTCACAGCCAGCAATGCTGATAATGAGGACCTGCACAATGATGCAACCTCCCCTTTAAGAGCTGGAAGGGGCCAGTGTGAAGGATCATTCCCAATTGCATTGCACCTGAAATTCATTGTCGCTCTGCTAGTAGCACCCCTGTAACGCCGTGCTTAGGTCATTAGCGCTTGATTTAGCGCTCCAGCTCTTTCCAGGAGCTCTAAAAGCCAATTTAGGGAAACCTCAGACTCATTTGCGCCTGGCGCTAATTTTTCACGATTTCAAAATTTAGCACCCCAAATGGGGCGATACTGAATTTCTCCCCCTGTTGTAATATAGGAAACGCGGCAGCCAATTTGCGCACAGCAAAGTCCCACAAACAGCGATGTGATAATGACCAGATAATCTGTTTTTGTTATGTTGGTTTAGGGATAAATATTGGCTAGGACACCGGGGATAACTCCCCTGCTCTTCTTCGAAATAGTGCCATGGGATCTTTTACGTCCACCTGAGAGAGCAGACGGGGCTTCGGTTTAACGCCTCATCCGAAAGACGGCACCTCCAACAGTGCAGCACTCCCTCAGCACTGCATTGGAGCGTCAGCCTAGCTTTATGTGCTCAAGTTCCTGGAGTGGGACTTGAGCCCACAACCTTTGTGACTCAGAGGCGAGTGTGCTACCAACTGAGCCACAGCTGACACTGGAGCCTATATGCTTTTTTAACTGCTTTCTCAACCTGCCCTGCACATATATGCACATATACCTCCAGGTCTCTCTGTTCCTGCACCCCTTTTAGAATTATACCCTTTAGTTTATATTGTCTCTCCTCGTTTTTCCTACCAAAATGTATCACTTTGCACTTTTCTGCATTAAATTTCACCTGCCATGTGTCCGCCCATTTCACCAGCCTGTCTATGTCCTCTTTAAGTCTATCACTATCCTCCTCACTGTTCACTATACATCCAAGTTTTGTGTCATCTGCAAATTTTGAAACTGTGCCCTGTACACCCACGACCAAGTCATTAATACATATCAAAAAAAGCAGTGGTCCTAGTACCGACCCCTGGGGAGCACCACTGTATACCTTCCTCCAGTCCGAAAAACAACCGTTCACCACTACTCTCTGTTTCCTGTCACTTAGCCAATTTTGTATCCATGCTGCCACTGTCCCTTTTATTCCATGGGCTTCAACTTTGCTGGCAAGCCTATTATGTGGCACTTTATCAAACGCCTTTTGGAAGTCCATGTACACCACGTCCACCGCATTGCCCTCATCAACCCTCTCTGTTACCTCATCAAAAAACTCAATCAAGTTAATTAAACATGATTTGCCTTCAACAAATCCATGCTGGCTTTCCTTAATTAATCCACACTTGTCCAAGTGACTGTTAATTTTGTCCCAGATTATCGTTTCTCTTTGACCAAGTTCTTGGTTACCTTATGCGTCTTGGTGTCAAATTTTGTTTGATAATACTCCTGTGAAGCACCTTAGGACATTTTACTAAGTTAAAGGTGCTATATAAATGCAAGTTGTTGTTGTTGATGGCTTCAGTTCAGTTCCTAATGGCTGGGAGCCCACAGCTGACATTGCAACTAAAGGATAAATCCTTTATCAGCTTGCTTGCTCGGTGCGGAGCCTCACCTATTAAAAAGAAAGTCTTGTGTTTATATAGTGACTTTCACAACCTCAGGACCTCCAACGTGCTTTACAACCATTGAAGTATTTTTGAAGTGTGGTCACTGGTGTAATGTAGGAAACGCATAAGCAAATTTGTGCACAGCAAGCTCCCACAAACAGCAATGAAATAAATGACCAAATAATCTGTTTTAGGTCTTGATTGAGGGATAACTGTTGGCCAGGACATTGGAGAGAACACCCATGCTCATTTTCAAAATAGTGCCATGGGATCTTTTACGTCCACCTGAGAGGGCAGATGGGGCCTCGGTTTAGCATCCCATCTGTAAGGCGACACCTCTGACAGTGCAGCACCCCATCTGTACTGCACTTGTCAGGCTAGGCTTTGTGCTCAAGTCTCTGGAGTCCACAACTTTCTGACTCAAAGGCGAGCATGCTCCACTGAACCACAGCTCAAGCTGACATTAATTGATCCTCAAATTTTTAATTTACCAGTTGATCTTTTTTTTTCATTGGCAAATTTTCTTGGCAGTAAAAAAAAGTTGATTTTTGATTCCATTGCTATGAACACCCAAACTTTAAATTGCATGTAATTTGTAGGATTAATAGAGAGAATGACGCTAGCTCAGTGACTTTTTTTTTAATCGCACTGCAGGTGTCTGTGGAGCAGTGATGGTAATGCTAGAAAGTAAATTACAGTGGGCTGTTGGAGGAATGATGTTTCACACAGTTAAGGGTATAAAATTAGCTAAGTTTTCCATAGAAACATGAAAATGACTCTCCCAGTACAGTTGAAGTCCCACTGTTCCTTAGCTTTTATTTATTGAAGAGGGAGTATAGACATGAATAAAATTGTGTGCCAAATAAAATAAATTCCAGGTGTATTAATTTATTTAGAAATGTAAAATGTGTGTGGGCAGTGTTTTATAAGGAGAATTAAACTTATCTTGTTCAACTGGCATCTCATTAGAGTGACAGTGATGTGAATGTATAGAGAGGATTACCATTCTTGTCAGCTACTGTCCTTGCTGTCATCCTTTCACCTCTATTTTACAATCCAGTCCCCAGTGAAAGGATGAAAGTCTGGCACTATGAGTCCATGAATTGGGTTTGGCAGCCTCAGCTAAGTTCCTAGTGGGTGCAAGTTTATAGTCCAAAACCACTTATGATTTAGTACTTAAATTGGCACTCTCTTAGTGAGTGGCCTTAAGGGTGGTTGGTGTAGGAAATCAAAATATCATTCAAGGGCAATAGGGAGTGTTTTGCCATGTTGGGGCAGAGCGGAGGGAGTTATACCTTTACCCAGAAACTAATTCATGTGATACCTGACCTGGGAATACTTGATGATGACATTAGGGGCAAAGAGTGGAGTAACATAATTTATGTTGATCAACACACAGAGAAGTCTAACTCCAAAAGGAAAGAAATTATGTAATACTAGACAAACGTTCAGTGTTTGCAGTGATTGTCTGAGAAATTGCTGTCACTATTACAAAGAATGCTGGTGTTATTTGTGGGTCACAAGACTTAACATCGTGCGTGTGGAGCAGCACATGATTCCCACTTGTATGTTGCACGCTTCCAAACTACTGTTTCGAGGAAGTGGCATGCTACTGCACTGAAGTTGTGCGTTAAACTCATTAAGCTAATTATTGTGGGCATAACAGGTGTTATGGATGACGCACCACAAGGTAAATATATTGAATGCCATTGCTGTTAATGTATGGAGGTTGACACATACAGATGTAAGTAGTCATTCCACACTCATCTGCTTCATATTATTTCAATATTAATATTTTTACCTCCTCCCTTCCCACTGTCCAGGGCCCCAAACACTCCTTCCAGGTGAAACAGCGATTTACTTGTACTTGCAATTTAGTATACTGTATTCGCTGCTCACGATGCGGTCTCCTCTACATTGGGGAGACCAAACGCAGATTGGGTGACCGCTTTGCGGAACACCTCTGTTCAGTCCGTAAAGGTGACCCCGAGCTTCCGGTCGCCTGTCACTTTAATTCACCTCTCCACTCCCACTCAGACCTCACCATCCTCGGCCTCTTACACTGTTCCAATGAAGCTCAACGTAAGCTCGAGGAACAGCACCTCATCTTTCGATTAGGCACTTTACAGCCTTCTGGACTCAACATCGACTTCAACAATTTCAGACCATAACCTCTGCCCCTATCTTTTCCTTTTTTTTCTCTCTCTCACATGGCAGCTGTCTTTCATTCTGCCATTGCCATTTACACTTCATCTAGAGCCATCTTTTGTTTCTTAACTTGTCCCATTACCATCTCCTTTTGCCTTGCACCATCATCCCTTTTGTCTCTTAATCTCTCCTGCCTTCCGTCCTATCACAGACCTTCCCTTTTGTTACTTCCTCCCCTCCCTCCTTTCCCTGCCCCTGCACTTGCTTAAAAACCTGTTGTTTTCTTTAAAATATTTATTCTCAGGTTGTGCATTTCACTGGCAAGACTGGCATTTATTATCCCTCGTTGCCCTGAACTGAGTGGCTTGCTAGGCCACATCAGAGGGCAGTGAAGAGTGAACTATGTTAGTGTGGGACTAGAGTCACATATAAGTCAGACAGTGGCAGGTTTCCTTCCCTGAAGGACATTAGTGAACCATTTGGGATTTTGCGACAATCCAACAGCATCATAGTCACTTTTACCAACTTTTTTCTTCCTTGATTTTTTACGCTGAATTCAAATTCTCAAGCTGCCATGGTAGGATTTGAACTCACGTTCTCTGGATTATTAGTCCAGGCCTCTGGATTACTAGACCAGCATGGTGTTTTCTGCCTTCTGTGGTAACAGGAAAATGTGGTGGGCATCCCACATACTCTCCAAGTTATTTGCCATGATTTGTCATTAATTATTAGACCTGAGTTTCGCCAACCCATGCAAAGCAGGGTTATATAGAGTGAGGCCTCAGAGCATAAGAGACTCAGTCTGCTTGTTGAAACTGTCATCAAATTGTAAAGACAGGAAAAGATGTTGGGGAAATTGCCCAAACTGTAACACTCACCACTTTTCTAATTGGGCCTCGGATGTAGGAAGCCTCATGGGCCTCTCCAAATGGCAGTCATATAATTGAGCTCCTGCCTGTCCCTTGTGGCCTGGTGACTCTCTTTGTTTCTCTCCTGATGCCTAGTACAGTAGTGGGTGCCTTTTAGTGTGGTGTGTAATGCAGTTGTGCTCTGGTGTCTGAATGTTCTCTAGAGGGCACAAGATTAGGTAATATTTGGTTACACTATAGATAACATATAAGAGTCCAAAGTGTGTAGTAACTGCACAGCAGATATTAACCAGAATGAATGTCAGCTCTCGTCACAGACGACACTTCTTACTGGGTAAAGTGTATGGAAAAGTTTAAGGTCATTAGCAGATACACCAATTTGGCTTTAAACTCTTCCCTTCCTTCCCCCCTCCTCCCCTGCAGTAAACAATTTCATGACATCTTTTTCAGGTAGTGCCAGCACTTGATTATCAGCTCCAGACTTGTTTTGCTGCACTACTAGTTTTTGAATCCGTTTTTTGGTGTGTTTTTTCATTGCATTTGCTGATGGTTTGGTACTTGTCCTAGGCTTTTTAGCTACATGTATTTGTACTGCAAGTGGGAGAGGGGCAGATTTCTGATTGGTCCCCTTGGAGGACAAGACATGCCCAACACTTTGTCTGGAATGTGTAATTTGATCCTGTCTGCTGCAGAGTAATTCAAGTTCTCTGCTATGCGTAATTTGATCCAGTCATTGTCAGGCAGGCTACAGAGTTCAGACAAGGCACAGTGCTAACGCTATTGCGTTCAGAGAACAGACAGTGCTCACACTCCCCAGTTAGGAGCACGCACAGTGTTAACACTATTGAGTTCAGCGAACACACAGCACTCACACTCGCGAGTTCGGAGAACGCACGACGCTCACACTTGCGAGTTCAGAGAATTACACGGCACTCACACTCACGAGTTCAGGGAATACACAGCGCTCACACTCGCGAGTTCAGAGAATGCACGGTGCTCACGCTCGCAAGTTCAGAGAACGCACAGCGCTCACACTGCCGAGTTCAGAGCACACACAGCGCTCACACTCTGGAGTTCAGATAGGAAGGGGTGAAGCCATTGAGGGATTTCAACATGAGGATGATAATTTTAAAATCAAGGTGTTGGTGGACCGTGAGCCAATGTAGGTCAATGAGCACAGGGGTGATGGGTGAACGGGACTTGCTGCAAATTAGGATACGTGCACCATAGTTTTTGATGAGCTCAAGTTCACTGAGGGTTGGCCAGGAGAACATTGGAATAGTCGAGTTGGCAAATAACACATGAATGGAATGTCATGCATGTTGGTAGGACCAACACAGACTACGCACTCATTTAAAAAAATGTATTTATTCATTCACGGGATGCAAGCAAGGCCAGCATTTATTGCCCATCCCAAGTTGCCCTTGAGAAGGTGGTAGTGAGCTGCCTTCTTGAACCACTGCAGTTCGTGTGGTAAAGGTACTCCTACAGTGCTGTTAGATAGGCATTTCCAGGATTTTGACCCAGCGACATTGAAGGAACGGCGATAAATGCCCAAGTCAGGATGGTGTGACTTAGAGGGGAACTTGGAGGTGGTGGTGTTCCTATGTGCCTGCTGACTTTGTCCTTCTAGGTGGTAGAGATCGCAGGTTTGGGAGGTGCTGACGAAGAAGCCTTAGCGAGTTGCTGCAGTGCACCCTGTAGTGGATACACACTGCAGCCACATTGCGCCGATGGTGGAGTGAGTGAATGTTTAAGGTGGTGGTTAGGGTGCCGATCAAGCAGGCTGCTTTGTCCTGGATGGTGTTGAGCTTCTTAAGTGTTGTTAGAGCTGCACTCATCCTGACAAGTGGCGAGTATTCCATCACACTCCTGACTTGAGCCTTGTAGGTGGTGGAAAGGCTTTAGGGAGTCAGGAGGTGAGTCACTCACCGCAGAATACCCAGCCTCTGACCTGCACTTGTAGCCACAGTATTTATGTGGCTGGTCCAGTTAGGTTTCTGGTCAATGGTGACCCTCAGGATGTTGATCATGGGGGATTTGATGATGGAAATGCCATTGAATGTCAAGGGGAGGTGTTTAAAATCTCTCTTTTTGGAGATGGATATGGCTTGGCACTTGTGTGGCGCGAATGTTACTTGCCACTTATCAGCCCAAGCGTGGATATTGTCCAGGTCTTGCTGCATGCTTCATTATCTGAGGAATTGTGAATGGAACTGAACACTGTGCAATCATTGGTGAACATCCCCGCTTCTGACCTTATGATGGAGGGAAGGTCATTGATGAAGCAGCTGAGGATGGTTGGCCTAGGACACTGCCCTGAGGAACTCCTGCAGGGATGTCCTGGGGCTGAGAGGATTGGCCTCCAACAACCTATAAGGAAAGGATGAACAGGCTGGGTCTCTTTTCTCTTGAAAAGAAAAGGCTGAGGTGTGACCTATTAGAAGTCTTTAAAATTAAAAAAAGGTTTTGATAGAGTAGACACAGAAAGAGTGTTTCCACTTGTGGGGAAGAGCAAAACTAGAGGCCATCAATATAAGATAATCACCAAGAAATCAAATAGGGAATTCAGAAGAAACTTCTTTAGCCAGAGAGTGGTGAGAATGTGGAACTCGCAACCACAGGGAGTGGTTGAAGCATTAAGGGGAGGCTAGATAAGCATATGAGGAAGAAGGGAATAGAGGGTTATGCTGATAGATTTAGATGAGAAAAGACAGGAGGAAGCTCGAGTGGAGCATAAACGCCGGCATGGACAGGTTGGGCTGAATGGCCTGTTTCTGTACTGTATATCCTATGCTGATGATTGAGAGTAGACTGATGGGGCGGTGATTGGCCGGATTGGATTTGTTCTTTTTGTGGTCAGGACATACCTGGGCAATTTTCCACTTTGTTGCATAGACAACAGTAGCTGTACTGGAACAGCTTGGCTAGAGGTGCGTCTAGTTCTGGAACACCCGTCTTCAGCACTATAGCCAAGATGTTGTTGGGGCCCATAGCCTTTGCTGCATCCAGTGCACTCAGCTATTTCTTTATATGATGTGGAGTGAATTAAATTGGCTGAAGACTGG
Organism: Squalus acanthias; assembly: GCA_030390025.1. Lineage (NCBI taxonomy): Eukaryota > Metazoa > Chordata > Chondrichthyes > Squaliformes > Squalidae > Squalus > Squalus acanthias. The sequence goes on along the minus strand of CM059428.1, from coordinate 46,427,433 downwards.
CATCTGTGAAGGTGTGGACCTCAGAAGGAGGTCCAGATGGATCATCCACTCGGCACTTCTGGCTGAAGATGGTTGTGAATACTTCAGCCCTGTCTTTTGCACTCATGTGCTGGGCTCCGCCATTATTGAGGATGGGGATGTTCATGGAGCCTCTTCCTCCCATTAGTTGTTTAATTGTCCACCGCCATTCATGACTGGATGAGGCAGGACTGCGGATCTTTGATCTGATCCGTTGGTTGTGGGATTGCTTAGCTCTGTCTATAGCATGCTGCTTTCGCTGTTTAGTCACAAGTCACCCGGTCTGGCTGGGATGCATCCTAGGTTGCTGAAGGAAGCTAGGATGGAGATAGCTTAAGCTCTGACCACAATCTTAAATCCTCCTTGAATATTGGAGTGGTGCCAGAGGACTGGAGGTTTCCAAATGTTACTATTCAAAAAAGAAGAGAGGGATAAACCTGGTAACAACAGGCCAATTAGTCTAACGTCAGTAGTGGGAAATACTAGAGACCATTGTCAAGGACAAAATTAATTCTCACTTGGAGAAGCATGGGTTAATAAGAGGCAGCCAGCATGGATTTGTTAAAGGTAAATCGGGTCTGACTAATCTGATTGAGTTATTTGATGAATTAACAGAGCGGATTGATGAAGGTAGTGCAGTAGATGTATATATGGATTTTCAAAAGGCATTTGATAAAAGTACCTCATAACATTTCTTCGGAAAATAGAAGCACATGGCATTAAAGGGACGGTGGTAACTTGGGTACGAAATTGACTGAGGGATGGGAGGCAGAGAGTAGTGGTGAATGGTTGTTTTCCTGACAGGAGAGAAGTATGCAGTGGGGTCCCCCAGGGGTCGGTATTAGGACCATTGCTTTACTTGTTACCTTTAAATGACCTGGACTTGGGTATTCGAAGTTTGTGGATGATACAAAACTTGGCAACATAGTAAATAGTGAGCAGGATAGTAGCAGACTTCAGGAGGACATAGACAGACCGGTGAAATGGGCAGACACATGGCAGGTGCAATTTAATGCGGATGAGTGTGAAGTGATGCACTTTGGGAGAAACAACATGCAGAGGCAGTATAATCTAAACGGTGCTATTTTGAGGGGGATGCAAGAACAGAGGGATCTGGGGGTGCATATTCACAAACCTTTGAAGGTGGCAGGGCAAGTTGATAAGGTGGGTAAGAAAGTGTATGAGATACTTCACTTTGTAAATAGGGGCATTGAATACAAAAACAAGGAAGACATGCATGCTAAACCTTTGCAACACAGGACTACATGCATGCTAAAAAGCAGAAGCAGCATGCTATAGACAGGGCTAAGCGATCCCACAATCAACAGATCAGATCAAAGCTCTGCAGTCCTGCCACATCCAGTTGTGAATGGTGGTGGACCATTAAACAACTAACGGGAGGAGGAGGCTCCATGAATATCCCCATCCTCAATGATGGTAGAGCCCAGCACGTGAGTACAAAAGACAAGGCTGAGGCGTTTGCAACCATCTTCAGCCAGACATGCCGAGTGGATGATCCATATCAGCCTACTCCTGAGGTCCCCACCATCACAGAAGCCAGTCTTCAGCCAATTCGATTCACTCCACGTGATATCAAGAAATGGCTGAGCGCACTGGATACAGCAAAGGCTATGGGCCCCGACAATATCCTGGCTATCGTGCTGAAGACTTGTGCTCCAGAACTAGCCGCGCCTCTAGCCAAGCTGTTCCAGTACAGCTACAACACTGGCATCAATCCGACAATATGGAAAACTGCCCGGGTATGTCCTGTCCACAAAAAGCAGGACAAATCCAATCCGGCCAATTACCGCCCCATCAGTCTACTCTCAATCATCAGCAAAGTGATGGAAGGTGTCATCAACAATGCTATCCAGCAGCACTTACTCACCAATAACCTGCTCACTGATGCCCAGTTTGGGTTCCACCAAGACCACTCGGCTCCCGACCTCATTACAGACTTGGTAAAAACATGGACAAAGGAGCTGAATTCCTGAGGTGAGGTGAGAGTGACGGCCCTTGACATCAAGGCAGCATTTGACTGAGTGTGGCATCAAGGACCCTTCGTAAAACTGAAGTCAATGGGAATTGGGTGGAAAACTCTCCACTGGCTGGAGTCATACCTAACACAAAGGAAGATGGTTGTGGTGGTTGAAGGTCAATCATCACAGCCCCAGGACATCGCTGCAGGAGTTCCTCAGGGCGGTGTCCTAGGCCCAACCATCTTCAGCTGCTTCATCAATGACCTTCCCTCCAACATAAGGTCAGGAATGGGGATGTTTGCTGATGACTGCACAGTGTTCAGCACCATTCACAACTCCTCAGATAATGAAGCAGTCCATGCCTGCATGCAACAAGACCTGGATGACGTTCAGGCTTGGGCTGATAAGTGGCAGGTAACATTCGCGCCACAGAAGTGCCAGGCAATGATTATCTCCAACAAGCAAGAGTCTAACCACCGCCCCTTGACATTCAACAGCATTAGCATCGCCGAATCCTCCACCATCAACATCCTGGGGGTCACCATTGACCAGAAACTTAACTGGACCAGCCACATAAATATTGTGGCAACAAGAGCAGGTCAGAGGCTAGGTATTCTGCGGCGAGTTTCTCACCTCCTGACTCCCCAAAGCAGTTCCACCATCTACAAGGCACAAGTAAGGAGTGTGATGGAATACTCTCCACTTGTCTGGATGAGTGCAGCTCCAACAACACTCAAGAAGCTCGACACCATCCAGGACAAAGCAGCCTGCTTGATTGGCACCCCATCCACCACCTTAAACATTCACTCACTCCACCACCGGCGTACCGTGGCTGCAGTGCGTACCATCTACAAGATGCACTCCAGCAACTCACCAAGGCTTCTTCGGCAGCATCTCCCAAACCCGCGACCTTCTCCACCTAGAAGGACAAGGGCAGCAGACGCATGGGAACACCACCACCTTCAAGTTCCCCTCCAAGTCACACACTATCGTGACTTGGAAATATATCGTCGAACCTTCATTGTCGCTGGGTCAAAATCCTGGATCTCCCTCCCTAACAGCACTGTGGGAGTACCTTCACCACACGAACTGCAGCAGTTCAAGAAGATGGCTCACCACCACCTTCTCATAGAAACATAGAAGATAGGAGCAGGAGTAGGCCATTCGGCCCCTCGAGCCTGTTCCGCCATTTAATGAGATCATGGCTGATCATCCAAATTCAGTACCCTGTCCCTGCTTTCTCCCTATATCCCTTGATCCCTTTAGCCTTAAGAAATATATCTAACTCCTTCTTGAATTTATTTAATGAATTGGCCTCAACTGCCTTCTGTGGTAGAGAATTCCACAGGTTCACCACTCTCTGGGTGAAGAAATTCCTCCTCATCTCAGTCCTAAATGGCTTACCCCTTGTCCTTAGACTGTGACCTCTGGTTCTGGACACCCCCGCCATCGGGAACATCCTTCCTGCATCTAGTCTGTCTAGTCCTGTTAGAATTTTATAAGTTTCAATGAGATCCCCTCTCATTCTTCTAAACTCTAGCGAATACAAGCCCAATCGACCCAATCTCTCTTCATACATCATTCCTGCCATCCCAGGTATCAGTCTGGTGAATCTTCGCTGCACTCCCTCCATGGCAAGAACATCCTTCCTCAGATAAGGTGACCAAAACTGCACACAATACTCAAGGTGTGGTCTCACCAAGGCCCTGTACAACTGCAGCAAGACATCCTTGCTCCTGTACTCGAATCCTCTCGCTATGAAGGCCAACATACCATTTGCCTTCTTAACCGCCTGCTGCACCTGCATGCTTACCTTCAGCGACTGGTGCACAAGGACACCCAGGTCTCGTTGCATTTCCCCTTTTCCCAATCTATTGCCGTTCAGATAATAATCTGCCTTCCTGTTTTTGCCACCAAAGTGGATAACCTCGCATTTATCCACATTATACTGCATCTGCCATGCATCTGCCCAATCACCCAACCTGTCCAAATCATACTGGAGTTTCTCTGCATCCTCCTCACAGCACACACGCCCACCCAGCTTTGTGTCATCTGCACACTTGGAGATATTACATCTAGTTCCCTCGTCTAGATCATTTATATATATTGTGAATAACTGGGGTCCTAGCACCGATCCCTGCGGTACCCCACTAGTCACTGGCAGCCACTCGGAAAAAGACCCGTTTATTCCAACTCTTTGCTTCCTGTCTGCCAACCAGTTCTCTATCCAAGTCAGTACCTTACCCCCAATCCCATGTGCTTTAACTTTGCACACTAATCTCTTATGCGGGACCTTATTGAAAGCCTTCTGAAAGTCCAAATACACCACTGGTTCTCCCTTATCTATTCTACAAGTTACATCCTCAAAAAATTCCAGTAGATTAGTCAAGCATGATTTACATTTTGTAATTCCATGTTGACTTTGTCTGATCCTGTCACTGTTTTCCAAGTGCTCTGCTATTACATCTTTTATAATGGACTCCAGCATTTTCCCCACTACCGATGTCTGGCTTACCGGTCTATAATTCCCTGTTTTCTCTCCACCACCTATTTTAAATAGTGGGGTTACATTAGCTACTCTCCAATCCATGGGAACTGTTCCAGAGTCTATAGAATTTTGGAAGATGACCAGCAATGCACCTACTATTTCTAGGACCACTTTCTTAAGTACCCTAGGATGTAGATTATCAGATCCTGGGGATTTATTGGCCTTCAATCCCGTCAATTACCCTAACACCATTTCCCTACAAATACTGATTTCATTCAGTTCCTCCCTCTCATTAGATCCTATGTTCCCCGACATCTCTGGGAGGTTATTTGTGTCCTCCTTTGTGAAGACAGAACCAAAGTATGTATTTAATTGGTCGCCATTTCTTTGTTCCCCATTATAAATTCCCCTGATTCTGACTGCAGGTGACCTACGCTTGATTTCACAAATCTTTTTCTCTTCACATATCTATAAAAGCTTTTACAGTCAGTTTTTATGTTCCCTGCAAGCTTACTCTCATACTCTATTTTCCCCCTCTTAATTAATCCCTTTGTCCTCCTTTGCTGAATCCTGAACTGCTCCCAATCCTCAGGTTTGCTGCTTTTTCTGGCCAATTTATATGACCTCTCCTTGGATATTATGCTATCCCTAATTTCCCTTGTTAGCCACGGTTGAGTCACCTTTTTTGTTTTATTTTTATGCCAAACAGGGATGAACAAATTCTGTAGTTCATCCATGCGATCTTTAAATGTTTACCATTGCCTATCCACCGTCAACCCTTTAAGTAATGTTCCCCAATCCATCCTAGCCAACTCGCGCCTCATACCATCGTAGTTTCCTTTATTTAAATTCAGGACCCTAGTCTCTGAGTCAACTACTGCACTCTCCATCTTAATGAAGAATTCTATCATATTATGATCGCTCCTCCCCAAGGGGCCTCGCACAACAAGATTGTTAATTAATCCTTTCTCATTACATAATACCCAGTCTAAGATGGCCTGATCTCTAGTTAGTTCCTCGACATATTGGTCCAGGAAACCATCCCGTATACACTCTAGGAATTCCTCCTCCACAGTATTGTTACTAATTTGGTTAGCCCAATCTATATGTAGATTAAAGTCACCCATGATAACTGCTGTGCCCTTATTGCACACGTCTCGAATTTCCCTTTTAATGCCATCCCCAACCTCAGCATTACTGTTTGGGGGTCTGTATACAACTCCCACTAATGTTTTCTGCCCCTTGGTATTTCTCAGCTCTACCCATACAGATTCCACATCTTCAGAGCTAATATCCTTCCTTACTATTGTGTTAATCTCCTCTTTAACCAGCAATGCTACCTCACCTCCTTTTCCTTTTAGCCTGTCTTTCCTGAACATTGAATACCCCTGGATGTTGAATTCCCAGCCTTGGTCACCCTGGAGCCATGTCTCCGTAATCCCAATTATATCATATCCGTTTACATCTATTTGCGCAGCTAATTCATCCACCTTATTACGAATGCTCCTCACATTAAGACACAAAGCCTTCAGGCTTGTTTTTTTAACACTCTTAGTCATGTTTGATTTACACCCTTGATTTCTCTGACTGCCACTTTTGCTTTTCTCCTTCCTGTCTTTTGCTTCTATCCTTGCTTCCCTTTCCTCTGTCTCCCTGCACAGGTTCCCAACCCCCTGCCATTTTAGTTTAAACCCTCCCCAACATCACTAGCAAACACTCCCCCTTGGACATCGGTCCTGGTCCTGCCCAGGTGCAAACCGTCCAGTTTGTACTGGTCCCACCTCCCCCAGAACTGGTTCCAATGTCCCAGGAATTTGAATCCCTACCCCTTGCACCATTCCTCTAGCCATGTATTCATCTGAAATATCCTTCTATTTCTACTCTGACTAGCACGTGGCACTGGTAGCAATCCTGAGATTACTACCTTTGAGGTCCTATTTTTTAATTTACCTCCTAACTCCCTATATTCAGCTTTTAGGACCTCATCCCGGTTTTTACCGATATCGTTGGTACCTATATGCACCACGACAACTGGCTGTTCACCCTCCCCCTCCAGAATGCCCTGCAGCCGCTCAGAGACATCCTTGACCCTTGCACCAGGGAGGCAACATACCATCCTGGAGTCTCGTTTGCGGCCGCAGAAACGCCTATCTATTCCCCTTACAATAGAATCCCCTATCACTGTAGCTCTCCCGCTCTTTTTCCTCCCGTCCTGTGCAGCAGAACCACCCATGGTGCCAGGAAGTTGGCTGCTGCTGCCTTCCCCCGATAAGCCATCTCCCTCAGCAATATCCAAAGCGGTATATCTGTTTGAGAGGGGGATGACCACAGGAGACCCCTGCACTACCTGCCTGTGCTTACTACTCTGCCTGGCGGTCACCCATTCCCTTCCTGCCTGTGCAGCCTTTACCTGCGGTGTGACCAACTGATCAAACGTGCTATCCACAATGTCCTCAGCATCGCGAACGCTCCAGTATGTATCCATTCGCAGCTCCAGCGCCGCAATGCGGTCTGCCAGTAGCTGTAGCTGGATACACTTCTAGAACAGAAGGTCATCATGGACACAGGAAGTGTCCCTGATTTCCCACATAGTGCAGGAGGAGCATGCCACGGGGCCGAGCTGTGCTGCCACGACTTACCCTTTAATTAATTTAAATTAAATTAAATCAAATCAATACCAGTAATTACACTGCAATTAAATGATATACTCTAGGGCCCTTGTTTACTCGCACTCCCCGCTACACAACAGAGACCTTAGAAACTATAACCACAAAAATTAAGACCTTCTAAACTTTATAAACTATTAACCTTAACTGTCAAACTATAGAGTAGTATAAATACTCACCTGGCCGTACTCACCCAATCAGCTGCTTCCTCTTGCCCGCGTCACTTTGAATCGTGACATGGCTCTGGAACACCGCCGCCGATCTGCGAGATTGGTAAGCTTCTGAAAAAACCCGCGAAAGTGAGTTTAAATACTCACTGTACTCTCCTGCTGCTCCCGACACTGGCCTCTTCCTACAGGGTGGAAAGTTAGGAAAAACAAAGGCGAAGCAAGGGAGCTCCTCCTTCCACTCCTCACCTAACTCCGACTCACCCAACTCACAGCACTCTGTTGAAACCGCACTCAAGGGCAATTAGGGATGGGCAATAAATGCTGGCCTTGCCAGCGACACCCACATCCCAGAAACAAAAACAAAAAAATCACTGGTTAGACTTCAGCTGGAGTGTTGTGTACAATTCTGGGCACCACACTTTAGGAAGGATGTCAAGACCCTGGAGAGGTTGCAGAGGAGATTTACCAGGATGATACCAGGGATGAGGGAATTCAGTTATGTGGAGAGATTGAAGAAGCTGGGATTGTTCTCCTGAGACTAGAGAAAGTTAAGGGGAGACCTAATAGAGGTATTCAAACCTATGAGGGGTTTGATAGAGCAAGTAGGGCGACAATATTTCCTCTGGCAAATGGGTCGGTAACCAGAGGTCATAGATTTAAAATAATTGGTAAAAGAACTGGAGTGGAAATTAGGAGAAATTTCTTCACACAGAGGGTTATTAAGATCTAGACTGCATTACCTGAAAGGGTGGTGGAATCAGATCCCATAGGAACTTTCAAATGGCAACTGGACATGCACTTGAAGAGAACTAATTTGCAGGATTATGGGGTAAAAGCTGGTGTGTGGGACTAATTTGGACAGCTCTTTCAAAGAGCCGGCACAAGTGTGACAGGCCGAATGGCCTCCTTTTGTGCTGTATGATTCTATGATTTAGCACACATGTAGTCCTGTGGTGTAACATCACCTCATTTTCAGGTACGCCTAAATGCTGCTCCTGGCTCGTTCTTCGATACTCCTCAATAAATCAGGATTGATCCCCAGCTTGACGGTAATGGTAATGGTAGATGGAGGAATATGCTGGGCCATGAAGTTACAGAATGTGGCAGAATTCAATTCTGCTGCTGCTGATAGCCCACAGCTCCTCCTGGATGCCCAGATTCGAGCTACTAGATATGTTTTGAATCTATTCCATTTAGCACGGAGGTAGTGCCACACTACACGATGGAGGGTGCCCTCAGTGTGATTATGCAGGTTGCTGGTTAGACTGCATAGAAACATAGAATGATAGAGCACAGAAGGTGGACATTCAGCCCATAGAGGTGTTCAAAATCATGAATGGTTTTCATCGAGTAAATAAGGAGAAACTGTTTCCTGTGGCAGTAAGGTTGGCAACCAGATGACACCGATTTAAGGTAATTGACAAAAGAACCAGAGGCAACATGGGGGAAAAAAAATGTTATGCAGCGAGTTGTGTCTGTGCCCGGTCGACCGCCCCCACCCCCCCGATCCTCTGGCCTCCCCCCTCTCCCCCCCCCGCCGATCCTCGATCACTGGCCGCCCCCGCCGATCCCCGATTACTGGTCGCCCCTGTGATCCCCGATTACTGGTCGTCCCCGCGATCCCCGACCACCCCCCTGTGATCCCTGACTGAGCCCCCCGCGAAACCCAACCCTGCCCACAATCCCCAACACCCCTCCCCTCCCCCCCACGATCCTCGACTGAGCCCCCCGCGATTCCTCCCCCAGACCGAACCCTCGCTCCCACTCTTCGGCTGCAGGCCTACCCGCCCGCCCGCAGCCAGCCAGCCTCTCAATCTGGCTGGCTGCGGGTGGGAAACCGAGGCCTCACATGCAAATCAGGCCCTGCTGTTAAAGTCGGCAAGGCCTGCGGGAGAACCGGCCTCCCGGGTCAACGACAACAGGTGAGGGTGAAGTTGTTGCAAGTGACATCACTAGCAGAGCAGTAGATTTTTAGCATGCGTTGAGAATCACATCATCGAGAGTGCGAGGCTCATGCACAGGATGAAATCACGGGTCGACCTAAAACCACACTGTTGCTAATCACTCCATCAAACTAAACACTCTGAGAGCTGCGGTGACTGATGGAGCATTGTGTTTGGGTCACGGATTGTTAACAGGTTTATTGGGTAGAAAGTGTGGGGTGGGGGGGCAATGTTCCCTGTAATTTTATTTTGTTGCGCGGGCCCTTTAACTGGCTGCGTGGCCCATTCAATTTTTCGCGCATGCACGGTCATTACCATTGTAAAGCCGGTGAATGACCTGCGCGGGACCGCCAGACCGCTGTGCGGCCGCGCAGCTTAGCGGGAACGTTGGTGGGGGGGGCCACCTTTTACAACATGAAGTGAATAGTGACAGCGTCATGGCTTCCGGATTTTGTCCTGTCCAGTGCTGTCACTTGCCGCACATGTGCTGGGCTTTCCGGGAAATCAACTCACTGCCGTTCATGGTCAAGAGCGTCATCCACGTCTTGGGGAGGAGAGGGAGGACATGGTGCAGGTGTAAAGGGGGTGGGGGAAGAACGTGATCCAGGTCTAACAGTGGGGGGGGGGAACGTGATCCGTCTTCCTTCTCATCCCCCCACTTTAGACCCGGATCACCTTCTCCCTCTCATCCCCCCACTTTAGACCCGGATCACGTTCTCCCTCTCATCCCCCCACTTTAGACCCGGATCACGTTCTCCCTCTCATCCCGCCCCCTTGAGACCTGGATCACGTTCTCGCTCTCATCCTGCCCACTTTAGACCCGGATCACGTACTCCCCCCACCCCACTGTTCTTTCTGTGCTCCCCCCCACGAGTTCCAGACCTTCTCCAGGCAAGCTGACAGAAAACGGCTGGCAGCAGAAAACATAGCTTAGTAGGCGCGTGCGCGGCGCAACATCGGGTGCGCATGCGCAGTTCGCTCTTATGCTGCTTCAGATTCCCCTCTTCTCCAAAACAAGCCAAAAAAAGGAGAGGTCCATCTAATGGGATGCCCACCTTTTGAACATCAATTGTAGCTGCTTACAAACCACTGACGGAAAATAGGGAGGGGCACAGATAAATTCAAAAAATGCAAAATAAAAACCCGCCATGATTGCGAACACCATGTCTGGGGAGCCTGAAGACCATCCGGGGAACCTGAACACTGTCTCGTGGGAGTGATGGCCTTTCTCATCCGTAATTATCTCAAGATCTTGTAAATGTTCCTCATTGGGATGTTTTTCAGCAGAACCTCGCGTCAGGCTTATTTCACAAGTCTGAGGTGTGTAACGAGACTTGTAAGACCCCACTGAGTTTAAAACTGAGGTTATTGCAGTGTTTTTGTTTAGATGTTGCAGCACTAAATCTTGGTTACTGGAGTTACAATGTTATGCACACTGCATGAGGGTCTTTTTAAAGAAAGCATTGAGAATGTCTTGAATCTCAACACAAGTGGGGGTGGGAGGAAGTGAGCTGAATGTAGGCGCAAACAGATGGCTCACAGAATGCACTGCTGTGAAACACAAACTGATTGACAGTGTGAAAAAGTGATAACAGCAACAGTAGTGTGTACAAGGTGTTAAAGGGGTGCCCGTCAGTACAGATTATGTGTTAAAAGGTTATGCATGTTGTGTAAGAGGATGAGGTTGTTGAAAGCTGTATACAACTACAATTTCTTATACTTAAATGTGATTTTTTTAATGCCAGATGTGATTAATTAGCAATCTTGTTGTGCGAGGCCCCTTCGGGAGGAGCAATCATAATATGATAGAACTCTTCTTTAAGATGGAGAGTGAAGTACTAGTTGACTCAGAGACTAGGGTACTGAATTTAAATGAAGGAAACTATGAAGGTATGAGGCGCGAGTTGGCTAGGATGGATTGGGGAATGTTACTTAAAGAGTTGACGGTGCATAGGCAATGGCAAACATTTAAAGATCGCATGGATGAACTACAGAATTTGTTCATCCCTGTTTGGCATAAAAATAAAACAAAAAAGGTGACTCAACCATGGCTAACAAGGGAAATTAGGGATAGCATAAGATCCAAGGAGAGGACATATAAATTGGCCAGAAAAAGCAGCAAACCTGAGGATTGGGAGCAGTTCAGGATTCAGCAAAGGAGGACAAGGGATTAATTAAGAGGGGGAAAATAGATTAAGAGTAAGCTTGCAGGGAACATAAAAACTGACTGTAAAAGCTTCTATAGATATGTGAAGAGAAAAAGATTGGTGAAGTCAAGCGTAGGTCCCTTGCAGTCAGAATCAGGGGAATTTATAATGGGGAACAAAGAAATGGCAGACCAATTAAATACATACTTTGGTTCTGTCTTCACAAAGGAGGACACAAATAAACTCCCAGAGATGTCGGGGAACATAGGGTCTAATGAGAGGGCGGAACTGAATGAAATCAGTATTTGTAGGGAAAGGGTGTTAGGGAAATTGACGGGATTGAAGGCCGATAAATCCCCAGGGCCTGATAATCTACATCCTAGGGTACTTAAGGAAGTGGCCCTAGAAATAGTAGATGCATTGCTGGTCATCTTCCAAAATTCTATAGACTCTGGAACAGTTCCCATGGATTGGAGGGCAGCTAATGTAACCCCACTATTTAAAAAAGGTGGTAGAGAGAAAACGGGGAATTATAGACCGGTAAGCCTGACATCGGTAGTGGGGAAAATGCTAGAGTCCATTATAAAAGATGTAATAACAGAGCACTTGGAAAACAGTGACAAGATCGGACAAAGTCAACATGGATTTACAAAAGGTAAATCATGCTTGACTAATCTACTGGAATTTTTTGAGGATGTAACTTGTAGAATAGATAAGGTCCCACATAAGAGATTAGCGTGCAAAGTTAAAGCACATGGGATTGGGGGTAAGGTACTGACTTGGATAGAAAACTGGTTGGCAGACAGGAAGCAAAGAGTTGGAATAAACGGGTCTTTTTCCAAGTGGCAGGCAGTGACTAGTGGGGTACCGCAGGGATCGGTCCTAGGACCCCAGCTATTCACAATATATATAAATGATCTAGACGAGGGAACTAGATGTAATATCTCCAAGTGTGCAGATGACACAAAGCTGGGTGGGCGTGTGTGCTGTGAGGAGGATGCAGAGAAACTCCAGTATGATTTGGACAGGTTGAGTGATTGGGCAGATGCATGGCAGATGCAGTATAATGTGGATAAATGCGAGGTTATCCACTTTGGTGGCAAAAAGAGGAAGGCAGATTATTATCTGAACGGCAATAGATTGGGAAAAGGGAAAGTGCAACGAGACCTGGGTGTCCTTGTGCACCAGTCGCTGAAGGTAAGCATGCAGGTGCAGCAGGCGGTTAAGAAGGCAAATAGTATGTTGGCCTTCATAGCGAGAGGATTCGAGTACAGGAGCAAGGATGTCTTGCTGCAGTTGTACAGGGCCTTGGTGAGACCACACCTTGAGTATTGTGTGCAGTTTTGGTCGCCTTATCTGAGGAAGGATGTTCTTGCCATGGAGGGAGTGCAGCGAAGATTCACCAGACTGATACCTGGGATGGCAGGAATGACGTATGAAGAGAGATTGGGTCGATTAGGCTTATATTCGCTAGAGTTTAGAAGAATGAGAGGGGATCTCATTGAAACTTATAAAATTCTAACAGGCCTAGACAGACTAGATGCAGGAAGGCTGTTCCCGATGGCGGGGGAGTCCAGAACCAGAGGTCACAGTCTAAGGATAAGGGGTAAGCCATTTAGGACTGAGATGAGGAGGAATTTCTTCACCCAGAGAGTGGTGAACCTATGGAATTCTCTACCACAGAAGGCAGTTGAGGCCAATTCATTAAATATATTCAAGAAGGAGTTAGATATATTTCTTAAGGCTAAGGGGATCAAGGGATATGGGGAGAAAGCAGGGACAGGGTGCTGAATTTGGATGATCAGCCATGATCGCTTTGAATGTCGGAGCAGGCTCAAGGGGCCGAATGGCCTACTCCTGCTCCTATCTTCTATGTTTCTATGTTTCTATCATTTTTATTGTTTGAATTTTGTTCTTATCAAGGTCTTTCCATTTTGGGCACCCAGGGTGAAATGTTCCCAAGACCCACCCATGCCACCTGCAGGGCCTTGCACACTTGTTGTAAAATCGCAGTCTTCCATTCCACGAGACCGACACGCCCACGATATTCCCACAAGCTGACTCCTGAATGTGAGGCCCTGTCTGTGAGATGGGTCTTGGGAAATTTTGTCACCAGTATCAGCATCAAACAAGTTCTGTGGCACAGGATTTGTTAGATGTACCATAAAGATTCCTGTACTTTGCGCAACAATGACCCTTCCCCCAGTTCCAACTTCGGAAGAGCATCCCCACTACACCAGTGTGATACTTTCCATTTCCCACTTAGAAAAAGTGCCAATTTAGTGTCAATTTAAGGGCAGTTTTGAGTTGGTGGGTCCATACCATTTGGAACTCATAGGACTTAACAGCCAATAGAGAGATGAGATGTCCACCTCATCCCATCTTACAGACAGCAGCCTGGTGACACTGGGAGCTGGGACACCAATGCTTCGTGCTATGAAGAGGCAAATGTTATTCCTTCATACCATTCAGTTCCAGATCAGGCCTGTGCATCCCTCTCTGCAAGGGGATGGAAAAATTAGCCAGTTGGTATTTTGAGCCACCTCGGGCCAGGCCAAAGGAGGTATTTTTCAAAAGTATGTGGAGCAGGATACCTTCTCAGCAGCAGCGATACAAATCCAGGTGGATGGTAGCTGTCATGCACAAGATAACATTAACATTAAAAGATAGTCATACCAGGTAATACTTGTCAAATTAGACCCAGCTGAGGAGTTGGTTTATCTGTCTAAAGATTCAGCTGTTAAGAATAAAAAAAATACATCTTGGAGAACAGGGGAATATCCATTTTGTTCCAGGCAGAAGAAGCCCTTTATGTCTTTCTCTTGACTTTGTTGCCTGTCAGTTTTAAAGTCTCTCTCACTTGATGCACTGATTTTAGTGCCAGCTTGGCTCAGTTGGTAGCACTCTTACCTCTATGTTGGAAAGTTGTGGGTTCAAATCCCACTGAGGACTTGAGCTGGCCTTCAATGCAGTACTGAGAGAGTGCTGCGTTGTAGGAGATGCTATCTTGGATGAGACTTCAAACCAACCGCCTGTTCAGGTGGATGAAAAGATTCTATGGCACTATTTGAAGGAGAGCAAGGAGTTGGCCTGGCTAACCTTCCTCCCTCAACTAACATCACTCAGGACAGATTACCTTTTTGTTCATCTCATTTACTGTGTGCAAATTTGCTGCCATGTTTGCCAACATAACAGCAATGATGACACTTCAGAAGTAATTATTTGGTTTTGAAGCGCTTTGGAATGCCTTGAGATTATGATAAGGTGCTACATAAATGTAAGTTATTCCTTATTCTGAGCATGAACCAAATTAACACGGAACTTCACAGGAACAAGTTGAGACTTTAGGGTGGAAATTCATCTTGGGTGGTAGCGCTACATGGGCAGTATCGCACCGGCCGCCCGATACATAGATCCATTGGCTTCAGTAAAACTGAGTATCAGGTGGGGCGTATAACAGGCAGCCGATTGATACTGCCCAAGGTGAATTTCTACCCCTTATTTTCGCATAACAGATATTCTTGTAAGTTGTTTTCACTGTGTGAAGTAACAGATTCCAAAGATGCATGTGAGACTCTGATTGGTGTCTAACTGGCACCTCCTATAATGGGAAGGTTTGAATATAGTAATGGGATATTTCAGATTCCACACTTCAAAAATTAATTATGCATCAAATAGTTTCTATTTTTAGAGTTTCTAAGAAGAGCAATGTGCAGCTCGTGAGTTGTAAGCTGTCAGTCTCTGTAAAGTCAGATCAGAAATACTGAAAGGAGTTTCCCTGACAACAAAACATGAGTAGTTGGTGACAGAATTTGCTCCGGGTTCTTGGTAAAATGTTGGTCATTTTCAAGGTAATTGACTAACTGACACTTTGCCTACACTTTTATATATAGTTTGTTTCAGAGTAATCGTGCATTTGTTTTTATTCGTTCATGGTATATGGACAAGGCCAGCATTTATTGCCTATGCCTAATTGCCCTTGAGAAGGTGGTGGTGAGCCGCCTTCTTGAACTGCTACAGTCTGTGTGGTGAAGGTACTCCCACAATGCTGTTAGGCAGAGAGTTGTCGGATTTTGACCCAGCGACAATGAAGGAACGGCGATATATTTCCAAGTCAGGATGGTGTATGACTTGAAGGGGAACTTGGAGGTGTTGGTGTTCCCATGTGTCTGCTGCCCTTGTCCTTCTAGGTGGTTGAGGTTGTAGGTTTGGGATGTGCTGCTGAAGAAGCCTTGATGAGTTTCTGCAGTACATCTTGTAGATAGTACACACTGCAGCCATGGTGCGTTGGTGGTGGAGGGAGTGAATGTTTAAGGTGGTGGATGGCGTGCCAATCAAGTGGGCTGCTTTGTCCTGGATGGTGTCGAGCTTCTTGAGTGTTGTTGGAACTGCACTCATCCAGGTAAGTGGAGAGTATTCCATCACACTCCTGACTTGTGCCTTGTAGATGGTGGAAAGGCTTTGGGGAGTCAGGAGGTGAGACACTCACCGCAGAATACCTAGCCTCTGACCTGCTCTTGTTGCCACAGTATTTATGTGGCTGGTCCAGTTAAGTTTCTCATCAATGGTGACCCCCCAGGATGTTGATTGTAATGCCAGTCAATCTCAAGGGGCAGTGGTTAGACTCTCTCTTGTTGGAGATTGTCGTTGCCTGGCACTTGTGTGGCACGAATGTTACTTGCGACTTATCAGCCCAAGACTGAATGTCATCTTGCTGCATGCAGGCACGGACTACTTCATTATCTGAGGAGTTGCGATTGGAATCGAACACTGCAATCATTTTTTAAAATTCATTCACGGGATGTGGGTGTCACTGGCAAGGTCAGCATTTATTGGCCGTCCCTAATTGAGAAGGTGCTAGTGAGACACCTTCTTGAACTGCTGCAATTTTTGTAGCGGACAACTGAGTGGCTTGCTAGGCCATTTCTGAGGGCAGTTAAAAGTCAACCACATTGCTGTGGGTCTGGAGTCACATATAGGCCAGACCAGGTAAAAACAGAAGATTTTCTTCCCTAGAGGACATTAGTGAACCAGATGAGTCTTTCTGACAATCTGGTAGTTTACCATTACTGATATTAGCTATTTTATTCCAGATTTATTTAAATTCTCCAGCTGCCACGGTGGGATTGGAACTCATATTCTCCAGATCATTAGTCTAGGCCTTTGGATTACTAGTCCAGTAACATAACCATTATGCTACCATTCCCCATACATCATTAGTGAACATTCACTTCTGACCTTATGATGGAGGGAAGGTCATTGATGAAGCAGCTGAAGATGGTTGGGCCGAGGACACTGCCCTGAAGAACTCTTGCAGCGATGTCATGGGGCTGTGATGATTGGCCTCCAACAACCACAACCATCTTCCTTTGTGCTAGGCATGACTCCAGCCAGTGGAGAGTTTTCCTCTTGATTCCCATCGACTTCAATTTTACTAGGGCTCATTTCAATACTAGGGATGTTCCTGCCTTAGATTCTCCAGTGCCTTGCCTTTGTTGGTTTTGCTAGTAAAGATTTTAAGTTCCTGTAGTGTTTCATGACGTGAATCCAAATGTACAGAGTTGGCTTGTACTAAGTGCAGTAGTAGTATCACACGTCACCCGCCTGTGCTCTTTCAGTGGACTGCTGTTTACAAGGTTCAGTTAAGCTCTGTAATTATATAGAAAGTTTGGTATTGATTGAAATGCAGATAATGCAGTCAGACTGCCACTCTACACTTTGGAATTGTAATGCAGGGCGTTTTTTTTCAATGTTTTGGTTCAGTTAATGTCATTTATTCTGTCGCTTTGTGTTTACTCTGACCTTTTGGGCTGAGTATTTTGAAAAAAGACTCATCCAATACTTTGTTGTACTGTCATTCACAAAATCAGGATTCAACATTTCAGACATCGTTGTTTGCTGATAAATTTGCTTTAATTTTTTTGTTTGAACTGCAGCCATTTGAAATAAGGTAGCCCCTCATTTGTAGACTGCATGAATGAAACCTATGTGCTTGTTAATTGTACAGATAAGCTGCTACAACACTGTTTTAGTGCTGGTATATGGAGCTTCACTAGTTTTATTTAACACTTTACCATGTCTTTAATATATGTCCAAACCACTTGACATCCAATGAATTACTTTTTTGAAGTGTGGTCACTCTTGTTCCGTTGGTAAAAGTGGCAGTCAACTTGGTGCACAGCAAGATCCCACAAACAGCAAATGGAATGAAGGACCAGTTAATCTGTTTCTGGTGGTGGTCACTGAGGGAGAATTTGAGCCAGGGAATCTGGGGAGTATCTAGCTCTATTCAAATAGAGCCATCTAATTTCTTATGACTGTCGGAACCTCCAGAGCAGTTAACCTCTGATCCAAAAGACGGTACCTCCCACAACTAGGATTATCAACCACTGCTGAGCATAACCAGTATTTCAACCTGCTGTATTGGTGTGTAAATCCCACTGCCCCAGTACTAGGCGGAGTCACGCCCAGCAACACACTCCTATGCAAACTCTGGATTTTGCCAATGTTGTCGCTAATTGAAATTATTCAAGTTTTACTTTAAGTAGCATGAATTGCATTTCCAATGGTTTGGCAAATATTTTGTCAAATAATTGGCAGTCGAAAAGCATAAACAGATTCTCAAATGTTTGTGTTGCACTTGTGTTTAACTTGCACTTGCATTTTATGCATGGTATATTTGGTGGGTTCTGACTCACTGCTTCAAGCCTTGAATTGTGTCTCTTTAAAACCTAGTAATCAATCCCCAAAATGTAGGGGGAAAAACCCACTGCCTAATAAAAGAAAGAGCATAGCAACGGCAGAGTGGAAGCTTGTCTGCCAGCAGTGGCCAAGCATTGTGGGTATGCTTTCAGGATGAAAATAGTACTGGTGATGTAACTATAGCTAGAGTACTCTGTCTGTGCAAAAGCTAAATTAACATATCTGAAGATTAACCATTTAAATAATTTCTGATATACTTTTGTGGGTAAAAAATATTTACCCAGGATCAGCACACAGGAGTACTAATGTAGCGATCACCCACACACTGAGTTTTCAATCTCAGCATACTATCAGGGTGAAACACTTGAGTAGAGCATTGGCGGGTGAGGCACCTCTAATTGTTCCTGCTCACCTCAGGCAGCCAAACTGATACTTAGCTTAAGGCATCTGAGCTACGAGGCGGGGTTGAACAGCAGGGAATTATTTAATCCTGGGAAGAGAAGGCTCATGGGAGATATTCTTCAAGCGAGGAAATAGACAAATTGAATCCCGGTGCTGTGTTTGAGATTGTCACAAACTCCATAATCAGAAGATACGGGCTCAAGCTTAGAAGACAGAATGTGCATGGACAGTTTAGATTTATCTTGTGGAGTGGACTGCCCGGGGAGATAGTGGGAGCCAGATAGCATGGAAACATTTATGGAAGAATTGGCTAATATTTGAGGGTGGGGTCAATTGAGAGGTCTTAGTTTTTGGGACCAGATGGACGGCCCTGTACTTTCCCATGTACTTGTCTTGTGTAGAGTAGGACCTCCGGTTGATAAGTGGGGCTCAACTTCACTATCTTCCAGTGCAGGGCTGAGCTGAGCAAAATAAGAGAACTGTCAACACCAAGTGCTAGGAAATCTAAGACAACTGAGTAAATTTTTAATAATCCAAGCTGTTTTAACCCATGAGCAAAAGGCTGCCTTTAATTTGTTGTGTGTTAAAGTTCTGAGGGTTATTTGAAACATTCGAGAGGATAACTTTTCCGATGGGGCGTCTGATTGGGTGTTAGTTGGGCGATGCATTACTTGAACCCACGTGACCATTAGTGTGCTGATTTTGCAGGGTGAGCTTCATTTACATAACGTGGGCGAGCTGTCATATTGGACTTTGCTTTAGGTGCTCATTGCAGGTGGGGTGGAGTGGAGGGAGCAAAATCACATGCAAGCAGCCATTCTAGGGCTGCTTAAAGGGGGTCATGGATAAAATTAAAGGGATGCAGCCATTTAAGGGCAAATGGCCACTTATGGGAACAAAATGTTGGTTGCATTTACAAAGGCTTCTGGTATTTTTTAATTATATATATTTCAGCCGTTGCAAACACTATGGCCTAAAAATTAGGTTGTAAAGCAGCTAGCGCCTGGGCGTGGCGCCGCCAACGCCTCCCGCGAAATTCAGTGGGAGGTTAGCGGCGGCGGTAACTGTTAGTGCCCCGCGGCGCTGTGCTGCCGGCGATGATGCCATCGCCGTGCGCAGCGCCCCGCTCACACCCCAGCCGTGATCTTCAGTAGCACCCCCTGACTTACCGCCGGATGCTATGTCCGACGCGGTCAGGGGGGCCTACCTGCAGCCGGGGCGGCGCAAATTAAAGGGGAGGTGCTGGGCGGCCATTTTTGTTGCTGGCTGCCTGCCAGCACCTGCCCCCTCTGCCGTCCCCGGCCTCCTCTGCAGCCCCTCCGCGGAGTGCCGGCTGCGCTCCATGGCAGTGCCAACCCTACGATTCATGTTGGCTACAGGTATCCTCACAGCGGATGGACCACTCTGTCACTGCCTCTCTGATGATCATGATGCGGAGATGCCGGTGTTGGACTGGGGTGGACAAAAGTGAGAAGTCGCACAACACCAGGTTATAGTCCAACAGCTTTATTTGAAATCACAAGCTTTCGGAGCGCTGCTCCTTCGTCAGGTGAAGTGAGCAGCGCTCCGAAAGCTTGTGATTTCAAATAAAGCTGTTGGACTATAACCTGGTGTTGTGCGACTTCTCACTTTTCTCTGATGATCCACAGCATCTCCAGGCAGAGCTCCTCTGATAACTCCAGTTAGTTGGGCCTCTGCCTGTACATGTGCGTGTGAGGAAGTCACTGGGAGGCAACAATCCCTCTGTTGTACTCCCTCTTCATGCTCTAAAAAACATAAATAGAAAGGAATTTCCATTGTGCAACCCAATTTCTATGGGTCACTAATGTAGACATTCAAAAAAAGTGCCGTAAACACTTAACACACAGTCTCCTGAGCAACTCAGTGCTGACAGGGAAAAAGGGAAAAAAGTCAATAAAAAGCAGGAAAAACAACCTCAAAATACAGCAATAGGTCTTCTTACGAGGCTCTTTAAATGTATTTTTGCTTACAACGCAACCCTAGATGCCCATTTTATAAGAGTGGGCTTATTCCTGTTATTCCAACATAAACTCCATGATGTTGTGTTGATGTTCAACTGATGTCATTGTGGCTTTATTTAAATATTGGAACTGGCAAACTGGAAGATGCTCTGGCATCACTTGAAAGTTCACCAGAAGCTTAAATGGTTCGTTAAATGGGTGGTAATCCAGCATAACCAGTCTCTGCCCACATTTCTGATTGGTTACACTCACTGTCTACTTATTTTTTGTGGATCACTGATGGAAAATCTATGCTAATATCAGAATTCACAATACTTTGATACGAAGTTAGAATCGCTTCTCCAAGGGTACTCTGGCCTCCACTTAAGATGCCATGAAACCTAGCTCTGTACTCTAATTATTCTCCACAGTGCATGCATTGCCAGATGCTCATAGTAAGAAAGAAGACATATGATGTCCTCGAGATGTCCCAAAGCACGCAACATCCAATGGATTTGTTTTGAAGTGCGGTCACTTTTGTTATGTTGGTAAACTTGGCAGCCAGTTTGCGCACAGCCATATCCCACAAACAGCAAATGAGATAAATGACCAGTTAATCTGTTTTACGTGGTGTTGGTTGAAAGCTGAAGTAGGAATTTTGGTACCTGCCTGCTCTTTGCTGTCCTATGCCGTTAGCATGGTGCACCCATGAGGGAGGCCTTGCACCCTGTACTGGGAACTATGGGTGAAAACAGCAGTCCATTTATAGGCCCCTGGGCCGCCTTGAGAGCAGCAGCCAGAGGCTCCATGGCCTGAAGATGCTGCTTGGAGAGAGGGAAATAATGACCTTACCTGCTGCTGTTCTCTTCAGGTTGCTCCTGCGCCTCCCATTTGGGGTACTCAATGTTTGGGTGCACTGTGGACATACATGGAGGAAACTGAGATGGGAGGGCCAGGAAAACCACCTCCTGCCTCATTTCCCCAGCAATGCTGGACCTGCATCTATTCTGGGTGCAGGCCCAGTTTTGCCTCATCAAAAAGCACCAAAATGGGATTTTTCCCAGTATGGAACATCCGTCAATGTTAGGTCTCCAAACTTCTTGGTGGAACTATTCCATGATAAAGCTGCATAATGCCATATCTATCTCATAAAAACATAAGCTTCATTTTTTACTATTGTATTTTATTAAAATTATAGTTGCATATGACTCACCTCTCAATTGGAACTGAAGTTTTCACTATTTTCTCAGGTTTTGGGAGCACTGACACGTGTCTCAGCATCTGGCCTATAGTTGATAAATTATAGCAAATGTCTGGGACTATGTTTTTATGAAGAATATATATACCTCTGAAATAAGTACTTTGTATATAGATTTTTTGATGCCAATTAACTTTTGAACTGTACACGTCTGGTTGAACAAAAATTGCCAATTTTGCCGGATGATCTATTGGTTGCTAGGGAGGGCAACTACTTCAGCACTTAGAACTGGTATCTGCAAATAGCATTTAATGAGGGAGTAAGGGAGGTTTTGTTTTCAAAAATCACTCTTTCAGCTGGAAAGATTTGCAGTATTTTTACCAAGTGCAGCGATGGATTGAATGAAATAATAATAATTGGAAGCGTTACCTCGTACTGGATAAGCACACCAGAACATAGATAAACTGCATGGGCCACAGTTCTATAAACTTTGCAACACTGATCAATATCCTAATCAGCCAACATGTGATGCCACATTAATGAATCCACAAACAAATGGCAATTCTAATTGCCTTTCTCTTCCCTCCCCCACCCCCATTACATTTGGGGAAGATGTCACCCTGTAGTTGCTGGGTGGTAATCAGGATCAGCAGTAACTAAATACACAAAGTACAGTGCTGCCAAAAGTGTTTCACAATTTTTTCAGAAGCTAAATGGCTCCTAAATTCCTGGGCTGTAGGAGGGCGCTGTGGCATCATTTGACAGGTCGCATTTTGAGGCTGGGCCCAGTTCTGCTGGGTCTCTATCATCGTTTTTTTTTTCAGGTATAAAAGTTGCCTGCACATAGTGATACCACTATTCCCGACCAGAATGGAGATGATCACGCCTGGAGACCGCATTGCTGTAAGTGACTGGGATTAATTTTATGCACATAATTTGAATTACTATCCTCCACTCACTGTAGTTTGCTGGAGAAATAACCCTGCTTTCATTAGAAGACGTTGCTGTAATTTCGGTCATGAGTTCTGTTGGCTGTAGTTCATAGAGACTCTTTTTAAATCAACTCTGTTTGCTGAGTAAATAGACTGTTCACTGTAGTGCGCTGTTTAAGTAGACTCTGTTTATTGTTTGCTGAGTAATTAGACTTTGTTTTCTGTAAAATAGATTGTTGTAAGTCCTGCACCAGGTCCCACCCTAAGTCCTACCCCACCTCCAACTCATTGACAGACACAGTGGTGTCAATAGATACTCCGGTAAAAATTCTTCTATAAGAGGAGGACCTTTTTGTGTCTGCCCCACCACCCATGCTGACATCAGAAGTTGAGGTGGGACTGGCAGGATGAGATGAGACTGGTGGGATGGCATCACCCACCAATGCCTCTAACGCAAAGTAGACCGACTTGCTGAAGGCCAGGATTGGTTCCTGGTGGAAGTGGGATGCAAATTGCTGGTTTCTTAATGGCACCTTTTAAGACAAAACATTTTTAAAAAATTCAGCAATCTTTGGCTGGAACGTCCACCGCGGGTCTCTCACCACCTCCCTCCACCGCCCCCCCCAGGTCCCTCCTGCACCCCCAAGGAATGGCAGTTCAGCCCATCATGTCTGTGCAGTCTCTTTATATTGTGTCTGTGCAGGCCAATTTTAGATGGCTCTGCAGGCCATCCAAAATTAATAAACAACAACAACTTACATTTATATAGCATCTTTAATGTAGTAAAATGTCCCAAGGCACTTGACAGGAACATTACCAAACAAAATTTGACATTGAGGCACATAAGGAGATATTAGGACAGATGACCAAAAGCTAGGTCAAAGAGGCAGGTTTTAAGGAGTGCCTCAAATGATGAGAGGAAGATGAAGAAGCAGAGACATTTAGGGAGGGAATTTCAGAGATTAGGGCCTAGACAGCTGAAGGCACGGCTGCCAATGCTGGGGCAAAGAAAGTTGGGGATTCACAAGGCTTTAATTGGAGGAATGCAGAGTTCTCAGAGTTGTAGGGCTGGAGGAGGTTACAGAGGTAGGGAGAGGCGAGGGCTTGGAGGGGTTCAAACACAAGGGTGAGAATTTTAAATTCCACACTCTACTCCTGTATCACCCTCTGCTTCAAATCTTTATCTGCTCTTCCCTTAAAGGTTGTAGTGGCTGAACTGCCTCAATGATTCCCTGTGCCGAAATATTCCATGTTCTAACAACTTTCTGCGTAAAGAGATTGCTCCCAATATCAAACCTCTCTTAGTGACAGTTTTAATTTGATGACCCCTTATCAACCAGAGGAAATAGTCTTTCCCTACTGACCCTGTCAAACCCCTTCATATCTCTTCTGAGCTTTCTCTGCTCCAGTGGAAATAGTCCCAGCATCTCAAGTAAGAATATATAAATTATGAGTTATGTGGTCATCCTGCAGAGGTAAGTACCACAGCTCACATTGGTGTATGAGTCACTTACAGCCTCTGTGTTACTGACACTAATTGAAATACAGAGCTATACGTTCCCCTTGGTTGATAAACCTCCTATCGTTATTTATGATTATGCTAACAAAATGGCGAGTGCATGCAAATTTTAAGCAATACAGTTTATTTATTCTCAGGATGTGGGCAATGCAGGCCAGGGCTCATTTATTGCCCATCTGTAGCTATCTTAAGAAGGTGGTAGTGGTCCTCCTCCTTGAACTGCTGCAGTACTTGTGGTGATGGTGCTCTCACAATGGTGTTAGGTAGGGAATTTCAGCAGATTGACTGAGTGACAATTGAACGAGCAGCAGTCATTTATATATAAATCAGCATGGTATGTGACTTGGAGAGAAATTTGGTGGTGTTAGCATTCTCATGACATTGCTGCTGTTGTTAGCTGGCATTGGCTGCTTCATTATCAAAGGAGTTATGAATGAAACTGAACACTGTGGAATTGTCAGCGAACAGCTCCACTTCTGACCTCACGACAGAGGGAAGGTCATTGAGCGCATGGAGATATGTAACTGAGCACAGGAACTTGGGGGAAGAAATTGGACTGTGTTTTGCCCGTTTTTCAGGCCTAAGTCTGCCGCAAAAATGATGAATTTTACAGCACGACTTCCCACGACAGAACAGCGTTGGGAGTGTGCCCAACACCATATTGGGTTAGTCGCTTGTTAGGCGCCCCTGAAACAAATGCAGGCCTTATTACATTGCAATCAGGCAACAGCAAAGATATTTAAAGGGATCCTCATTAAGGTAAGTCTTTGGTTAGTCTTAAAGCTTCTGGGCCAATGTTTTGGCTATTTTGGCTGGTGTTTGGCTGTTCACCAGATTTAGAGTGAGTTTTTTGGAGGTGCTCCAGTCTTTGCTAGCATTGGCTTCAGCACATTCGGGGAGGCTGTTGGTGAAAAATGAATTCACTCGAGTCTGTCTCAAAGCAGAAGATCACAGTTTATTTAACAGAGCGCACTGGGAGAAGAGCCATAGACCCTGCGGTCTAGTGATCCACTTCTCGTCGTTACAGTGGTATCGGAACTTCTTTTATACATTATAGGGTTGGAGACGCAATTCATTACATACAAATGTCTCCACCCAATCACATTCCCCCAGCAACAAGCTCCTGAATTATAATCTGCACTTTAAGCTAAATGTTCTTGTTACTTCCCTTCCGAAACTATAAACATAGAGTGTTGCGTCACATCTGTCTGGCCGGACTGGCTGGTCATGTGGTGATTGGTTCTCAAGTGTAACCGTTGTACTATTATTGTCTTAGTGGGCCTCCTTGGTGGGCCTCAAGTTGCCTCGCACGTACGCATGTTGACCACAGACATTATTCATCGCACTGTGTCAGCGAAACCATTCTGTATTTACGAATTTACCTTTTACAGCACATTCTTTAACTTTTACGTTGCTGCTTTAAGCCCTATAATTTTTACCCTAACAGAGGCCAATAGGGTTGCCCTTTAAGGCTGTCAAATGAGGAGGAAGAATAGCAGCAGCAAGGAAGGCAGCACACAGCTGCAGAGGCTACTAGAAGAGGGAGAAAGAGGGGAGGGCCCAAGAGGCCATACAGCACACAGGTGTTCAGAAACCGAACATCTCACCTGAAGTCGACAGAGGAGCAGTGTGTCCAGTGGTACCTCTTCAGCAGGAAGACGGTGACTGAGCTCTGTCACCTGTTTTACTGAGAATTGGAGCCCAGCACCAGGACATGCACAGCACTGCTGGTGGCTATCAAGGTCATAGTTACTCTAAACTTCTATGCCTCTGGGTCATTCTTGGGGACATAAATGATGGGCCAAATCTGGCAGGAGTTGGGCATCTTGCTATGTGCGCCGTTAGGTTTTTTCCTGCACCCTTCAGCTCGAAAAAATTTTGTATCGTAACTTGCTGGAAGTGTGAGCTGATAACGGCATGGTGAGGGCAACGAGGCATCTGGGACCTGAGTGAACAGTGGGACCAACAATATATCTCTGTAAGCAATGAGATTTAAGGATTGAGAAAGAGGGTGAATTACAGTCAAATCAGGTACAGAAAGAAAGATTGAATTAAGGGAGAGAAAAAAAGAGACAAAAAGGAAAAGTAAGAAAAAAGTTTAAAATTTAAATATTTGTAAATCTCTAAGAAGAATATATTACATGCAGGAATCAGATTGAACAGTTTAAATTCTTCCCCTTTTGGGCCAGAGTGGTTGATTTGCATTGCATTAACAATGATCACGTCATTATAAAGATATTTGCGCTGTTAATCACCAACCCTAACTTTCAGCTGCGAATTTAGGCTGGAATTTTCTGGGGTCCGTGTGGGCGCGATCGGAGACGGGTCGGGTGGGGAAATTTGAAAAAGGTCGGAGCGGTTCAGGAAACCGCCTTCATTCCGCCCCCATGCGCCTTTCCCTCAGGCGCGTTTGCGGGTGCGGCAGCAACCCGACTGGCAGAGGCGGGCGACCTAGTTGAAATCATTATCAGCTTGGTGTCAGACACTTAAGAGCCTTTCTCCCCCTACCTTTCGAATTTCGCTGCCTGGCCACGGGATTCACACAGCTCGGGAACCACGTCTGTCAATCTGAGGTGGGAGTTGAGTGGCCATTGATCCAGCTGATTAGTTGACAGCATCAAATGTACTATAAAAGCTCCCACCTCACAGCTGATCACTTTCCTCAGGCAGAAGCTGTGTTGCTGACTACAATGCCAGCACAGATTTAGCTTTCTGCAGGCTGCAAGTGTTTCCAGCAAAGTCTCCATCTGTTGTCACCTCATTGGAAGAACCTCTCACCATTGACAGATTGCTTCTGTCAACTCTACTTGACCTGCCATCTATTCTATCAGCATGGGTGCCATTTATACTGTTTCACCTTATCCTCAGAATCAGACCACGATGAGCCCAACACCAGCAGCACCAACAACACCACCACCAACCTTCTCCGCAACCACCTGATGCTGCACAGGACAGAGGGCATCAGCACTCGAGCACATTGCTGCCCGGGAGGCCAGGGATGGCCTCATCATGGCCAGATTTACTTAACTTTATGCTGTGCACCCATATGGCTGCCACATGCTGCGCCAGGTTGGCACCACCCCACAACAACCCCATAAACCATCCCCACAATGACCAAGCCATTCACCATTGGTGGAGGTACCGTTATGTCTCACCATTCACTGCAACTCACTAAGCCACTTCCAAAGGTGCACACAAATTTCTCCAAGACCGAAAAGTGGTGAAAATAAAGATTTTTATGCTCGAGATCAAAATAATGGAAACTTGACATTAACATTGAATAAAACATCCAAGTGGCTACCATTGTGAATCCACTTGTGTGTCATCTTTCTCTTATGCGTGCTTCTATGAGGTGCTACCCCTGTGGCTTCAGCAGAGGTAGAGACAGCCTGCTCACTTCCCTGCTGTGACTGCTTAGACACGCTTGGCGGATGTCCTCTGGGTTTTGGAGCCTGTGCTGGCTCCACCAAAGTCTGCTCCTCCTGCGACGGTGCAGGGGCAGACTCGGCCATCGCGATTTGAGAAGCCATCTGGGGCTCTGACTGAGGGGGTGGCAATGGGGGAGAAGTGTAAGTGCTTTGAGAGGAGCCCACACTTCCATGTCCCCCCTCACCATCATCCCTCTCATGGGCCACCCGCACTTCCCCACTAGCAAGGAGCTGGAGAGCACCTTGCTGCACACCAGTGGGGCCATGAGGACCCACGTCTACACTGACATCCCTCCTAGAGAAGGTCTATGAGCCTCTGCCATCTATTCTCCATAGAGACCATGTGCTCCTGTGTGTGGCACATTAGCTGCTCCATGCAGGTGGCCATCCTATCCATGGAAGATCCTACAGTTGCCATCGCCTGTGACACAGTGGTGCTCATGTTGGAGATGGACTCCTCCATTCTCTGAACATTTGCAGACATCGCGGTCGTAAAACCTGTCAAAGCCTCCTGCACTTCTTCCTGCACCTCAAGGAACGCCCTCTTTCTGGATGGCCCCCGAGGCTCAGCATCTGCATGCAGGTGAGCAGAGCTGGGAGCGTCCTGCGTCCTCTGGCAAGGAGTCTCCACTGCTGTCCCTGTCTCCACCGTCTCCTCTTGCTCACTTGTGAATTGTGAGACACCAGGTGACAACACTACTCTAGGTCGCATGGGACCCACCGAGGTGTGTGTCTCTGCGCTGGTGCTGGGTGCGCTCCTGTCTGGTGACGGTGCGCCCTCAGAAGCTGGAGGCTCCTCTGAGGAGTCGTCTTGGTCTTCCTCCTGGACAGTCGGAGGGGGGGGGTGCGGTGCTCTTGATGGACCTGTGGGAGAGTAAGGAAATGAGTTAAATATGTCATATGAAGAATGGGTACAGAAACCATTATGCACATGATGACCATTCACTGGCTGCTGACATCAGTCCCCATATGAGTGACTGAGTTATTCCATGAAACTATTTGATATGTAATTCTGTCACCAGGTTGCTGAGATGTCCCCCTCTCTCCCTCTCCCACCTTGAGCTGCTCGGCGAATCCCGATACTTCTAATGCAGCCTCCTCTGCTGTTGTGAGGGTGGCAACTGATGGAGGCCCACCGCCAGTTCTCTCCCTCTCCCACTTATTGTGGGCTCTCTTTTCCTACAAGGAGGGAAAGAAGAGAAGGTTGAGTGAGAGTGATGAAATGAGTGTAAAGAATGGATGGGTTACATCTT
The DNA here is from genome assembly GCA_030390025.1 of Squalus acanthias. NCBI lineage: Eukaryota > Metazoa > Chordata > Chondrichthyes > Squaliformes > Squalidae > Squalus > Squalus acanthias. The sequence continues at coordinate 46,398,627 of CM059428.1, read as the reverse complement.
TAGAGGGAGACTATGATGGAGTGCGGTGGCAATGCCGAGTGGCCTCTTTGTGTGTTGTTAGTGTGTATGATTGCATTAGGATGAGGCTGAATGTGAGGGGTAGCTCGTAAGATGGGGATGTGATAATGTAGATAGAGAGAGAGGGATGGATGGCGGTGCAAAGTATGTTGGTGTGAGTAAGGATGTGCAGGAGTAGGGTTGGGAAGGCAGAGTGATGGGGATGTGATGAGAGGCACAGCAGGATCAAGTTGAGTGCGGCTTTGCACTCACCTTTCCTGATCTAATGAGATCATTGAAACGCTTCCGGCACTGCACCCAGGCCCTCCTCACAACATCCCTGCTGTTGACCTCCTCTGCAATTTGGAGCCAGGCTCTTTTTTCTCTCCTGTGTTGGTCTCTTCTGCCCATCGGAAGGGACGAGGACCTCCCTGTGTGCTCTGACTCCCTCCACAAGCATATGGAGAGAGTCATCGGAGAACCTGGGTGCAGCCCTCTGCCTCTGTGTGGTCATGTTTCCAAGTGTTTGGAACAATCAAAAGCTCCAGTGCAGTGACTGCACACTCCTAGATGAACTTTCAAATGCAATGTGGCCATGGCTCCTTTAAACCTACCGGCTGAAAACGCACCATGGATGACGTCATCGGACCCGCAGCATTTAATTGGGCCGGGTAACGCGCTGGGCGGGCTTAATAGACCCCATTAGTGCAAAGACGATTTCTGAAGCAGGATGGAAGCAGCAACGGGGTCGCGACCCGCTATGCCAACTGCCCGCACTCGACCCGCCCAGGTAAAGAAAATTCCGGCCTTAATGTGCAAATCCAGCAAGTTCTTAAAAATAACGGGAGGCCAAGGGTGAAAGGCCGTTTTTACAAAGCAAACAGCAGAGCAGCGTAAATCGAGCAGCAAGTTCTGGAGATTCACAACTCATGGCATATCTCTTAATCCCCTGAACATGCTGGCTGCTTTGCACATTAATAACGGCATGCGTCGTTAACACACCGCTATTTTTCCAGCAAGGTTTGGCCCGATATCACTCAGTGCACATTTCCATTAGGCAGGTGACAGATGCTCTATTTGCAAAGCGCCAGAAATTCATCACCTTGCCCATTGATGCTGCCAAGCAAGAGGATAATGGTGCTGGTTTTGCCAGAATTGCTGGATTTCCACAGGCGCAGGGCATGATATACTGGCCCCACATAGCCCTGTGTGCTCCCTATCAAGAACCAGCAATGTTCAACAACAGGAAAGGCTTCCATTCCTTAAATGTCCAACTCGTCTAAGACCGCAGGCTTAGTGAACCATGCAGGTTTGTGCCCAGTTTCCTGGCAGCAGTCATGATGCTTTCATCCTGTACCTGTTCTTAATACCCCCCTCTCTTCCACACAGACTTTTGGGTGGTAGGCCGACTGCTTGGGGACAAGGGGTAGCCCTTCACCTCCTGGCTCATGACTCTTGTCAGGAATCTGGGCACAGACGCTAAGCGTTGATATAATGGGTGCCATGCAAGAACCAGAGCTCTGATAGAACAGACGATTAGTGTTTTAAAGCAAAGATTCCGTTGTCTGGACAGCTCTGGAGGTTTCCTTCAATACAGACCAGAGCGAGTCTCAAGATTCATGGTCATTTGTAGCATGCTGTATAACTTAGCAATCCAAAGGAGACAAGCATTGGAGCCGGCAGAGGAGGAAGAACTGGAGGAGGAACACCAAGAAGGGGACAAGGAAACGGAGGGTGCAGAGAAGGAGTAAGGCCCAGCAGTGTTGCAAACTTAGTGCTGTATGGCAGCAAATTATTGAAGAGATTCTCTTGAAGAATCCCTTCCCTCCACAAAGGTGAGGGAAGCAACAGTGAGGACATTAGCAGGTGCAGAGTGTTACAGTAGCAGCAGAAGGAGGTGGCGTGAAGTCTGCTGCAGTGATTAGAGGAGAGTGATGGGAATTGGGGGAGTGAAGGGTTGGGAGTGCTGGGGCTACAGGTAGTGCAGGGCTAAACCAAGAGTAATGTGAGATATGAGTTAGGAGTCTTACCGTAGCAAGTCTTGTCATGCCATTAAACTTTTTTCTGCATTGCAGCCTTGTCCTTGGTGCAATGCTTCTGGCATTCCCCCACTCTGCCCACATCTGTGGTAGCTTACCTGGAGATCTTGATCGCACTGGGTAGAAAGAGGACATCCCTCCTTGCCGACCTACTCCACCAATACCTCCAGGACAGCGTCTGAAAACCAGGTGGCCCTTGCAGCTTCTGCTTTGCCATTTTCAGAAATCTTGAATTCCAGTTGTCTGCAGCCAAAGTGCGCATTCCCTTTAAGAGGTGCAAGCTGCTTTTAAATGGCATCAAGGATGCCTGATTTTTCTGACCCTCATTAGGCGAGCTGCCAATCAACAGTGAGTGTAGCGAGGCAGTCCACCTATTGCATTCAAATAAGGCACGGGAACCAATTTGATGCCTTAGTTGCGCCCACGTGATCGGCATGTGCTCCGAGCACACCGATCATTTTACCCCTGAAAATGGGCCTCAACCAATTGTTCCCCATTGGTGTTCACCACCTGGAGAAGCTGGTGATGAGTCTGGAAGACTTGAGCTGCATGACTTGAAAAAGAGCACAAAGGTAAGGCAAGAATATTCAAGTATTAGCACAAGACTTACTTGAACATGAAGGACAATCATAGTTGTTAAAGAAATATGGATAAAAGACAGAGAAATAGAAAGGAAGGTATAGGTGAAAATAGCAGACAATTACATTCCACATGGAATGATAGTAAAGTAAATGTTACAGGAAGGAACTTCCAGGGGCCAAATCATCCTGGCACTTCTGACATAAGTTCACTGGGAGTGCAGCACATCCTAGAGCAGTCAGGTGGGACTCGTCTATAGAGGGCTGGATTTTACCAACCTCGGTGGGTCCATGGCGGACGACGTCGGTGGCGGGTCCCGACCCCGCTGCTGGCTCCAGCCCGCTGTCCAAAATGATTTTCCCCTGATTGAGCTTGTTAAGCCCGCCCAGCGCATTTGCCGGCCAATTGAAGGAAGTGGGTCTGATGACATCATTCGATGACACGTCATCAGCCAGTTTCCTTAAAGGGACCATGCGCAAATTGATTTTGACATTTGTGCTGTCGGTTTTCTACAGCATTGAGGAGCTGCAAACACTGACAAGCACTGCACAAAGGTGCAGGGCTGCACTCGGGCTCTCCCATGACTCCCTCCATATGCTTATGCAGGGAGTCACAGCACGCAGGGAGGTTCTCTTCCCTTCCAATGGGCGGAAGAGACCTCCCCAGGAGATCAACGCATATTGCACAGGAAGAGACAAGCAGGAATGTCATAAGGAGGTCCAGGCTACAGTGGCGCAAACCTTTCAATGATCTCAGTAGATCACGAAACGTTACTGTAAAGCCACACTCAACCTCATCCTGCTGTGCCACTCATCACATCCCCATCACTCTGCCTTCCCTACCCTACTCCTGCACATCCTTACTCACACCAACTTACCTTGCACCTCACCCATCCCTCTCTATCTACATTATCACATCCCCATCTCACGAGCCATCCCTCACACTCACCGTCATCCTAGTCCAATCATTCCAACTAACAACACACAAGGGTAGCCACTTGTGTGTTTTAGCCAATGTTCATGTGAAGTTTCTGTTAATATGCTGTCAAACATTGAAATCTTTATTTTTAACACTTTGCATTCTTGGACAGATTTGTGTGAACCTTTGGAAGTGGCTTAGTGAGTTGCAGTGAATGGTGAGACATAACGGTACCCCCCGCAATGGTCATGAGTGTAAAAGAAATGGCTTGGGCATTGTAGGGATGCTTTATGGTGTTGGCCTGTGATGGTGCCAACCTGGCGCATCATGTGGCAGCCAGGGTGTACAGTGTCAAGTGAAGTGAATCTGGCTATGGTGAGGCCATCCCTGGCCTCCCGGGCAGCAATGTGGTCGGGTGCTGATGCCCTGTGTCCTGTGCAGCATCAGTTGATTGCAGAGAAGGTTGGTGGTGTGTTGTTGGTGCTGCTGGTGTGCCTGGTGATGCTGGTGTTGGGGCTGATCATGGTGGGATTCTGAGTACCAAGGTGAGATAGTTTCAAGGGCACTGATGCTGATGTAATATGGCAGGTGAACTTGAGATGACAGAAGCGAACTATCAATGGCGAGAGAGGTTGTTTCAATGAGGTGACACTGGATAGAGAGTTTACTCCAAACACTTGCAACCTGCATAAAGCTCAATCTGTCTTCCAAATGCAGTAAACAACAGCTTCTGAGCTTGGAAAGTGAACAGCTGTGAGATGGGAGCTTTTATAGCACATTTGCAGCTGTCAAGTAATGAGATGATTCCATGGTCATACAACTCCCGTCCTGCTTACCTGATGTGATCCCCGAGCAGCATGGAGCCCGTGGGCGACCTCATGAAATGTAATGGTGATCTGAAAATACTTCTTAATGGGCTGTTAACAAGGTCATAATGACCAGAATTGCTGCTGCATGTTGGGTCTGTTCAGTGTTGACAGACCCAACATCTGGGAAAGGTGCGCTGCGGGTTGATAGCGGGGTCCCGACCCACTGTCAAAAATTTTTTTCCCCAACCAGCCACCGATCACGCGCTCACTGACCCCCCCCAAAAAAATTCCCCCCACTGTGTCCCAGCTGAGGCTACTCATTTCCAATGGAGCTTGGTTGGGGCAGAAATTAAAGCTGAAAATTTCCTTGCCCCACTACCGCCCAGAAACCTAGACACCAGAATGAACCCAGCATTCAGCTCATCTGACGGGTGCAAGTGGGACCCATCTAGGACCACCAGGACTGAGTCCTGGCCTGGACCATGCCATCATAATACCCAATGCATGACTACTATTGGCTCCCTTTATAAAGGGCCCGATTATGCAGCAATGTAAATCTCAGAGTGGCTTACCTTACCGGCACATCTTTTCCTGCTTGCACTCCTCTGGTTCGGTGCCCAAAGGAAGAAAGACTTGAATTTATATAGCGCCTTTCACGACCTCTGGACATCCCAATGCACTTTACAGCCAATGAAGTACTTTTGAAGTGTAGTCACTGTTGTAATATAGGAAACGTGGCAGCCAATTTGCACTCAGCAAGGTCCCACAAACAGCAATGTGATAATGACCAGATAATCAGTTTTTTTGTGATGTTGATTGAGGGATAAATATTGCCCAGGACACCGGGGATAGCGGAGGTGTGTGTTAAAATTTTGGCACCTTCCAATGCTTATGGTCACTGCTACAGTCAATTTCCATAGGTAACCCTGTGAACTTAAACTTGAGGGGCAATTTTAACAGTTTTTACTCCTGGGAAGGGAATGGGGAGCAGTTAAAATGGAGTGGCTCCATTTTCCACTCCATTCCCGCCGACTCCCCATTTAACGCTGTTGGTTACGGCGGTTGATGAGTCTCAGAGAGTCTCTGGTGGGAGCCTCATCTATAAATGCAAGTTGGGGTCCCATGATGTACATGGGACCCCAGTGACATATTAACCCATCTGGAGCAGGGCCTGCCTTGGCCAGATGAAGCTGTTGGGAATCCAGCGAGGCCCTCTAAGGTAACTTAAAAAACTTTCCTGAGTAGGGCCAGGAGGAGCAAGAGTACACCTCTGGGCACCACAAGGAAATTACGGCCCTCTGAACATAAGAACATAAGAAATAGGAGCAGGAGTAGGCCATTCGTGCCTTCAAGCCTGCTCCGCCATTCAATGAGATCATGGCTAATCTTCTGCCTCAACTCTGTTCACCGGCCCTATCGCCATATCCCTTGATATCCTTACTAGTCAGAAATCTATCGACTTCTGTTTTGAATATACCCAATGACTGAGCCTCCACAGCCCTCTGGGGTAGAGAATTCCAAAGATTCACCAACCTCTGTGTGAAAAAATTTCTTCTCATCTCAGTCCTGATTGGCCTACCCTTTATCTTGAGGCTGTGGCCCCTGGTTCTAGACTCTCCAGCCAAGGGAAACATTCTCCCAGCATCCATCCTATCAAGCCCTGTAATAATTTTGTATGCTTCAATGAGATCCCCTCTCATTCTTCTGTATTCAAGAGAATACAGGTCTAGTTTACTCAATCTCTTCTCATACGACAGTCCCGCCATCCCAGGAATCAATCTCGTGAACCTTCGTTGCACTCCCTCTATGGCAAGTATATCCTTCCTTAGGTATGGAGACCAAAATTGTACACAGTACTTCAGGTGTGATCTCACCAAGGCCCTATATAATTGGAGTAAGACTTCTTTACTCCTGTACTCAAATCCTCTTGTAATGAAGGCCAGCATACCATTTGCCTTCCTAATGGCTTGCTGCACCTGCACATTCACTTTCAGTGACTCATGTACAAGGACACCCAGGTCCCTTTGAGCATCTGCATTCCCCAATCTTTCACCATTTAGGAAATACTCTGCATTTCTGTTTTTTCTACCAAAGTGGATAACTTCACATTTATCCACATTATAATCCATCTGCCATGTTCTCGCCCACTCACTAAGCCTGTCGAGATCCCCTTGAAGCCTCTTCACATCCTCTTCGCAACTGACACTGCCACCTAGCTTTGTATCATCAGCAAATTTGGAAATGTTACATTTAGTCCCCTCATCCAAATCATTGATATAGATTGTGAATAGCTAGGGCCCAAGCACCGATCCTTGCGGTACCCCACTAGTCACAGCCTGCCATCCTGAAAAAGACCCGTTTATCCTTACTCTTTGTTTTCTGTCTGTTAACCAATTCTCAATCCATGCTAGTATATTACCTCCAATTCCATGTGCCCTAATTTTGTTCACCAAATTTTGTTCATCAGATGTGCAGAGTACTGTGCTCACATTTGGCCATTGTGATGAGGTGGTTTCCTAGGTGAGAAAACACTAGAGCAGCCAATTGTCATTCATATCAGTGACAGTTCTGTGGCATTTTGTAACCCTGCACAAGTGACTGCAGGATCTGCCTTGCAAAGGGATGAGCTGACACCGACTCCACGTGACACTGATGCAGATACAACAGGGTTAGTTGCTGATAACAGGTAAAGGGCCTTCTACACTCCTACCCACCAATGCTACTCCCTCACCTAGGGGAGCACTTACGAGCAAGTTCAAGGTTAATACATTGGGAAAGTACAGTGAACACATACACTGAAACACTCAATAAAATTAATTTATTTTGAACATATCTTACAGTATTGTGCATAAAAGAAAGCTTCAGTTGTCCAAAAGCAGAGCTAACAGTGCAGTTCTTAGCAAAATTAAATAGGTAAAATAAGAAAAACTTTGGCGATTGTACATAAGTCCAATAGGCAGTAAGACTGCCTGAACCTCTATTACAACAGTCACTACACTTTAAAGAGCATCATTGACTGCAAAGCTCTTTGGGACGTCCTGAGGCTGTGGAAGAGGCTATTTGGCAGGGGTAGGGGAACTTGTATGAAGCATCAGAGAGGAGAAACAAGGCGCTTAGAGGATTGGGAGAGATGAACAGTATTAGAATAAAGAGTAGTTCAGAAAGAGGAGGAATCAGAAAGGGGAGAAATGCAAAGCAGACTAAGGCAGGTTTGGAGTGCATGTGCATAAACGCACGGAGCGTGACGAATAAGGTTCTGAGCTGCAGGCACAAGTTGCCACATGTGGTTATAATATAGTGGCAATAACGGAGACCTGGCCCAAACAAGGGCAGGAATGGGCACTAAACATTCCTGGCTACAATGTATTCAGGAGGAATAGGGAAGGAATAAAAAGAGGGGGATGGCAGTATTGATCAAAGATACTGTTACAGCTCTGGTAAGGGATGATGTGCTTGAGGATTCAAAAACAGAATCTGTTTGGCTAGAGTTAAGGAGCAGAAGAAGAGTTGTTATGCTGCTAGATATATACTACAGACCACCAAATAGTGGGAAGGAGATGGAGAAGCAAAGCAGATTCCAGAAAAATGTAAAAACAGGAGTCGTGATAGTGGGGGACTTCAATTCTCCTAATATAGACTGGGATAAAAACAGTGTAAAGATCAAGGAGGGGGAGGAATTCCTGAAATGTGTACGAGAGAACCTTCTTGATTAGTATGTTTTCAGCCCAACGAGGAAGGAACCAGTGTTGGATCCACTTCTGGGGAATGAAGTGGAGCATGTTTCATGGGAGAGCATTTGGGAAACAGTGATAACAATATCATTAGGTTTAGAGTAGTTATAGAAAGGGACAAGAAACAATCAAAGGTGAAGATACTCAATTGGAAGAGGGTTAATTCCAGTAAACAGAAAATGCTGGAAATACTCAACAGGTCAGGCAGCATCTGTGGAGAGAGAAACAGAGTTAACATTTCAGGTCAATGACCTTTCGTCAGAACTCATGAGGATTGGAAACAAAGATTAGAATCATAGAATAGTACAGCACAGAAGGAGGCCATTTGGCCGATCGAGTCTGCGCGGCTCTTTTGAAGAGCAATCCAGTTAGTCCCACTCCCCTGCATCATGCTCACAGTCACTGAGAATGTTGGTAGTGACTTTGGTTAGGGCCGTTTTGATGCTGTGGAAGGGATGGAAACCTGATTGGAGGGATTCAAACAGGAAGATGCGGGTTAAGTGGGCAAGGATCTGATTCAACGATCATGGTGAGGAAAGGGTGGTTGGAGATGGGGCAGTAATTAGTAAGGACAGAGGGATCGAGGGTGTTTTTTTGGAGGAGGGAGTGATGAATGTGGTTTTGAAAGAAATGAATATTACCTGAGGAGAGGGAACTATTTACAGTGTCAGCTAGCATGGGGAAAGTTGACTGGTCAGCAGTTTAGCAGGAATTGGGGTTAAGGGAGCAGGATCTCTTGGATGCCATGATATTTGAAAGGGCAGGGAGGAGAAACTAGAGAGAGCTGGGGGTTCAGAGTCGGGGCGGGATTATGGGGGAGTTTTGGCTTATTGAACAAGTGGAAGGGGGGAAGCAGCGGTGTCAGCCGTGTGGATAGTCTCTATCCTCGTGACAAAGAAATCCACAAGTTCCTCGCATTTGTTGGTCGAGGTGAAGGTAGAGGGGACAGGGGAGAGCAGTATAAAGAGACTGTCGGTAGTGGTTCATGTCAAGTTGATGGACGTTCAGCTACCGAAACAATAATTTTGCAACAATAATTAATAACTGTTTGGTGTCATTGTGTTTAGTATAATTTCTTGTCTCTCTCATCAGTTTCTGCTGCAGGATTTAGCAGTTTGTGCAGTTTTTCCAGCCTGCAAAGACAGTAATATTTCCTGTGACTGTTTGCAGGTACATGAGATTCTGCTGTTTCACATCTGCTGAGAGATCTCTCCAGTGCCCTTGCCCTAGTGTGCTGAAGAACATGTGAAATTTAAAATTTTCAACAGAATTAGAAAGTGCATCTTGGCATGTGGCTGACAAAGGAGTGTACCATCTTTCGCTGCATCCCCTTCACAAGTCCAAATATAACCAGCACTTTCTCTGTATATAATGCAAGATATTAACCATCTGGAAGTTCTTGTGACACTACAATTAAGAAATGCATTTGAAAAATATGCTGGTGTGGAAACATTAGGCCAACAAAAACAGATGGACATTCCCTGTAACCTTTGTATAAACTCTGCAGGAATGTGATGGGGTTTAACTTTTATCTTCACCATTTGAATGATACTTTGGTGGAGCAGATCGCTTGCCAATTGTAGAACCCGTCCCTCTTTTATTTCATTGTATTTGGTGTAATGAAAATCGGGCGGGTTCTATAACGGGTGGGTGATCCGCGCCACCACATTACCGCCTGTGCGGTCAAAACAAAAAATGACCCGTGTTGCTTGTCTGAGCTTATTTTGTAAGACCTTTCAGTGGAACATGTGAAATGCTCTTTGACACTTCGTGGCCTCAATGGTTTGAGTGGTCTTATTGTTGTAGCAAGATAAACAAAGATAGCGGTACGCTTCACGATTCAGGTGTGTACAGCAGGAATTCAGGCTCAGAGAGCAGCGTGCCTAATTTGTATCTTGCACAATTTTGTTGTTAAAGGACAGAAAATTGGGCATGCTGCAAATTGGGCCCACTGACCTCCGTCCCCGAATTTGTGACCCTCATACCGAATTCTGTTGTGTGACCCTCATACCGGAGAGTGCTAAATCGTAACATTTACCCCATAAAGTAATGTGTTTTTATTACAATTATGTCTCCTCCTAGCATCATGTTGTGAGAAAGGAATCAACAGAACACAGCATTGTGTGATCCCTTATATCTTATAATCGTACATCACTCCCACCTTCACCCACATTGTACACCCTCCACCAAAAGGCAAAGGAGATGAATGACTAGTTAATGTGGTTTTCTTTGGTGATTTAAGGGGGAATGTTGGCCAAGACACCAGGAAAACTCTTCTTTAAATAGTCCAATGGAATTGTTTATAGCCACCTAAAACAGGCAGACAGGATCTCAGTTTAACATCTCCTCAATGACACTGGACGTATTCCCTCAAGTCCTGCAACAAATTGTCGGCCGAGATTATGAAATCAAATTCTGAAGTGGGTGCTTGAACCTACAACGTTCTAACTCGGAGACGAACCTGTTACCAGCTGAGCCAAACTGCCATCTCTAAAGCTGCAGTTCAATCTTAGGGTTCTGTTAACATTCTTAAACTACCCAAGCTTTACACTTGCAGCTTGATCTTTTCAGCACTGTATGAATTCTTGCCCATTGTGACCCATTAGCAGCCATCTATTATTACATAGAATTTTACAGCACAGAAACAGGCCATTCGGCCCAAATGCACCTCACGGGCCTCCTCCCTTCTATTCCTTTCTCCCTCATGTACTTACCTAGGTTCCCTTTAAATGCATCTATGCTAATCGCCTCAACCACTCCACGTGGTAGCAAATTCCATATTCTCACCGCTCTGAGTAAAGATGTTTCTCCTGAATTCCTTCTAGGATTGATTAGTGACTATCTTGTATTTATGGCGCCTAGTTTTGGACTCCCCACAATTGGAAACATCTTCTTTATGTCTATCATATCAAACCCCTTCATAAATTTAAAGACTCTTCTATAAGGTCACCTCTGCTCTTTCCTAGAGAAAAGAGCCCCAGCCTGTTCAGTCTTTCCTGATAATTGTACCCTCTCTGGTATTATTCTTGTAAATCATTTTGCCCTTTCTCCAGTGCTTCTATATCCTTTTAGTAATATGGAGACCAGAACTGTTCAGACTACACCAGTTGTGGTCTAACCAAGGTTCTATATAAGTTTAACATAACTTCTCTGCTTTTGAATTTTATTCCTTTAGAAATGAACCCCAGTGCTTTGTTTGCACTTTTTATGGCTTTTTTAACCTGTGTTGCTACTTTTAATGTTTTGTGAATCTGTATCCCTGGATCCCTTTGCGCCCCTACCCCATTTAGACTCTCATTTTCCAAGGAGTAGGTGGCCTCCTTATTCCTTCTACCAAAATGTATCACCTCACAGTTATGAATATTTAAATTAATTCGCCATTTAGGAACATGGGAACAGGAGTAGGTCATTCTGCCCCTCAAGTCTGTTCGGCCACTCAGTTAGATCATGGCTGATCTTTATCTTAATTCCATCTACCCACCTTGGTTCTGTAATCCTTAATATCTTTGCATGACAAAAATCTATCAATCTCAGTTTTGAAATTTTCAATTAACCTAGCCTCAACAGTTTTTTAGGGGATAGAGTTCCAAATTTGTGTGAAGAAGTGCTTCTTGACATCGCCCCTGAATGGCCTAGCTCTAATTTTAAGGTTATGCCTACTTAGGCTCCTTACCCAAGAAAGGATATACTTGCCACAGAGGGAGTGCAGCGAAGGTTCACCAGACTGATTCCTGGGATGGCAGGACTGTCGTATGAGGAGAGATTGGGTCAACTAGGCCTGTATTCACTAGAGCTTAGAAGAATGAGAGGGGATTTCATTGAAACGTATAAAATTCTGACAGGGCTAGATAGACTGGATGTAGGGAGGATGTTTCCCCTGGCTGGGGGTGTCTAGAACGAGGGGTCACAGTCTCAGGATACAGGGTAGGACATTTAGGATTGAGATGAGGAGAAATTTCTTCACTCAGAGGGCGGTGAACCTGTGGAATTCTCTACCACAGAAGGCTGTGGAGGCCAAGTCACTGAATATATTTAAGAAGGAGATAGATAGATTTCTAGACACAAAAGACATCAAGGGGTATGGGGAGAGAGCAGGAACATGGTATTGAGATAGAGGATCAGCCATGATCATATTGAATGGCGGAGCAGGCTCGAAGGGCCGAATAGCCTACTCCTGCTCCTATTTTTCTATGTTTCTATATTTGTTCTGAACTCTCCCACCAGAGGAAATAATTCCTCTCTATCTACCCTAGCAACTCCTTGGAATACAAGCCTAGTCTATGCAACCTGGTTTCATAATTTAACCCTTTTAGCCTCGGTATCATTCTGGTGAATCTGCGCTGCACCCCCTCCAAGGCCAATATATCCTTTCTGTGGTGCGGTGTCCAGAACTGAACACAATACTCTAAATGGGGTCTAACCAGAGCTTTATATAACTGTAACATAACTTCCACCCCTTTGTATTCCAGCCCCCCTGAGATAAGGGCAATCATTCCATTAGCCTTTTAAAAAAAAATTTTGTAGCTGTCCACTAGCTTTGTGATTTCTGTACTTGGACCCATAAATCTCTCTGCTCCCCCGCAGTTCCTAGCTTCTCACCATTTAGAAAATACTCGGATCTATCTTTCTTGGGTCCAAAGTGGATGACATCACATTTCCCCACATTGAACTCCATCTGCCACAATTTTGCCCACTCACTTAATCTATCAATGTCCCTTTGCAACATTCTGCTCCCGTCTACACTATTTACTGTGCTACTTAACTTACTGTTGTCAGCAAACTTGGACATATTGCTTTCTATTCCTTCATCTAAGTCATAAATATAGTAAAAATCTGAGGCCCCAGTACAGATCCCTGGACCACTAGTCACATCCTGCCAGTTGGGGTACATAGCCCATTTGCACGCCCATTCTGCAAGTTTGTTAATGCCTTCTTGTATTTTGTCACAGTCACAGTCTTCCTCAATATTAATTATACCCTGCCAATTTGGTATTGTACTTCCAATTCCCGAGTAAAAATCATTTATGTAAATGGTGAACAACAGTAGTCACTTCCCACCTTCCGCCAGTTTGAGTAACTACCCTTAACCCCTACTCTCTGTTCCAGGGTGTTCAGATGAAGTTTGACAAAAGGTACCCGCAAATGGAAATTTGGGAAATTTTGAAAATCATCACAGAAAAGCCAACAGCAATAAATTTCTCCTTTTGTAATTGCCCTTAGGAAGCATTTTCCTCCTCAACTTTTAACCATTTTAATTCCTGGAGTAAATCATAAAGTATTACATTGTAAATATACAAAACAGGAAAGGAAATAAGTCAATACAACATTGTGTCTTTGTTAATATTGCTTGGGGAGGGGGGAAACACTAAGCATTTTAAAAAGTAATGATATTTTCCAATTAGCGCCAAAATGCAACCGCAAACTTTAAAGGGTAAATGCCTGCTATTGGACAAGATTTCTCTGACCTTAAGGCAGCTCATTCTATTTTCTTCTCATCTCCATCCTCTATCTGCCACTGCTGACTCATGTGGGTGTGATCCACAAGTGTCAGCAAATGTCACGCTAGTCTCATTTCTGTACTGATCACCTTCAGCAAGTTCTCACTCTAGGACTGATGATATAAAGCAGCATGAAAGAGGCAGTGTTTTGCATATCTTTCTGGAATTACTGTGCTTCCGATATAGTTTCTTGTTTGTTATTTGAGTATCTTGGCGCTTCATCAAAAAAGCTTAGTATTTCTTTTTCTGCATGAATACCCAAAGTATGTTGTTTTCATTTGCTTTGCAAAATATTTTCAGAGCTAGGAAGGAGTGGGTTAAGCTCAATAAACCCTTGAAGTTATATTGCCTTATCGTTGTGGATCTTCTCATTTCTTAAATTGTACAGAAACTGTATTTCAATGAATTGGGCAAAAGTCTTGGAACAATCGACTGGAAAAACTTGAGCGTTTCAACCAGGAAAGGAAGCGCCCAAGAGGTGATCTCAGAGGTATATGAGATAGCGAAGAGAATTGGATAGGTAAATCTGGTAAATTACTTTATACTAAATCACAAGAGTAGGATAAGAGGCCACAGATTCAAACTAGTAAAAGGCAAACTTAGGACTGATATCAGAAAGTTCTTCTAGGTAACCTATAGGGCTATGAAAGTTGCAATTTGAATTCAATAAATCTATTAATTTGTGGGCTAGCACCAGAAATTGACCATGAAAGTTTCAAGATTGTCGTAAAAACCCAACTGGTTCACTAATATCCTTTAGGGAAGGGAGCCTGCCACCATATCCATATGATTTCAGTCCCACAATATATGGTTGACTCTTAATGCTGTCAGACAACTAGGGATTGGCAATTAATGCAGCCTTGCCAGTGTTGCCCATATCCCAAGAACAAATACAAAATACACAAAAAGTGATCAATACATGGAATCATTTAAGAACCAATTGGATACTACAACGAGAGGGGAACTTTAGGGTCATTCTGGATGGATGAATGAAGTTGGGTTGAATTACCTTCCTCATCCATTGTGGTCTTCTAAATTAACGGAGATTTAAACTATAATTACATTCCTCACCATTTAGGTGATGGAGACCTATGGCATCCCAGTTGTATTCCTTCTCCAATTTCCTCCCTTTACCTTACTTCTCCCGAGACCAATGACTCGTCCTGGGGTACGGTTCCATGAGCTTGTACTCTTTTGCCTAAAGGCCTGTTCCTTATGCGTGAGCCTAGCTGGTGAGATATTCAACCATGGAGAGTATCACAGCTGAGCCTGCTACTGTCCTCGCCCTGAATCCACTTCCACGCACTTTGCAGAAGAGTCATTGGAAAGTGGTTAGGAGTGGAACCCAGGCACAATTTCTTATCCCTGGCCTTTGATATTGATCATGATGCAGAGATGCCGGCGTTGGACTGGGGTGGACAAAAATGAGAAGTCGCACAACACCAGGTTATAGTCCAACAGATTTATTTAAAATTACAAGCTTTCGGAGCTATCGCCCCTTCCTCAGGTAGAGTTACAATGAGTGAATCTACAAAAGTTCACAGAATATAAACACAGAAACTGCAGAGATACAATCTTTCAGGGAAGGTGTCCTTACATCAAAGACACACCAAGAGCACAGCCAAGACAATGAGATGTGTCCCAGGGGGTCCAACGTGTCAAATCCTGCTGTCTGCAGTGTTTTTTTTTGTGTTTGATTTTTGTGTTTGTTTTTTAAAAACTGGAAAGACAGACAACGATGTCAAGTCACGTTCTGTAGCGTGACATGAACCCGATATCCCTATTGAGGCCGTCCTCATGAGTGCGGAACTTGGCTATCAGTTTCTGCTCGATGATTTTGCGTTGTCGTGTGTCTCGAAGGCCGCCTTGGAGAACGCTAACCCGCAGATCCGAAGCTGAATGCCCTTGACTGCTGAAGTGTTCCCCGACTGGGAGGCAACAATCCTGCCTGGATTTGACATTGAAACCAACCTATCACTGCCTGGACTGAGGCCAGTATTGCAGCCAGTAACTTGTTGATCTATCTGGCTCAGTACCAACAACAACTTGTATTTATATAGCGCCTTTAACATAGTAAAATGTCCTAAGGCACTCCACAGGAGCATTATCAAACAAAATTTGACACTGAGTCACATAAGGAGATATTAGAACAGATGAGGTTTTAAGAAGCATCTTAAAGGAGGAAAGATAGGTAGAGAGGCAGAGAGGTTTAGGAAGGGAATTTCAGAACTTAGGGCCTAGGCAGCTGAGGGCATGGCCACCAATGGTGGAGAGATTAAAATCGGGGATGCACAAGAGGCTAGAATTGGAGGAACGCAGAGATCTCGGCGGGGGAAGGGGGGGGGAACGGGGAGGGAGGTTTTAGGGCTGGAGGAGCTTACAGAGATAGGAAGGGGCGAGGCCATGGAGGGATTTGAAAACAAGGATGAGAATTTTAACGTTGAGGCGTTGCCGGACTGGGCACACAACTCTGCTGGCAGAAAATGAGGTTGAGGGACAGAAACTGGCCAATAACTACAAGTTCGGGTTTCAAAAATGGAAGAGTCACGTGACTCAGACCCTGGGAAGACCGTTCTGAATAATAAAGGAGCTGTATTCAGATCTAAATGTCATCAAACATTCCCCACCTAGTCTTGAGTTCCAATCCCAGTTTTAACAAAAAATTTTAATATACATTTTAGTATAAGAAGTTTAACATTCTTACACAGTGGTAATATTGTATTTAATTCCTCTATGCACTTCCTTTATTTGTACTGTCAGTTATGCTTTTAAAAATACACATTGTAAGCATAGGTTGGAGATAGAGATACAACACTGTTGCATCGATTCTCTGCCCCACGCTGCCTTTGAGTCCGGGATTGCTGAATTTACCCTCTGCCTTCAGGTAAAATGAACTCAGCATCTCATAAAATGATATGAGAGCCAATTCTGCTCTCGCAGCGGGTAATGTTCTTATCGGGAGCATGGGTTGGAGAATCAGGCTTACAGTGTTGTAGTCCTGTCTCAAACTCGCACTCCCTTTGAGCTGGGTTTTGCTGGGATCGTGGAGTTAACCCTTTAAATCTCACTTCTGTGCTTTAACTGCTGTGTTGGTACAGTAAAAGATGACTTACTTTGTCTGCTCTGTTGACTGTACCAGTTATTTCAGGATTTTCTGCAAAAGAAGCGCTTAAAGTTTTTAAC
The DNA here is from genome assembly GCA_030390025.1 of Squalus acanthias. Taxonomy (NCBI): domain Eukaryota; kingdom Metazoa; phylum Chordata; class Chondrichthyes; order Squaliformes; family Squalidae; genus Squalus; species Squalus acanthias. Next base: position 46,381,873 of record CM059428.1, on the reverse strand, counting down.
TTGCTAAAGAATTTGATTAGCAAATCTAGGTGTTATCACCCTCCCTATATTTTCTTTCCAAAACATAAAAAATAGAAAATATGTTATTCCTTCACATCATGGATTTTTACAAATTATCATAGTGTTGTATTAGTGACTATACTGGAGAATAATGGCCATTTTCAAAAGATTTTTCTTTCTATTATTACAGCCCAGTAACTTTGTGTTTAACCTAGTTCTGTAGTTAATATTTTAATCACATTCTTAACGGTAGCTGTTTCCTGTTTCTATAGAACAGTTTTTTCTCTTTTTCCTTCTTTTTTGCCTGTCCAGGTAATGTCCTTTCTATGGAAACATTTTAAAGCGTCTAAATCCAGTAGTGCATGTTTCAAAATAAGCTGAGAATCTAATATGGTTGTTTGATTGTTGTCCATTTCATTTGCCTGCCTTAGCTTGAGACGCTTATTGAGTTAACCGTGCAGAATGGAGTTCCTGTTTATAAGTCAAATAGCAGGTTAAAATACTCTGAACAAGCTGATGTGGTCCACCCCCCACCGTGACATAGTGTTGAAGTATAACCTTTTTCCACACTTCTCCCCGAGCGTGAAAATGGCAAAACTTTGTTTTAAAGGGGTTATTCTATTTATCTTGCAGTTTGGAGTTAGACTTTGAGCTAAAAGGAGTTAACTGGGTGTCTTTGGGGCTTCCATACTTCAGTGCCCTCTTCACAAAGTTGAAAAGAATATTTCATTTTTCAAAATATACAAGGGATTATTTTACAAAATCTATCCCGAATTCCCCGATATCTCCTTAGGGTGGCTGATGTGCCCATCCACTGGGCGTGCAACTTTGGACTCCTTTCTTATTAGCATCTCCCAAAATAATCCGTAAACATCTAATGATTCATTGAATTTGAAATAGCTGGGCATATCCACAATTCAGGTGCTGAGAATCGCAGAGATTACAGCGCAGGAGGCCATTCATCCCATCGTGCCTATGCAAACCCCCATCCCTCAACCCAAATTCCCCAGTTTCCCTCTCTCCGTGAGCCCCCATCCCATGACCCACATTTCCCAGTCTTCCTCGCTCCCCATTCCCAAGTCTCCCTTAAAGGGTAAAGTTCTCCCGGGCTGCTAGCAGATTCCTACCCCAGTCCAGGAGACTCCCGGGCTATCCGGGAGGGTTGGCAACCTTAGCACCTCCATGAATCAGTGGGAGCAGGTCTGAGAATCGATTCAATGATAGTGTTCCTCGTGAATCAGGCCCGAGCACCAACTCAGTAAGGTGCACTCCCAGAATCCGCATCATTGCTGGATTTGCCCTTTAAAGCTCAGTTTAAGTATGACCCACAAGTAAAACTTCAAAGGTGGGCTCCTAAACCAAAGTAATTTTAGCGTGAAATTGAATCCAATTTTTCATTCAGAGATAAAGATGATTTCACCAAGAATTTGTAAAGTATTGTCTGTTGATATAATGCAGATGACAAATATTTCAAAATTACTATATAGATATCTAACCACCACACAAATACTTCAACTCTCCCTTGGTTTGTCTCTACATTAACATTGATTACTAATCAAAAATACACGCAAAGCCCCGATGACCGGGGGAGGATGCATCTCAGAGAGTCCTTCCCCTCCCCCCATCCCCGCAAAAGAAACAAACTTGTGAACCATAATCTTTCAAGATCTCTTTCAAACTGTCGGTGAGACATAGATCATCGCTGTACCAGCATTATTTCAGCTGATAAACTACAAACCGACTATAAAGAGTTCAGAAGAATTAAATAGCCCACGGATCTACTGATTCGAGATTAAACTCAGTAACGGCAATGAAAATGAAAATTGAGAGAGATATATAACTGGTGGCTGAATCGATATCGCTCGTATTACGCTATCACCCAGCGTCAAAATTACCCCCTTTCTGTCAAAACACAGTGCAGCATGTTAAGTACACCAATGCACTATGGCACTTATTCTGCAGATATTTTGTGAAATGACAGAAATGTTTGCTTGTGCAATGAATGCAGCTCGATGTGGTGCATCAGGGAGCTCTGTGCTGCTGTGAAAACAGATTGTAAATTATGAGCTACAAGCGTGGGGAATCATTTGCAGAATTAACTATGCATTGAACTGGACCAAACAGAATTCAAATGCAGACATGACTACAGAATGTGTCATTTTTATCTCACATTACTGGTAAGCAGTTTATGTCTGTTAACAGGCAGAAATGTACAGTGGCTATTTTTGACATGGTGTTGGTCAATCTTGGCATAATTAATAACTATGCTTTGAGCCATTGAGAGTGAAGAGGTAACTTTGTAGTAGTGATGAGGTGGTGCTAAGTGCAGGGAGCATCTAAAATTGGGTAGGAGTAAGAACTGCACCCTTTTTTTTTGTTCGCTTATGGGATCTGGGCGTCGTTGGCAAGGCCAGCATTTATTGACCATCCCTAATTGCCCTTGAGAAGGTGGTGGTGAGCCGCCTTCTTGAACCGCTGCAGTCTGTGTGGTGAAGGTACTCCCACAGTGCTGTTATTTGTAGCATTTAATCATCATAACATCTATAACGTTCTTGTATTAAAAAAAATATTTGTTCTCAGGATGTGGGTGATAGCGACTAGGCCGCAATTATTGCCCATGTCTAGTTGCCCTTGAGGAGGTGGCGGTGGGGCTTCTTCTTGAACTGCTGTAGTCCTTCTGATGATGGTGCTCCCTACCAGCATGGGAGCCCCATCACTAGAAGGACTACAGCAATTCAAGAAGAAGGCCCATCACCTATTTTGAAAAACTAGGAATGGGCAAAAGGCCTAAATTCACCACGTCATGACATCTAACTGATTCTTGAATTAGTTTAAGGTTTTTTCTACCACTCTTGTACCAAGACGACCAATTCATGTGTTGGGAGACTCTGTGTGAAGGGACGTGTGTGAAGGGATGTCTGCCCTAAACTTTCCTTTCATCAGTTTTAATCTTTGCCCCCTTGTTCTAATATCCTGGTATACTTTGAATCAAATTCAGATTCACGAGTACTCAAATTTTGGTCACCAACAACAAATTTAAACCTCAATTCTCACCACTAACCCAGTCACTAAGAAGTACACTGACGAATGGATGGAATGTTGGAATGCATATTGGATTTCTGCAGAATCATAAATGCCTAATTGTAAAAAAAAAGCACAAATATTAAAGACATTTATTTTTGTAGAGATTTATAGGTAAGTGGAGAATATGATAGATTTGTATATATTTCGATCTAGTTGGTTAAATCAATAAGTAGCAGTGTTTTAATTCTCTGCTACATTTCGCCCAGGGTTAATTCACCTTTTTGTGAGTAGCTTTCATATCTTCCTTCCTTTTCCAGTACATAACAAATGTTAGCGTGTGATTAACAGACTGTTAGTTCCCCATCAGCGTTCTTCTGATTTGTAACACACTCATCCCTCTCACATCCCCTTCTTCAGTATACCATCTGCCCTTGCCTTAATTCCATTTGAAACATTAAAATGATTGATTTAAATTTGTCAATCTTACCACTGCAAAATAGTCCTGTTGCTTATTATTGAGAAGCTGCATTTGCATCCTCGTTTTTACACAAAACCACTAGTTCAAAATATGTTTCTTCATTACACTTCCTGGAATTACAATACCAAGCTTCCGTTCTGCAGTTCAAGTTCAGCCTGTTAAACATGACATATTAGTGTGCTTATTGGGTCCCCGATGCTGAAAGGATGACCTGTTGATGAGGAGCAGCTTAATATTTTGGCTCTGTATGGGAGTCAAGGTATTGCAGCTGATTCCATAAACTTCTTAAAAAAAAAATCAACCCATGCTTTTTTTTTTTCTTTGTACGATTAAATGCAACTAAGTTGATGGTCTTTCATGCGGTGAGCTGAGAGTAAAATCACTTAAGCCTGGAAAGTGGTCCGCGCAGCAGCCGTTTTTCGGGCGTTACTTGGACTACTAATGCCCCAATACGGCGGGCAGGAAGTGTGCGAACATTTCCAGCTGAAGGAGCGCTGCCCACCATATTAGGTAAGGACAAAATATATGGACCTTTACCCACACCTGAAACAAGTGTTAGGCCCTTTGCATATGCAAATAAGGGGCTTAATGCCCGTTTGAGGCCCCCAGTGCAAGACTTGTTTGCCTTGAGGCAGTTGGTGCCAGTGCCGGCTGCACTCAGGCAAACCAGGCCAAGGGATCGCCTGCTAGGCCCAACCAAGAACTTATCTAAATGTGGAGCCAGGAGGAGCAGGCTCCAATGAAATGAACCCCAAGGCTCAATATTGGGGGAGCCTCAGGAATATAGGGAATGTACCTTGCCTTCTTGGGCACGCCCGAATTTCTGGGCCCTAATGTTTCCATATCAAAGACATGAGAGGAGGTACCTCATGATACCACAGATATTGCACATATTCTTCTGCTGTATTATTTTGATCAAAGCCTGTGTTGAGTACAGAGTACTAAGATGCACATTTCGGTTAGCAGGTGTAAAATTTGTTTTCCTGTCTCAGAGTATGTTAGGTTGGATGCTGGTCATTTTACATGGTAAATTTTGCAAGGTGAGGTTTTCACGTGCAGCTTCACTTATTGGGTGTGTGAATTGGAGAACCAGGCACTGCACTCCCAATCATTAAAACTGGGAGAGCAGCGAATTGGGCATTCTGACCTCCACGCCCGATACTCTGATCTACACTCCTGGTGAATGTGGCTGGATATGGGAACCTCACCATAGAAAATCTATCCTTGTACCTCATTTTGTGTTAAAAAAGATGTCAGATTTGTCCAAATTTGGCTGCAAATGTTGGGGGCTGGGAAAGTTTTTGTCTGTGTACTGCCTGTAACAAAATCGGAAATCCGTTCTTTATAAATAGGTCTATCATTTTCTTACATGTAATGCACATGTATCTGAAGAAATCACACGTTTGTATTTGAATTGAGTGGCTTTGCTTCTCCCTCAAACAGACTCCTTAGCAACCAACTAATAATCACAACATTGTATCGAGTTAAGCTGGGACATGAGTTAAGTGACTGTAGCTAGTTTTTAATCCTTATGTACCGTGACAAAATTAAAGAAGTCGATAGGATGCTAAATCTTATACAAAAATGCTTTATTTTTATCACAGAGTTCTGATCATTTACTATCAAAGATGGATTTCAGATTCATCATTTAAACCTTAATCCTCGTTGCAAAGTTGAAGTATGGATTGTCATGATAAAATGAAACAGAATTATTTGATTATGGATTTTTAATGTAGTTAAGCATATGTTTGTGTCCACGTGTGCCTCTATAAAACTGTAACAACCAGGGAGAACCATTTTCCATGTGACATTCACAATGACAGTAGGGAATTTGAATAAGACTGAGTGTGTGTTCAAGGTTGCAATGTGCATGTGGGTGACCCTGTACACCACTCAATCTTTGTTCTTGTATTGTGACATCTTCTGAATTCCAAGACTGTATTTTAACCTTAGAGAATAAACAATGGGCAGGTCTTTATTATATGATATAACCAGGTGTGAATTCCCTACATTATCAGAACAGATTACCTCTGACAACAGAATATGTGTACCAATTTCCAATATTTTTGTCCTATGTCCAATGTATTTATGCATCTGCAAAGTATCATGTCTGCTATTCACCATCACCTCAGCTCTCTTCTCATTTATGTAGTCAACTTTTTCTGATATGACACTGACCATTTCTCAAGAAGGGATTGAATGAAACTACTTAGCTCTATTTGCAAAATGTTGACAGGGGTTGAATTTTTTATGGGGCTCCTCATTATTTTTGGGATGCATGTGTCTGAGTGTTCCAACCATTTGTGTACATCATTATTCACTCAAGGTTAGTACACCCGTTTGTAATTTACTCTCAATTCTCCATTATTCTACACATGTTTATGTGCTAGGGTTTAGTGGAACTGATAGAAACAAGCAGCTGAGCTTTTTTTTTTACGTAAGAGGCAAACTGTCTTTTAGAAACATAGAACATAGAAACATAGAAAAATAGGAGCAGGAGTAGGCCATTCGGCCCTTCAAGCCTGCTCCGCCATTCAGTATGATCATGGCTGATCCTCTATCTCAATACCATATTCCCGCTCTCTCCCCATACCCCTTGATGCCTTTTGTGTCTAGAAATCTATCTATCTCCTTCTTAAATATATTCAGTGACTTGGCCTCCACTGCCTTCTGTGGTAGAGAATTCCACAGGTTCACCACCCTTTGAGTGAAGAAATTTTTCCTCATCTCAATCCTAAATGTCCTACCCTGTATCCTGAGACTGTGACCCCTCGTTCTAGACCCCCCAGCCAGAGGAAACATCCTCCCTGCATCCAGTGTGTCTAGCCCTGTCAGAATTTTATATGTTTCAATGAGATCCCCTCTCATTCTTCTAAACTCTAGTGAATACAGGCCTAGTTGACCCAATCTCTCCTCATACAACAGTCCTGCCATCCCAGGAATCAGTCTGGTGAACTTTTGCTGCACTCCCTCTATGGCAAGTATATCCTTTCTTAGGTAAGGAGACCAAAACTGCACACAGTACTCCAGGTGTGGTCTCACCAAGGCCCTGTATAACTGTTTTTCATACCGAAGTGGATAACTTCACATTTATCCACATTATACTGCATCTGCCATGTATTTGCCCACTCACTCAACTTGTCTAAATCGCCTTGAAGCCTCTTTGCATCCTCCTCACAACTCACAATCCCACCTTGTTTCGTATCGTCAGCAAACTTGGAAATATTACATTTCGTTCCCTCATCCAAATCATTGATATATATTGTGAATAGCTGGGGCCCAAGCACTGATCCCTGTGGTACCCCACTAGTCACCGCCTGCCACCCTGAAAAAGACCCATTTATTTCTACTCTCTGTTAACCAATTTTCAATCCATGCCAGTATATTACCCCCAATCCCATGTGCTTTTTTCATAGGCTATAATCCGCAGGGTTTAACATTTTTCATATGGTACCTCCCTTCCTGTTAGAATTTGTGCAATGACTTCATCTGATTATTTTTCCTTTAAATTGTGGAAATTCTGTTGCAGTTCCTCATTGCTAGTACTGTAGTCTGGCCTCGGCTTCCGTCTGAGAAAGGGAAATAAGTTAGACCTGAATTTGACAACTAAAGCATTTGAAAAGGACATGTTTCAAATTTGAAGATGAGCTTTTTGGGGTACTAGAAAAACATATTTAGAAATCGTTTGCTCAAATGTTTATATGTTCATTAGGTAAGATCATTTGTGCTGATAATATTCTGATGACAACTGACTAATTGCTGAACATTTCTGAAACTTTACTAAATCGTACTGAACTGTTTCCACAACAATCTGTACAAGTTATGCATCGTTCTGTTCAGTCCAATCCTACACATTCCATTAAGGAAATCTATCACTTTGATTTTCGTTTTGTTTGTGAGAACAGGAGGCCATCTATTTATTTAAGTGTTTTCACTCGACAGCAAGATTTTGCACACTGAATAATAATCAGTGCAGACAGCAAATAATTGAAGTATTAGTCATTATAATTAAAACATGTAACTCCTTTCAATTGGTAATGACGGTACTCAAGTATTCCGATCACGCTTTCCCCATACACTATATATTTCTCTCTACTTCCTCTGTATTTTCTATGTACTTTCCTACATACACACCAAGGAAAGCCTAGAAACAATTGGGGGCAGATTTACCTTTTGCACATGTGTAAAGGATTGCCTGGGCGCAAGGCACAGAGCACGATCAGCTGGGATGGGCGACACGTGCCCACCTTGATGGATTGAAAAAATGAGCTACACCACTCCTGGCGTGCGATCCTCCCTCCCCCGCTTCTCACCCAACCCCCAGCCCGCTTTTCTTCAATGCCTTGCACCCAAGCGATCCTGTACACCCATGTGCAATAAGACGAATGTCTGCCCTCAGAGGTACGACATCGTTTTTAAAAAATTCGTTTATGGGATATGGGCGTCGCTGGCAAGGCCAGCATTTATTGCCCATCCCTAATTACCCTTGAGAAGGTGGTGGTGAGCCGCCTTCTTGAACCGCTGCAATCTGTGTGGTGAAGGTACTCCCACAGTGCTGTTAGTGAGAGAGTTCCAGGATTTTGACCCAGCGACGATGAAGGATCGGTGATATACTTTTAAGTCAGGATGATGTTTGACTTGGAGGAGAACTTAGAGGTGGTGGTGTTCCCATACGCCTGCTGCCCTTGTCCTTCTAGGTGGAAGAGGTCACGGGATTGGGAGGTGCTGCCGAAGAAGCCTTGGCGAGTTGCTGCAGTGCATCTTGCAGATGGTACACACTGCAGCCACGGTACGCCGGTGGTGGAGGGAGTGATGTTTAAGGTGGTGGATGGGGTGCCAATCAAACGGGTTGCTTTGTCCTGGATGGTGTCGAGCTTCTTGAGTGTCGTTGGAGCTGCACTCATCCAGGCAAGTGGAGAGTATTCCATCACACTCCTGACTTGTGCCTTGTAGATGGTGGAAAGGCTTTGGGGAGTCAGCAGGTGAGACACTCGCCGCAGAATACCTAGCCTCTGACCTGCTCTTGTTGCCACAGTATTTATGTGGCTGGTCCAGTTAAGTTCCTGGTCAATGGTGACCCCCAGGATGTTGATGGTGGGGATTCGGCGATGTTAATCCCGTTGAATGTCAAGGGGCGGTGGTTAGACTCTCGCTTGTTGGAGATACTCATTGCCTGGCACTTGTGTGGCGCGAATGTTTCCTGCCACTTATCAGCCCAAGCCTGAACGTCGTCCAGGTTATTATCTGAGGAGTTGTGAATGGCGCTGAACACTGTGCAGTCATCAGCGAACATCCCCATTTCTGACCTTATGTTGGAGGGAAGGTCATTGATAAAGCAGCTAAAGATGGTTAGGCCTAGGATACTGCTCTGAGGAACTCCTGCAGTGATGTCCTGGGGTTGTGA